>JAJKFL010000001.1:442500-805000 GCA_021186555.1 Reticulitermes speratus | reverse complement strand
CATGTTTGTAGAGAGCAATAGACATGTTTGTAGAGAGCAATAGACATGTTTGTAGAGAGCAATAGACATGTTTGTAGAGAGCAATAGACATGTTTGTAGAGACCAATAGACATGTTGTAGAAGCAATAGACATGTTTGTAGAGAGCAATAGACATGTTTGTAGAGAGCAATAGTAGAACGATACTGAGAGGGAAAATTAACATACTCAAAGAAAAAACTGTCAGATTGCCAATACGTACAAAAAAAAGTTTCCTAGCGTGGAATCGAACCTGGATTTTTGAGTTCAATGTCCTGTGACTTACCACCTGAGCCACTCCGCTACGTTAAAGGAGAGTTCGTCAGAGAAGTAACACTTAGTTAGAATGTGCTCAGTACTAACCCACAGTTAGAATGTGATTAACTTAAACCCCACAGAAATACTTCTGTATTCACGTTCTTACATTTCTTTCCAAAACACAATTGTCAGTCCTGTACAATGTCAAGAGCAACAACACCTGCACAAATTAATGCATATATCTGAAGAAGCTAAATCCTACTTTGTCAGCAGTCAGCTGTGCGATACGATTCAAGGAGTCATATAGAGGGCGGTGACACATGCTTGCTTCCAGTTGCATTCATGGCGGTTTGTGTGTTCAAAAGAAATATTGCTTGTGTAAAATGATTTTAAAAATTTGTGATCTTGTGTTGGTGTTACATGTTGAATTTAGTGGTGAAAATGTATAGTGATATAATGGCAGTAATTTGTGTCATTGAAAATAGTGGACAAGAAGTTTAGAATTGCGTGAAATGTAGTGGAAACACCAGGCTGACATACAACCTCGCAACTAACTTGGTGCCAACAGCTTGCAGTGACGAAGTCCTTCAACGTGACAGGTAAACAAAATGAGATATATAAAGCAGTGAAGCTAAGTCCTAACTGGTCCTATAACGTAGATATCGCGTTTCACAGTCATAATTCATGTACTTTCGTTGATAATATAGACTCATTGTCAGATTTGGCATCACCTATCCTCTTTCAGTAAAGTAATGTAAAGTGCCTTAGACCAGTGATATTCAACCTGGGGTACGCGTACCCCCGGGGGTACGCGAAGACATCTTAGGGGGTACGTAAAATTAAAAAGAAATAAATATATTATTTTATGATATACACTGAATGTTCAGGGTCAGATTTAGGGTTAGCCACAAGAGACCGGACGTAAGGACATGCGATTTGGGAGAGCCATTTTCTCTCTCTCTCTCTCTCTCTCTCTCTCTCTCTCTCTCTCCTTTATGCGATTCTTATCTGGGCGGCTAGTTTCATTTTATTCCACACAGTGCATATAATTTTGCTTTGCTAAAATACCTTTGTTCCTTTATTAATGTTTATACGATAGACAATAATATATTTGTTATTTAATAGCTTGACTCTCCTTTTTCTCATTTAAAACTTATTATTTAATACATTATTTTGGATGTAATTTATTTAACTTATTTTAGATGTAGATTATAGACTGTGTATAACTTGAATTATGCACCAACAACTTTGGGGGTACAAAGTTGAAGATAAATTATATGTGGGGGTACGCGAACAAACAAGGTTGAATACCGCTGGTATACACCACGCAGAAGCTGAAGGTAATAATGCACAACAAACTTTGTTACCTGTACAATTCCATACGGCTTCTTCCGAAAAGGCTGCTATGTCCACAGGACATCAACTTACAACTTTAATGTACACATATAATCAGTATAGTGACTAGACCACAGGATGGAAGGTCTAATGCCGGCAGGGGCAAGAGGTTTCTTCCTTTTCCCAAAAGTTCAAACTGGATATGGGGCCCCAACCACCCTCCTATTCAGTGGGTATCAGGGGTTCCGTTCCTGGGGTAATGTGATTGAACAGTGATGCTGACCACTCACCTCCAACCAGGGCAACGGTTAAGAATGAGTGGAGTTTCACCTCCACTCGCCCTACATGCCTTCATGGCGTGAACAGGGACAATTTAACACTTACCTTTCCTTTCAGTTTTAGCTACAGTCTTTATAAGAGTGTTCACACTTGAACAGACGTTTCAAGCTGGGCCAGTGGTGCAGTGTTTAAAGCACAATTTTAGTTATCACCAAATAAATACTGAAAATTCAGTAAGAAACGTCAGTTGAATGGCGGCAGATCGCCTGATTACACGTGTAACTTCAGCTACTGAAAAGTTGTTTTTTTTATGAAATTCTGCTCGAAGGACAGTTTCAAAAATACGTATTTTATTAATTTAATTTAATTTAATTTAATTTCAAAGACTATAACACTTATGCAGTTTTCTTAAACCCGATTCGGAAAAATTTATTTTATAGCTCTCTCTTCTGTAAATAGAGGGGCGTAACAAAAGTGCCCCTTACACAATTCAAAATTTAATAAAACAGAACTGTAAATATTGCATTCCCCGCCTCCCCTCATATAATATTTACAATCGATACGAGAAAAACTGTGAAATTTATTTCACTTCATCTCATTTATTGTACTTTTATTGTACATTGTAATTAAATAACTAACTCTATGGAGTAGTCCTCCTTGAAAGGTAAAGGTAAAGCAATCCCATTACAGGCCTGGACAGGCCCTTAGGGTTCCAGGAGGTTGAGGCTCACAGATTTATAGACAATCGGCACATGAAGGTGGTAAGGTTGTCAGCCCTACGCACCGGCCGCCTTTACCCCCAGGAGATATTCCTGGTACTATTTCTGTTACAGGCTGAGTCGACCCCAGGGCCATAGTGCGACCGGAAGGATTATGTCAATGAAAAATTGCAATGACACCATCGGGAATCGAACCCGTGACCTTCCAGCTTGTAGCGCAGTGCCTCAACCACCTGCGCCACCGCGTGCCCCTTGTCCTCCTTGAAACCCAAATATTTTCTGAGCTAGACAAGAAACTCCTCGCAATTTGTGGAACCCAGAAGTTCATTACCTTCTTCACAACAGCCCGCCTCTTGTCCCTACCTTAAGCCACTTTAATAGAGTCCTCCCATCCTATTTCTTTAACATCAATTTTAATATTATCCTCCTATCTATGACGAGGTCACCCAAATGTATTCTTTCTCACAGGTTTCCCTACCAAAACTATGTATGTACTTCTTTTCTGTTCCTATGTGTCACATGCTGTCTGTCTTATTCCTGTTCATTTGATCAGCCAAATAATATTTATTACGGACAGCAAATCCTGAAGCTCTCCATCCTGTAATTTTCCCCTTCCTGTGATTTCCTCGCTCTTAGCCTAAACCTGGGCCTGCATTGTAACTACACAAAAACACACACATTTAGATTTACTGCAAAAACATCGGCCTCACACTTGAGAGGACACAAATAGATCGTTCGTGGCTGCTGACGTTATGTGGATAGAGCAGCGGCTGGTCAAACAGCAAAGATGAGATGGGCGGGGCATGTGGCACGCAAGGGGGCAAGAAAAATTGGTGGGGAAAACTGAACGCTAAGGGACCGCGGTAAGACATAGACGTAAATGGGAAGATAATATTGAAACGGATAGTAATGTTCAGTTCTTTTAACCAACTAATGCATTTTTATATTTCTGTTTAATTCACCCTACACATGTTTCGGCCGTGACTCGGCCATCATCACGGTACATTGATAAGTTCACTTCACTGTTCACTGGTCCACAGTGAAGTGAACTTATCAATGTACCGTGATGATGACCGAGTCACGGCCGAAACATGTGTAGGGTGAATTAAACAAAACACGAAAATAAAAAGTGCATTTGTTGGTTAAAAGAACTGAAAATTAATGTCACGATGCACGGTGAACACAACGTGAAATTGAAACGGATGTTGAAGTCATGTGAGGGGTCAGCGTGAATTGGATTCATCTGGCTCAGGATAGGGACAAATGACTGACTGTTGTGAACACAGTACTGTACTTTAGTGTGGCATGTAATATACGGGGAATTCTTAAGCAGCTTAAGATGTGGTAAATTGTAAAGAAGGACTGCGCCAGGAGCTTGTTGCTTCGTTACTTATGTCCTTAGTTTGTTATATTGTTAGTAATATAGTTGAGAACTAATTGGTGTCTGGACTTTGTCCTTCGTCCGGAAATCCGGTCCAGTGATTGAGGTTAGCTCTATCTAAGGGACCCAACAGAAGGGCCAGTGATTTAGGTTAGCTCTATCTAAGGGACCCAACAGAAGGGCCAGTGATTGAGGTTAGCTTATCTTAGGGACCCAACAAAAGGGCCAGTGATTAAGGTTAGCTCTATCTAAGGGACCCAACAGAAGGGCCAGTGATTGAGGTTAGCTCTATCTAAGGACCAACAAAGGCCATGATTGAGGTTAGCTCTATCTAGGGACCCAACAGAAGGGCCAGTGATTGAGGTTAGCTCTATCTAAGGGACCCAACAGAAGGGCCAGTGATTGAGGTTAGCTCTATCTAAGGGACCCAACAGAAGGGCCAGTGATTGAGGTTAGCTCTACCTAAGGGACCCAACAGAAGGGCCAGTGATTAAGGTTAGCTCTATCTAAGGGACCCAACAGAAGGGCCAGTGATTGAGGTTAGCTCTATGTAAGGACCAACAGAAGGGCAGTGATTGAGGTAGCTCTATCTTAGGGACCCAACAGAAGGGCCAGTGATTGAGGTTAGCTCTATCTAAGGGACCCAACAGAAGGGCCAGTGATTGAGGTTAGCTCTATCTAAGGGACCCAACAGAAGGGCCAGTGATTGAGTTAGCTCTATCTAGGGACCCAACAGAAGGTCCCGTGATTGAGGTTAGCTCTATCTAGGACCCAACACAGTACGTGTCTCCTCCCCCTTCACCTGAGGACGGAAGCAGATCCAGCTTCCGAAACGTCGTAATTTTACATTTCCGGACGATGGACAAAGTCCACAAGAGAGTTAGTTCTCAATGTTACAGAACCTTTTGGAATTTAGTTATATAGTTGTTTGTTTGGTTAATTGGTTCGCTGTTTAGCTAGTTAGTTATATGGTTATATGTGTCAATCAGTAAACCAATTAGCCAGCTAGTCAGTCACTTAGTCATTCAGTCAGTCAGGTATTCACTTGGTCAGTGGTGGGTAGGTAAGTAGGTAGGTAGGTAGGTAGCCGCTCAGTCAGTAGCAGTCAGTCAGTCAGCACCAGTCAGTCGTCAGTCAGTACATCACACACATCAGTGCCTCTTCATATAAAGGCCACAGGTTATGTCAACAACTCAACAGTTTCATGTTGTAATGTCTGTCGATAGAACAGACAGCAACTTTATCACAATTCATATAATAATAAACTGACACTAAAGTCCGGGTTGCCGATCGCAGTGGCCGTGCGGTCTAAGGCGTTGGTCTACGGCCGCTCGCTTACTGGGATTGCGGGTTCGAATCCCACCGACGGCATAGATGTCTGTCTGTTGTGAGTGTTGTGTGTTGTCAGGTAGAGGTCTCTGCGATGAGCTCATCACTCGTCCAGAGGAGTCCTACCGAGTGTGGTGTGTCTGAGTGTGATCGTGAAGCCTCGAACAATGAGGCGGCCTGGGCCCCCAAGGGGCTGTCGAGCCATTAAAAAAAAAAAGAAAGTCCTGGTTTGTAAGTCAGTAATATTCGTAACTTTCATCAGCCCACTGATTGCAAAGCATCCAGTGCTTTAGTACTTGTCTGACTGACATATATGTAGCACCTGCTTGTATAACGACTGCTAAACTTTCTTTCAAAACAAGTTACCTTGTTGCTGTCTTCTAACTTCAAACTTGTTCATTAATGACACTCATTTCTTTATGCGTTACGCACAAGACTTATAAAACGTCATTCACAGCTGACAGGAAGTGGCAGACGTGGTTATGTCCGTCTGTCACGTCTTTCTCTTTTCCCCTTCAAGTTCTCCAGTAAGATATCTGCAGGCAGTTTGTCTCTCCCACGGCGCTGCACGTACAAATTACGACTGTCCTCATTATGCAACTTCCTCCAATCGCCGTTTACTTCGTCCATCTTCTGAAGATTATATATACAGGATCGTCTTACCGAGTAACGCAGTTTTACCGCATAAAGAACCTACACCCGCCGGGAAATCCAGTGACCGCTGTGGTGCTCAGGACAGCGATAAAAGAAACACACTGCAGTATACGTATACAGGGATTTTCTGAAATATGAGGCATATTTCAATTGCATGCTCTGTGGGCCAAAATAAAGCTTCATACAAACTGTGTCCTAGGATGCTTGGGCTCTCGTTATGGCCACCTTATAGCTTAACATGCCTACACATAAAAACAATTCACATTTCAGACATCAGTACCAACAGTCTTAGGGTGATTGGATAGTATTTCCACTTTAAAATTCATACAATACACATGCAAACCTTTCACAACAGGTGTTCGAAAGTGTCCACCTTGTACTGTTACACATAATGCTACACTTCTCATCAGGGATTCTCGTGCGCGCTCAAATACGCCATATTTCTAAGAATGACTGCGCGCGCAGCTACTGCTGTGCCTTGTAACTCCATTACAGCCTCCCCAGAAGTCGCACACACGATTGCAACAAGCCACCTGTTTCAACCAGCAGGTTGTAGCAGTCCATGCTCTAGGCTCACCGCGAAGTACCCATTTTATGGACATTCAACAATGCCTTCGTTCTAAAGCGCAATTGAGGTTGTCCACATGCACTGTCTTGTTAGTGAGACATCTTACAATAATAGTGGCAGGGAGTTTTATAAAACCTCGAGATGCAGTGCTCCAGTCAGCGTGAACTCTATGAAGTAAGGCCCTATCAGTTGATCTCCCAGTACAGCGTTCGATACATTCAATGTAAATCGGTGCTGACAACGTGACTGCAGAATTTCGTGTAGGTTGACATCAGCCAACGTGTGTTGACTCTGAAAGTTAATTCCATGAACGATAAAAGACTGCCTGCTCTATGTACAGCGTGTTGGAAAGGAGGACTGGATTACGGGCACTGCTGCAGACGGAACTGACCAAACGTCATTCTAGGAGCAAAGTCCGGTTGGCGTATACCCTGTACTTATGTTGGTGGTAAAGGTGCTGTAATTGTTCGTGGAGGAAGCGTCAAAAAGTTACATGGGACACGCTTTGGCAAGTTGAGATTTTCCGTGTGTGGTGTCCATGCTGCTCCAAAACACGCACTCTGGTGTGTGGAACATCCTTGGTCGACCTCGGTCCGCTGTCGCCAGTACAATGTACCTCTGTCTTTGAGACGTAGTTCCACGCTCGCAGACGTTTGCTGTCTGCACCGTGGCACGCAGAGAATTCTTGCCGGTACAGATCGCGTGCTTCGTGTGCACGTAGGCGCGGTCCGTGTACTCGCCAGTCATCTGTCACTGTGTCACAGCGGACGACTTTCGTTGCGCCACAATGGGCGTCTCAAGAAGGCTACTGAAGAACAAGTCAGCACTGCTCGATGGCAACCACTTTCAACACAACACCTCCTTTCAACGTCAGCATGACAGTACGCAAGGATCTTGTGTGCTGAAGGGAAGTGCAATGCGCGAAGTCTGTCTGTCTCTCTTATTTAAAGTGATCACACCGCGAATGTTATGAATATGGATATTTTTCTTTGCTTTGGTCCATAGAACACGTGCGGAAAATATGGCTGCTCATTTCGGAAACACCCTGTATATGCACGTGTACAAACACTCTCTATGTGCACGTGTACAAACACCCTGTATATGGACTTGTACAAACATCCTGTATATGCATGACAAAATCGTATGCACGTACAAACCTGTACATGCACGTGTACAAACATCCTGTATATGCACGTGTACAAACACCCTGTACATGCAAGTGTACAAACACCTGTATATGCAAGTGTACAAACAACCTGTACATGCACGTGTACAAACACCCTGTATATGCACGTGTACAAACACCCTGTACATGCAAGTGTACAAACACCTGTATATGCAAGTGTATAAACAACCTGTACATGCACGTGTACAAACATCCTGTATATGCACGTGTACAAACACTCTGTACATGCAAGTGTACAAACATCCTGTATATGCACGTGTACAAACATCCTGTATATGCACGTGTACAAACAACCTGTACATGCACGTGTACAAACACCTGTATATGCACGTGTACAAACACTCTGTACATGCATGTGTACAAACACTCTGTAATGCACGTGTACAAACATCCTGTATATGCACGTGTACAAACATCCTGTATATGCACGTGTACAAACAACCTGTACATGCACGTGTACAAACATCCTGTATATGCACGTGTACAAACATCCTGTATATGCACGTGTACAAACATCCTGTATATGCACGTGTACAAACAACCTGTACATGCACGTGTACAAACACCTGTATATGCACGTGTACAAACACCTGTACATGCATGTGTACAAACACTCTGTACATGCACGTGTACAAACATCCTGTATATGCACGTGTACAAACAACCTGTACATGCACGTGTACAAACACCTGTATATGCACGTGTACAAACACTCTGTACATGCACGTGTACAAACATCCTGTATATGCACGTGTACAAACACTCTGTACATGCAAGTGTACAAACATCCTGTATATGCACGTGTACAAACATCCTGTATATGCACGTGTACAAACAACCTGTACATGCACGTGTACAAACACCTGTATATGCACGTGTACAAACACTCTGTACATGCATGTGTACAAACACCCTGTATATACCCGTGTACAAATACCCTGTATATGCATGTGTACAAACTACGTTCTTATGTTCTGACAGCGTTAAATAAATGTAGCCCTTCCCTTTGTTATGAAACCCGGAGTGAACATTGTAATGCAGAGGGTGCTTGAAGTAAGGGGTAGTAAGCTAGGTTCGGGCAGGCGTCTTAGGAACAGGACTGTGACATTGTAATGCAGAGGGTGCTTGAAGTAAGGGGTAGTAAGCTAGGTTCGGGCAGACGTCTTAGGAACAGGACTGTGACATTGTAATGCAGAGAGTGCTTGAAGTAAGGGGTAGTAAGCTAGGTTCGGGCAGGCGTCTTAGGAACAGGACTGTGACATTGTAATGCAGAGGGTGCTTGAAGTAAGGGGTAGTAAGCTAGGTTCGGGCAGGCGTCTTAGGAACAGGACTGTGACATTGTAATGCAGAGGGTGCTTGAAGTAAGGGGTAGTAAGCTAGGTTCGGGCAGGCGTCTTAGGAACAGGACTGTGACATTCATCAAATAGTGAAATCAAATCGGCAAGTCGTTACTGTCCTGTCACTGGGCTGATCTGTCGGACTGTGGTGCTCGATGTAGGGCTAGAGCAGTGCCTTGCACTAGACGTGTATCAGGACATACAGACAGCAGTGCCTTGCACTAGACGTGTATCAGGACATACAGACAGCAGTGCCTTGCACTAGACGTGTATCAGGACATACAGACAGCAGTGCCTTGCACTAGACGTGTATCAGGACATACAGACAGCAGTGCCTTGCACTAGACGTGTATCAGGACATACAGACAGCAGTGCCTTGCACTAGACGTGTATCAGGACATACAGACAGCAGTGCCTTGCACTAGACGTGTATCAGGACATACAGACAGAGCAGTGCCTTGCACTAGACGTGTATCAGGACATACAGACAGAGCAGTGCCTTGCACTAGACGTGTATCAGGACATACAGACAGAGCAGTGCCTTGCACTAGACGTGTATCAGGACATACAGACAGAGCAGTGCCTTGCACTAGACGTGTATCAGGACATACAGACAGAGCAGTGCCTTGCACTAGACGTGTATCAGGACATACAGACAGAGCAGTGCCTTGCACTAGACGTGTATCAGGACATACAGACAGCAGTGCCTTGCACTAGACGTGTATCAGGACATACAGACAGAGCAGTGCCTTGCACTAGACGTGTATCAGGACATACAGACAGAGCAGTGCCTTGCACTAGACGTGTATCAGGACATACAGACAGAGCAGTGCCTTGCACTAGACGTGTATCAGGACATACAGACAGAGCAGTGCCTTGCACTAGACGTGTATCAGGACATACAGACAGCAGTGCCTTGCACTAGACGTGTATCAGGACATACAGACAGAGCAGTGCCTTGCACTAGACTGTATCAGGACATACAGACAGAGCATGCTGCTGCACTAGACGTGTATCAGGACATACAGACAGAGCAGTGCCTTGCACTAGACGTGTATCAGGACATACAGACAGAGCAGTGCCTTGCACTAGACGTGTATCAAGACATACAGACAGAGCAGTGCCTTGCACTGAGACGTGTATCAGACATACAGACAGAGCAGTGCCTTGCACTAGACGTGTATCAGACATACAGACAGAGCAGTGCCTTGCACTAGACGTGTATCAGGACATACAGACAGAGCAGTGCCTTGCACTAGACGTGTATCAGGACATACAGACAGAGCAGTGCCTTGCACTAGACGTGTATCAGGACATACAGACAGAGCAGTGCCTTGCACTAGACGTGTATCAGGACATACAGACAGAGCAGTGCCTTGCACTAGACGTGTATCAGGACATACAGACAGAGCAGTGCCTTGCACTAGACGTGTATCAGGACATACAGACAGAGCAGTGCCTTGCACTAGACGTGTATCAGGACATACAGACAGAGCAGTGCCTTGCACTAGACGTGTATCAAGACATACAGACAGAGCAGTGCCTTGCACTAGACGTGTATCAGGACATACAGACAGAGCAGTGCCTTGCACTAGACGTGTATCAGGACATACAGACAGAGCAGTGCCTTGCACTAGACGTGTATCAGGACATACAGACAGAGCAGTGCCTTGCACTAGACGTGTATCAAGACATACAGACAGAGCAGTGCCTTGCACTAGACGTGTATCAAGACATACAGACAGAGCAGTGCCTTGCACTAGACGTGTATCAAGACATACAGACAGAGCAGTGCCTTGCACTAGACGTGTATCAGGACATACAGACAGAGCAGTGCCTTGCACTAGACGTGTATCAGGACATACAGACAGAGCAGTGCCTTGCACTAGACGTGTATCAGGACATACAGACAGAGCAGTGCCTTGCACTAGACGTGTATCAGGACATACAGACAGAGCATGCCTTGCACTAGACGTGTATCAGACATACAGACAGAGCAGTGCCTTGCACTAGACGTGTATCAGGACATACAGACAGAGCAGTGCCTTGCACTAGACGTGTATCAGACATACAGACAGAGCAGTGCCTTGCACTAGACGTGTATCAGGACATACAGACAGAGCAGTGCCTTGCACTAGACGTGTATCAGGACATACAGACAGAGCAGTGCCTTGCACTAGACGTGTATCAGGACATACAGACAGAGCAGTGCCTTGCACTAGACGTGTATCAAGACATACAGACAGAGCAGTGCCTTGCACTAGACGTGTATCAGACATACAGACAGAGCAGTGCCTTGCACTAGACGTGTATCAGGACATACAGACAGAGCAGTGCCTTGCACTAGACGTGTATCAAGACATACAGACAGAGCAGTGCCTTGCACTAGACGTGTATCAGGACATACAGACAGAGCAGTGCCTTGCACTAGACGTGTATCAGACATACAGACAGAGCAGTGCCTTGCACTAGACGTGTATCAGGACATACAGACAGAGCAGTGCCTTGCACTAGACGTGTATCAGGACATACAGACAGAGCCATGTCACAAGTCAACAGTATTTTCTCCACAAATATATATTATTTTTAACAGTTTAAAGACAACGATAAACCTGAATTGTTGGGACACGTTCCGTCCATTGTGCTGAACTTTGCTCGCTAAGGACAGCTGATACTAATACAGGTAGGCCTTCGCTGTAGGTCGGGCGTTTTTTACGAAGCAAAAATGTCGCCTTATGTAGAGCCCACATCTGCCCCATTATCAGAAAATAATTGCTTGATTTTTGTAAAATTAAATATAATAATTCCTTACATAAATTTGTCATGCAAATGTAAGTTTCGTAAAAATCGGTTCAATGACTGGCATTCTTTATTAAGGGCCGTAAATTAACGTTTGCCTTTACTTGCCACAATTATTTTCTGATTCTCGTGACGTTCGGCATGCAAGATGTCCTCCACATAACGCCGTTAGGCCGCTGTGAGTTGTGGAAAAGTCGGCGCACGAAAGGCTGTACTTTTCGTACGGCGTACCGTGACAGTGATTGACATTCTGACAGTAAAGACCGCCGCCGTAAAGTCTGTATATTACGTCACACGTTGCACTGTTTGTACTCCTGTCAACAACTTCGTTGGCTTCATCAGCGCTACCGTTCGGACCTTTTTGCTTATGTGTGGACAGTACTTGTTTTGTATGGGTGTGAAACTTGGTCTGTCACACTGAGGGAGGAACATAGGCTGAGGGTGTTCGAGAATAGGGTGCTGAGGGGGATATTTGGGGTTAAGAGGGACGGGGTAACGGGGAAGTGGAGAAGACTACATAACGAGGAACTTAATGATCTGTACTCATCACCAAATATTATTCGGGTGATCAAATCGAGAAGAATGAGATGGGCGGGGCATGTAGCACGTACTGGTGAGGGGAGAGGTGCATACAGGATTTTGGTGGGGAGACCTGAGGAAAGGAGACCACTTGGAAGACCGAGGCGTAGATGGGAGGATAATATTAAAATGGATCTTCAAGAAGTGGGATGGGGGGCGTGGACTGGATTGATATGGCTCAGGATAGGGACAGGTGGCGGGCTGTTGTGAGTGCGGTAATGAACCTTCGGGTTCCATAAAACGCGGGGAATTTCTTGACTAGCTGACGACTTGTTAGCTTCTCAAGAAGGACTGTGCTACATGGTAGTTAGTTAGTTAGTTAGTTAGTTAGTTATGTATCTGTTTCCATTTGTCACGGGGAACTATTTACGCACGTTAAGGCCCCCTTCTCTTCATACTATATATTATATATATATATATATATTAAAACCAAACCACAGCAAGCTTTGCCTCTGCTTGAATTCCCACAATCGTCAATGTGCTTTACTGCAAATTCCATCTTATTCTTCCCTTAGACCTGCTTCTGGAATGCCTTGCGGACTTCTTCTGTTTTTCTTCTGTCTGTGTGTTCTGTGCCGCAGACCCGAACGACTGCGTTATTTTTCATGTGGGCCCCAGTTTATTCTTGATCTGGACAAATACAAGGACGAATTTTGCCTCACGTTCTGTGAGCGCGTTCTCGCTGTGTCATGCTTTGTTACTGACAGTAACAGCAAGTAACAGGCGACTGGAGAAAATAGCAACATTAGGAGCTTCGTGATTTGTACTGCGGAACAAATATACGAGTGATCAAATGACGGTTCATGAGAGGGGTGGGGCATGGAGCACATATGGCGAAATAAAAACAGGTACAGAATTTTCGTGCGGAAACCTGAAGGGAATAGACCAGTTTGTATGCCTGGCCGTAATATGACAGCGGTATTAAGTGGAGCGTGTAGCAGCTCGATGGGCCAGAGTGCTTCTGTTGTGCTAATGATGTTTGGTGGCCCTCTGTACAATGGGTACCGGGTCATTCCCGGGGGTAAAGCGGCCGGGGCGTGGCGTTGACCACCCACCCCCATCTAGCGCCAGGGTTAAAGAAAGAGTACAGCTATACCTCTACTCCCTCTCTGGGCCTTCGTGGCCTGTTATAGGGTGAACTTTAAATTTACCGAATAATATTTGGTGCATAGCACACAGCAGGAAGCACTTATCACGCTGTTTTCTACGTTCGTCTGTCACTTCCTCTCAGTTGAGCTGTCACTTCCTGTCACTTAGTTGCGCCGTCACTTCCTGTCACTTAGTTGCGCTGTCACTTCGTCACATAGTTGCAGTCACTTCCTGTCAATTAGTTGCGCCGTCACTTCCTGTCACTTAGTTGCACTATCACTTCCTGTCACGTAGTTACATTGTCACTTCCTGTCACTTAGTTGCGCCGTCACTTTCTGTCACTTATTGCGCTGTCACTTCCTGTCACTTAGTTGCCCTGTCACTTCCTGTCACTTCCTGTCACTTAGTTGCGCTGTCACTTCCTGTCACGTAGTTGCACCGTCACTTCCTGTCACGTCGTTGCGCCGTCACTTCCTGTAAATTAGTTGCGCTGTCACTTCCTGTCACTTAGTTGCGCCGTCACTTCCTGTCACGTAGTTGCCCTGTCACTTCCTGTCACTTAGTTTCACTGTCACTTAGTTGCGCTGTCACTTCCTGTCACGTAGTTGCACCGTCACTTCCTGTCACGTCGTTGCGCCGTCACTTCCTGTAAATTAGTTGCGCTGTCACTTCCTGTCACTTAGTTGCGCCGTCACTTCCTGTCACGTAGTTGCACTGTCACTTCCTGTCACTTAGTTGCGCTGTCACCTCCTGTCACTTAGTTGCGCCGTCACTTCCTGCCACGTAGTTGCACCGTCACTTCCTGTCGCTTAGTTGCACTGTCACTTCCTGTCACTTAGTTGCGCTGTCACTTCCTGTCACTTAGTTGCAAACCCCTCCTCAACACCTTCAATATATGGGAAATTGTGCCGGTCACTGTGGCCACTATGAGCTTTACCGTCTGATGTGATATGACGCCGTACATTCTGATAGAAATTTAACGACGTTTCGAACAGCACTTTCCTCTATAATATAGGTGGATTTTTCACCAGACTGAAAGGCGTCACATCCTGAAGTACGTAACTGAGTGCCACGCTGTGAGACTCATAGAAATTCAGCTGCTTTACCGCGCTCTGTTTAGTTACGTCTAACACAGACTTACGACACAGAGCGTTGCATATAAGCTGCGTGGTTAATGTTCTGCTCCAGAGGTGTCTGCGCTATCGATACAGAGCGCATCGTGCTCCAGCTGAGCGTAGCAACGCACGTCAGGTGTGCGTTACTGATGGCCGGTATCACGTAAATACTGTACTTATAAAACAGTGTGCCATAAGGATTGGTGCTCATGTGCCTCACTTCACGTCACACCCCAGAGTGCCATAAAGCACATCTTTCAGTCAGGAAGCACATCGCTGGACAGCTAACCCGGATGTACGCAGGAAACTGCTTAGGCTAATTAAAATAAGTTTCAACGAAACCCAAAGTAAAGTTTGTATAAGGCGTAGGTACAGATTTGTGTCGGACGCATTTCGTACAGACATTTCGGCTACTCCGAAGCGTGCTTTTGAACGTCGCTTTATAATTCGCCACAGGCAAAAGTGAAAAAGAAATGTTAAGTTGGGAAACATGAAGGTAAGAGACCAGTTAGGAACCTGAAGTAGATGCAAATATAATATTAAAGTGATCGTACCGCATTACGTGGAGTAGATTTTGAGATTCGAGGTGGTAGTGAACATTCAAACCTGTAATGTAACTCTGCATTCCACCGTGGAGGCCCGTGTTCGATTCCGGGTCAGTCCATGTGGGATTTATGGTCGACAAAGTGGCACTGGGACAGGTTTTTTCCCCAGTACGTCGGTTTTCCCCTATCAATTTCATTCCACCGGTGCTCCATTACTTGTAAAAATAAAAAAAACTGATCATCTTTCATCTTCATCACAGGTTGCACAATAAGCCTTAAGGCTGCGGTGCGTCCGTAGCTTCTGCTGCGGGTCCCTTTACCCAAAAACAAAACTCAGCGTTCGACGGGTCATATTGTCTTAACCATGACTTGATTGGCCCTCAAGATGGAAGCACTACAAGCTTTTGAAATTTTGAGAATGGCTGGCCCAATGACACGGAGTAAAATTCCAGAATATTCGGATTTTCTGAATTCGAGGATTTTGACTTAGGATATGGGCTAGTGTTGGGCTGTTGTGAATACGATAATGAACAGGGAATTGCTTTAACTATGTTAGATGTTAATTTGCAAGAAACAGTTCGCTCCTTTACGTAAGTATTGCGCTTATTGCTGCGGAATGAAAATTACTTGTGCCACTGTTGCAGTAACGACATAAGCCAAAGAAGCGACACCGATTTTCAGTCCAATCCTGTTCCCAACTGCTTTGTTTTTTGTCCGATTACCTAATAGACCTAGGCCTATTAACGGGACCGCACCGCTATCTGGGTCGACATCAGCGTCTCCTCGTGGGAAATTGAGCAAATGTTAATTACTTCAGTGGCAGATATGTTGATAGAAAAACTGATCTTGCTGTCCGTTTGATATATGGCTGCCTGCGACTGCTGTTTGATATGTAAGAGGAATTATACAGCATTAGAAACTTTAACCAGTTAAGTCCCAGTGGTTACTATATGTACCACCATGTTTAACATTCAACAATTCTACGTTCTGCCCACACAGTGTATTTATGTGTTTTGTGTGGATCTCAGAACAAACAGCGATTATTTCACTGTACAACATTAACTGACTGGTTTGTATAACTGAGACGGAGTGTGTTTACTGCGCGGTACGGACTGTATTTATGTGTTTTGTGTGGATCTCAGAACAAACAGCGATTATTTCACTGTACAACATTAACTGACTGGTTTGTATAACTGAGACGTAGTGTGTTTACTGCGCGGTACGGACTGTATTTATGTGTTTTGTGTGGATCTCAGAACAAACAGCGATTATTTCACTGTACAACATTAACTGACTGGTTTGTATAACTGAGACGGAGTGTGTTTACTGCGCGGTACGAGCTGTATTTATGTGTTTTGTGTGGATCTCAGAACAAACAGCGATTATTTCACTGTACAGCATTAACTGACTGGTTTGTATAACTGAGGCGGAGTGTGTTTACTGCGCGGTACGAACTGTATTTATGTGTTTTGTGTGGATCTCAGAACAAACAGCGATTATTTCACTGTACAGCATTAACTGACTGGTTTGTGTAACTGAGACGGAGTGTGTTTACTGCGCGGTACGGACTGTATTTATGTGTTTTGTGTGGATCTCAGAACAAACAGCGATTATTTCACTGTACAACATTAACTGACTGGTTTGTATAACTGAGACGGAGTGTGTTTACTGCACGGTACGGACTGTATTTATGTGTTTTGTGTGGATCTCAGAACAAACAGCGATTATTTCACTGTACAGCATTAACTGACTGGTTTGTATAACTGAGACGCAGTGTGTTTACTGCGCGGTACGAGCTGGATCCTTACATGCGATTCAGGTTAATCTTCGTATATAACTGTTAGTTTCGCTTACCTTAGTCCTGTTTCAGATCAGTATGTGTCCAGATAGCTACGGTACCTCTGATTGTAACTTTAGAGATGCAATCACTCTATGTTACCTTGTAATAAGCACCTAATGTCGTGTCTGCCAGCAGATAAGGCATGTTACTAAACGTCTAGGTTTATCCTACTTAGCCAAGGCACTTTCTCTGTCACTTCCTTCCACGCGTTACGTCACGCACGCCTGCTCTTATTTTTTCACTTTTCGGACAGAAGCCAGACACTTGCAGCCTCCTGTCCTTACCGAATTACCATTCATGTCGCTTGACTCTAAACAAGGTCTTCAGTTGATGTACCAATGTTAGATATCCCAAAAAAGGCAAGGAATTGGGGGTGTTTTTATTTAAAAGCTTGTCAAACACGCGTAATTTTATTTACCTGCTTGTAGTTTACGGAAACTAGGCTACAGTAACTCTTTTATGGACTGCAAAATGAAAGTAAAATGCGATTTGGATGTTCAGTGAGTTTCGTAACGACGGAGAATTAGGAAGGCACAGACTGTAACAAGTGTGCGGGTGCTGTAGCCGACACGTGCAGTAGCTACAGCCGTCACGTGTGCAACGACCGACATTACAAGTACACCGACTTTTTGTTTGTGGTGAAGGGCCCCGCAGCAGATGCTACGGACGCACCGCAGCCTTAAGGCTTATTGTGCAACCCTGTGATGAAGATGATCAGTTTTTTCGTTTTTCCTTGTAATGGAGCACCGGTGGAATGAAATTGACAGGGAAAACCGAAGTACTGGGGAATAACCTGTCCTAGTGCCAAAAATCCCACATGGACTGACCCGCGATCGAACCCGGGCCTCCGCGGTGAGAAGCCAGCGACTAACCGCCTGAGCCATGGCACAGCCACATTGACACTTGTGCTGTGATGTAGACACTGACTCCGGGCCGGTCCGTTTGGAGGTTTCGGTGGACAGAGTGCCATTCGGACAGGTTTTTATCCAGGCACTTCGGTCTGAACCACTCACGGTCAGTACTATTCCTCCGATGCTCCGTATTCATCTCGACCGTAGTCCTGCTGCTATCAAAATCCTAAACAGCTTCACTCAAAGCAACGGTCTGAGCGTTTGTTTTTTTTGTTGCAGCGATGAAATTAAATATTTTTTCTTGAGGGATGTGACGTTAAGTTGTTGCGTGAGTGCTTACCGACGTTTCGGAGGAACGTATTGCCTCCAATTTGAAGGGTCCATCGGACCAAAAAAATTAAAACCTAAGAATAAAAGCAATACATTTCGTTGAAAGGCCAAGAACCACAAAATCAACGACGCGACGTCACGTGCCAGATGACCTGACCTCAAAGCAGTGGTCTTTCGGATATCGGAAAGTACTGCGCAGTAAAGTAGTTTCACGTTGTTTTTATACACGGTAGACAGATGTGAGCTGTGGCTGTTAGCAGGCTTGAGATTGCAGTCATTGCTGGTTTTAATGGGGAAGAAGACTTACTGAGTGTTCTGAAGGGTAGCAGTAAGGGCGTGGTGACAAGAGTAAGCAGGAGCTGCTGAAATAACACAAAGACTGTCATAACGCAACAGCAGCGTGGCGCAAATTTAATTACCGGTACAGATCGTGTATGGACGGCGTGCGAATTTGTGGCTGCCAAATGATAAAACTGTTATTGAAATACGACGGTTAATATACATACCATCTGCTTTAACACTGAAATACAATGGTTGGTATAACAACCATCTGCTGTAACACTGAATTATACTGCTTTCTGCCAACACAGTGTATTTATGTGTTTTGTGTGGATCTCAGAACAAACAGCGATTATTTCACTGTACAGCATTAACTGACTGGTTTGTATAACTGAGACGGAGTGTGTTTACTGCGCGGTACGGACTGTATTTATGTGTTTTGTGTGGATCTCAGAACAAACAGCGATTATTTCACTGTACAACATTAACTGACTGCTTTGTATAACTGAGACGGAGTGTGTTTACTGCGCGGTACGGACTGTATTTATGTGTTTTGTGTGGATCTCAGAACAAACAGCGATTATTTCACTGTACAACATTAACTGACTGGTTTGTATAACTGAGACGGAGTGTGTTTACTGCGCGGTACGGACTGTATTTATGTGTTTTGTGTGGATCTCAGAACAAACAGCGATTATTTCACTGTACAACATTAACTGACTGGTTTGTATAACTGAGACGGAGTGTGTTTACTGCGCGGTACGGACTGTATTTATGTGTTTTGTGTGGATCTCAGAACAAACAGCGATTATTTCACTGTACAACATTAACTGACTGGTTTGTATAACTGAGACGGAGTGTGTTTACTGCGCGGTACGGACTGTATTTATGTGTTTTGTGTGGATCTCAGAACAAACAGCGATTATTTCACTGTACAACATTAACTGACTGGTTTGTATAACTGAGACGGAGTGTGTTTACTGCGCGGTACGGACTGTATTTATGTGTTTTGTGTGGATCTCAGAACAAACAGCGATTATTTCACTGTACAACATTAACTGACTGGTTTGTATAACTGAGACGGAGTGTGTTTACTGCGCGGTACGGACTGTATTTATGTGTTTTGTGTGGATCTCAGAACAAACAGCGATTATTTCACTGTACAACATTAACTGACCGGTTTGTATAACTGAGACGGAGTGTGTTTACTGCGCGGTACGGACTGTATTTATGTGTTTTGTGTGGATCTCAGAACAAACAGCGATTATTTCACTGTACAACATTAACTGACGGTTTGTATAACTGAGACGGAGTGTGTTTACTGCGCGGTACGGACTGTATTTATGTGTTTTGTGTGGATCTCAGAACAAACAGCCATTATTTCACTGTACAACATTAACTGACCGGTTTGTATAACTGAGACGGAGTGTGTTTACTGCGCGGTACGGACTGTATTTATGTGTTTTGTGTGGATCTCAGAACAAACAGCGATTATTTCACTGTACAACATTAACTGACCGGTTTGTATAACTGAGACGGAGTGTGTTTACTGCGCGGTACGGACTGTATTTATGTGTTTTGTGTGGATCTCAGAACAAACAGCCATTATTTCACTGTACAACATTAACTGACGGTTTGTATAACTGAGACGGAGTGTGTTTACTGCGCGGTACGGACTGTATTTATGTGTTTTGTGTGGATCTCAGAACAAACAGCGATTATTTCACTGTACAACATTAACTGACCGGTTTGTATAACTGAGACGGAGTGTGTTTACTGCGCGGTACGGACTGTATTTATGTGTTTTGTGTGGATCTCAGAACAAACAGCGATTATTTCACTGTACAACATTAACTGACCGGTTTGTATAACTGAGACGGAGTGTGTTTACTGCGCGGTACGGACTGTATTTATGTGTTTTGTGTGGATCTCAGAACAAACAGCGATTATTTCACTGTACAACATTAACTGACTGGTTTGTATAACTGAGACGGAGTGTGTTTACTGCGCGGTACGGACTGTATTTATGTGTTTTGTGTGGATCTCAGAACAAACAGCGATTATTTCACTGTACAACATTAACTGACTGGTTTGTATAACTGAGACGGAGTGTGTTTACTGCGCGGTACGGACTGTATTTATGTGTTTTGTGTGGATCTCAGAACAAACAGCCATTATTTCACTGTACAACATTAACTGACCGGTTTGTATAACTGAGACGGAGTGTGTTTACTGCGCGGTACGGACTGTGTCTTTTAGTACGCTCTCTGCGTGTTAATAAACGTTAATTATTTGAGATTTCAGGCTTCCGCAGCGTGTGTAGTTATGCCTTCGCTCTTCTGGCATGTTAGGCAGCGTATCTTGGTAAAGTATTCTTCTTGCTGCTTGGACTGCTTTACCCTTGCAGACAGAACCGATTGGATGTCTCGAAACGTCGTTAAACATGTACCAACTTACGCTGCGTAACATCGCAGAATAGTGAAGGCTTAACGCTAATACTTTAAGTCATATTCTGCTGCACAAGGGCTGGATTGACAGAGAATCATGTGTGTTGTGTATAGCACATAGTGTAAGTATTGCAACGGTGTATATAGACCAACCGGAAGTAGGTATATATATATGTGAATGTACTCGACCCACAGATGTTATATCCCGAGTGTGATGGCCGAAATCAGTTACGCCGGTGTTGACCGACGGCTGGGTACTGAGGGAAACTGGTATAAGGCTCGTTCTGGACACTTAAGACAACAATCACAACTCTTGAAGTGTAGAAAGACTGGTTTATTGTAAGTTATGTCGCTTGATATTAACAGGGAAAGTGACGGATAAAGTGCGCTATGGGAGATAAATGAAATAACGCACTATAAAGTAATTAAAACTTGAGCTCGTAGCGATACTTCTGACACAAAGAAATTTCGAAACTAATTCGGACAGAGCTTCCTGCAGCAAGTGATGACCAGAATGTTCCACAGAGGCCTTCAAACCTCATGCTTATATAGCATCAAAATATTGGGGTGAATTACGTCACAGGGCGTTGTCAAAAGCCCAAGCATTACCAAATATGGGCATGACGCCACCGAGTTTGAACACGTGACTCTGTCTCAAGAACAGGTACTTAAATCATTCAACCCTTAGGGGTGAGTTTAAAACAAAAGTATAAGTGACGAAGTCTCCTTAAGAAGCGGATGTAGGTTGGGTAGGTGTGTCTGGTGTTTGTGGTGTTTGTGTGTTGTGTACTTGTAACGTATGACGTCACACACAAATCTTGCATCTTAATTAAAACGGTCGCTTGGCCTAATTAAAATCGCCGGACACGACACAGAGATAGAAAGTAAAGTTCACCGTACAACATGCCACGAAAACCCAGAGGGGGTGTAGAGGTATAACTCTACTCTTTCTTTTACCTCGGCGCTAGATAGGTGTGGGTGGTCAACTCCACGCCCCGACCGCTTTACCCCCGGGCAAGAGACCCGGTACCCATTGTACATGAGGCTGGGTGGGCCCCAGGGCCGGTCTGGACGGGTGCTGAAAATCTCGCCACCACCGGTATTCGATCCCCGGACCGTCCAGCCCGTAGCGAGTCTCTAGGAGAGTGTCTAATGGCGATGGACACGGCCGCGGTGTTGTCAGTGCAGAGACAAGTGTCATGTCATGAGCAGCAGGAAGTGTCAGTCGGTCGGTCTGACCGTCAGCAGAGCCGTAACTTTGATTTTGATTGGTGCTGAAAGTCGTAAGCCTCTCGTGATTGGTGTCTCTCCGCCTAGTGAGTTATGCTGCCAGTATTTATGTTCCGCTGGCCGCCTGCATAATGTTGTTACATAAATCCAGTCGCAAGGTACGTTGGGTGTGACTGACCGCTGACTTGCGTAATAGTCACACGGAACGTCGCAGAGAGTACCACGTGACTATGCTTGTCGAACATCCTATACGTGACGTAGTGTGGGAGCAGTTGACAGTGAAGTGTGGCTTTCTAAAATGCGACCCACGTGAAATCAAACACAATTGTGCAGATCGGAGAGGTACATGTCGTGTAGTGCAACAGTGGCATAAGTGTGGCAGAAACTGGGTGTGTCTGATACCAAGAACGTCTTGCTTGTTAGGTGTTGCTACTACTACTGCTTATGGTCTATAAAATGACGCTGTCAGTATCTCAGATTACATAGTGTCGAATGAGAGTAATGAACCCTTTAAAGCCTAATGGTAAGTATATGTACCACCAAGTTTAACATTCAACAATTCTACGTTCTGCCCACACAGTGTATTTATGTGTTTTGTGTGGATCTCAGAACAAACAGCGATTATTTCACTGTACAACATTAACTGACTGGTTTGTATAACTGAGACGGAGTGTGTTTACTGCGCGGTACGGACTGTATTCGTGTGTTTTGTGTGGATCTCAGAACAAACATCGATTATTTCACTGTACAGCATTAACTGACTAATTTGTGTAACTGAGACGGAGTGTGTTTACTGCGCGGTACGGACTGTATTTATGTGTTTTGTGTGGATCTCAGAACAAACAGCGATTATTTCACTGTACAGCATTAACTGACTGGTTTGTGTAACTGAGACGGAGTGTGTTTACTGCGCGGTACGGACTGTATTTATGTGTTTTGTGTGGATCTCAGAACAAACAGCGATTATTTCACTGTACAGCATTAACTGACTGGTTTGTGTAACTGAGACGGAGTGTGTTTACTGCGCGGTACGGACTGTATTTATGTGTTTTGTGTGGATCTCAGAACAAACAGCGATTATTTCACTGTACAGCATTAACTGACTGGTTTGTGTAACTGAGACGGAGTGTGTTTACTGCGCGGTACGGACTGTATTTATGTGTTTTGTGTGGATCTCAGAACAAACAGCGATTATTTCACTGTACAACATTAACTGACTGGTTTGTATAACTGAGACGGAGTGTGTTTACTGCGCGGTACGGACTGAGTCTTTAAATATAATTCAGGTTATCTTCGTTTTAAATGGTTTATAATTGATGAAGTAGTGGTAACAATTGGACAGTAACAGCCTGGCATTTGCCCTAAACTTCTGAGGACAAGAACGCAAGACGTCAGTGAGGACAGCCGATACATCTGCCGGCAGTTCCTTATCACTGTTATCACACTCAGGTCCCGTCCTGCAGTACTTATCCCCTGTACCACTGTGCACCTGCCACTCAGACTGTAGCAGTCTCCGTACTACATACGTCTGACGCTCCCAGTGCCAGCACACCGTTCAGTGTTGCCCGCTATTATTTCCATATACCCTTAAGTCCTTTAGCGACAATTCCTGTGGCGTCGATGTTTGCTGGTACAACAGAGCATTGCGTGTTTCACATTTGTGAACTCAAATTTTTATTTCAATTGTTTTTAACCTTTCTTTTGTATTACATTCTTATCTTATGGTATTATTATTATTATTATTATTATTATTATTATTATTATTATTATTATTATTCATGAATCATGAAGGGTGTTGACCCTTGAATATGGGACCGATACGTTGTCCCGAAACGTCGGTAAAGGATTACCACTCGACGCTGCGTAATATCCCAGAAGAGCGCAGAGCTCAAGGCTTCCAAGGTTTTAGAACTGAAGGTAAAGGTAAAGGTAAAGTTCTCCCTGTAACAGGCCATGAAGGCCCAGAGGGGGAGTAGAGGTATAGCTGTACTCTTTCTTTAACCCTGGCACTAGATGGGGGTGTGTGGTCAACTCCACGCCCCGGCCGCTTTACCCCCGAGAAAGAGACCCGGTACCCATTGTACAGGAGGCTGGGTAGGCTCCAAGGCCGGTCTGGACGGGTGCTTAAAATCTCGCCCCCACCGGGATTCGATCCCCGGACCGTCCAGCTCGTACCTCAGTCGCTATACCGACCGAGCTATCGCGGCCCACACAGTCGCTATACCGACTGAGCTATCCACTTGCAAATATTCTACAAATTAATCTGTTGTGGAGTTCTTTACAGACGTAATATTGGTTTGCCGCACATCTTACTAACGGCAGTCCTGGACACAGCAGTCCTGGACACAGCAGTCCTGGACACAGCAGTCCTGGACACAGCAGTCCATTGCACTTTCATGAGCGGATGCGGAGAGACAAAACTGTAATTACTTCGATATTGTGGGTCTGTCTGTCTGTCTGTCTGCTTTATGTTGCAACTCCTACATTCATTTCGGATTGCTCGTGAAATGTTAGGAATTCTGTTAGTTGCGTCGGTCAAACGTTGGACATGACGGTGCATTTCAGAAATACTTGTCGTATTTGGCAGCTCTGTGTCGGCAGGACACTGAGTTTGCGGCTGTGGCACGAAGCCACGTGGTAGCTAATAATTTAATTTGAGTTAACATTTTGAATATTACCTTTGCACAGTCAGGATGTTTCGATGCAGAATCTTCTGTCTTCCAGTTTGGTATCCAAAAGTGTAAGCCTAATAATTAAAGTATACCAAACTAACTAACTAACTAACTAACTAACTCCATGCAGCACAGTCCTTCTTGAGAAGCTAACAGGTCGTCAGCTAGTCAAGAAATTCCCCGCGTTTTATGGAACCCGAAGGTTCATTACCGCACCCACAACAGCCCGCCACCTGTCCCTATCCTGAGCTAAGTTGTACCAAAGAATCAGTCCAGGTCTGAGGATTTGTGACATGTTTCGTAACTTGGTAATTTTTTACAGTGAGGAGTTGTTAGCACCTCCCCCAACCCCCAAACTGGAGGACCACCCCTTGTCGGCTGTCCGCGACTGCTTCGCAGCTACCCTCCATATCCACAGGCCGTTCCTCCATCCGCAACCTGAGGACGCGCCATGCCGTGGTGACAGGGACCGACTTATCGTGGTGACAGGGACCGACTTATCGTGGTGACAGGGACCGACTTATCGTGGTGACAGGGACCGACTTATCGTGGTGACAGGGACCGACTTATCGTGGTGACAGGGACCGACTTATCGTGGTGACAGGGACCGACTTATCGTGGTGACAGGGACCGACTTGTCGTGGTGACAGAGACCGAATTATCGTGGTGACAGGGACCGACTTATCGTGGTGACAGGGACCGACTTGTCGTGGTGACAGGGACCGACTTATCGTGGTGACAGGGACCGACTTATCGTGGTGACAGGGACCGACTTATCGTGGTGACAGGGACCTACTTATCGTGGTGACAGGGACCGACTTATCGTGGTGACAGGGACCGACTTATCGTGGTGACAGGGACCGACTTATCGTGGTGACAGGGACCTACTTATCGTGGTGACAGGGACCGACTTATCGTGGTGACAGGGACCTACTTATCGTGGTGACAGGGACCGACTTATCGTGGTGACAGGGACCGACTTATCGTGGTGACAGGGACCGACTTATCGTGGTGACAGGGACCTACTTATCGTGGTGACAGGGACCGACTTATCGTGGTGACAGGGACCTACTTATCGTGGTGACAGGGACCGACTTATCGTGGTGACAGGGACCGACTTATCGTGGTGACAGGGACCGACTTATCGTGGTGACAGAGACCGACTTATCGTGGTGACAGAGACCGACTTATCGTGGTGACAGGGACCGACTTGTCGTGGTGACAGAGACCGACTTATCGTGGTGACAGGGACCGACTTATCGTGGTGACAGAGACCGACTTATCGTGGTGACAGGGACCGACTTATCGTGGTGACAGGGACCTACTTATCGTGGTGACAGGGACCGACTTATCGTGGTGACAGGGACCGACTTATCGTGGTGACAGGGACCGACTTATCGTGGTGACAGGGACCGACTTATCGTGGTGACAGAGACCGACTTATCGTGGTGACAGGGACCGACTTATCGTGGTGACAGGGACCGACTTATCGTGGTGACAGGGACCGACTTATCGTTGTGACAGGGACCGACTTATCGTGGTGACAGGGACCGACTTATCTTGGAAGTGATATATACACAATTATAATCTTGCCTGTCGCTTATAAGGACGTAGCACTTCGCCCTTCGTCATCAGCGACGTCTGAGGACAAGCTGAGGGTGTTGCAGGAGGTGCTGAGGAAGAAGATGAAAATGAATAAAAAATAAGACAGTGTTTTGCTGCCAAATATTGGCACGTGTTATGTTTCAAAAGGACACGTGTGATTATGAGGAAGGCTTCTGTTAGCCTTAGATAGCTAAATAGACACACAGAGCAGATAATAGAAGGTGAAGGAAGTACACTCCTTCCAAAAGTCTGTAGCCACCCATCACATTCCCAGCAACATCGCCACAAGCACCTCAACTTGCTCAGTTACATAATGTGTGTGTACTTGTGTACTTGTGCCCCAGAATGGTACAACTAGTGTAGTGTAATGTAGGTTGCGACCCCGGGAACTACCGATAGCTCATAACACTGGGTGTGTCTTGGTACTGCTGAACATTGGCCACCGGACGATACACTTTCACTGCACACCTGTTCTGTGTGCAACAGTGACATAAGTCGAATTGATATGCCCTACTTATTAAATATTTAGTGCCAGTAACGCAACAACTTTGTCATATATGAGGATTTATTACGAGATAATTTGCTCTTCGCAAATAAGGCTCTACCACTTTCAGTTGCGTGGCATAAGACACGCGTGACATGTCGTAACGTGTGTCTTGCGGTGAGACGTCGGAGCACTGCCATCTGTTGGCGACAATTGGCTGCACGAATACTAAAGCCACATAACGAAGATATTCTTAGTTTGTATTTTGTATTCTGAAACCTCGCTCATTATTTCATGTACCGAAGTTTAAGCAGTCTCTTCTTGTCATTGACCCTGAAGGTAAAAGCATTACTATCACTCCAATATTCGGAACTTATTGTCCAACGACACGGCGTCACACCCCGTGACACCTGTACATTTAGATGAAGCCTCAATCGAGCTGCTAGAAAAATTTGGTTACAGTGGTTTCAGCATAATCTTTGGTTCACATTTTGTAACTAAGCGATGGCTTCGCTTTATTACGAAGGTATGTAGAACTGCGAACATATTAAGGCCTATCTGATGCTTTATTACACGCGAAAGGCTGTCACTGCCATTATGTCCTTGAACGGGAGTTCGCACGTTTCTCCTTGCGCTGGTAAATTATGGTGCCAGAGTGAATACAGGCTGCAGAAAGGAGACGTTTCATTACAGATTTGCTCACAAAACCTTCCTTTAATCAACACTTGAAAGACGAAGATAACCTGAATTATATTTAAAGACTCAGTGCGTACCGCGCAGTAAACACACTCCGTCTCAGTTATACAAACCAGTCAGTTAATGCTGTACAGTGAAATAATCGCTGTTTGTTCTGAGATCCACACAAAACACATAAATACAGTCCGTACCGCGCAGTAAACACACTCCGTCTCAGTTATACAAACCAGTCAGTTAATGCTGTACAGTGAAATAATCGCTGTTTGTTCTGAGATCCACACAAAACACATAAATACAGTCCGTACCGCGCAGTAAACACACTCCGTCTCAGTTATACAAACCAGTCAGTTAATGTTGTACAGTGAAATAATCGCTGTTTGTTCTGAGATCCACACAAAACACATAAATACAGTCCGTACCGCGCAGTAAACACACTCCGTCTCAGTTATACAAACCAGTCAGTTAATGCTGTACAGTGAAATAATCGCTGTTTGTTCTGAGATCCACACAAAACACATAAATACAGTCCGTACCGCGCAGTAAACACACTCCGTCTCAGTTATACAAACCAGTCAGTTAATGCTGTACAGTGAAATAATCGCTGTTTGTTCTGAGATCCACACAAAACACATAAATACAGTCCGTACCGCGCAGTAAACACACTCCGTCTCAGTTATACAAACCAGTCAGTTAATGCTGTACAGTGAAATAATCGCTGTTTGTTCTGAGATCCACACAAAACACATAAATACAGTCCGTACCGCGCAGTAAACACACTCCGTCTCAGTTATACAAACCAGTCAGTTAATGCTGTACAGTGAAATAATCGCTGTTTGTTCTGAGATCCACACAAAACACATAAATACAGTCCGTACCGCGCAGTAAACACACTCCGTCTCAATTATACAAACCAGTCAGTTAATGTTGTACAGTGAAATAATCGCTGTTTGTTCTGAGATCCACACAAAACACATAAATACAGTCCGTACCGCGCAGTAAACACACTCCGTCTCAGTTATACAAACCAGTCAGTTAATGTTGTACAGTGAAATAATCGCTGTTTGTTCTGAGATCCACACAAAACACATAAATACAGTCCGTACCGCGCAGTAAACACACTCCGTCTCAGTTATACAAACCAGTCAGTTAATGTTGTACAGTGAAATAATCGCTGTTTGTTCTGAGATCCACACAAAACACATAAATACAGTCCGTACCGCGCAGTAAACACACTCCGTCTCAGTTATACAAACCAGTCAGTTAATGTTGTACAGTGAAATAATCGCTGTTTGTTCTGAGATCCACACAAAACACATAAATACAGTCCGTACCGCGCAGTAAACACACTCCGTCTCAGTTATACAAACCAGTCAGTTAATGCTGTACAGTGAAATAATCGCTGTTTGTTCTGAGATCCACACAAAACACATAAATATTCTAAGGTTAAAGGTTCGTGGCATATAAAGTAACTATTGGGCTTTAGAGGCTTAATAAGCTTTGTTTCATATAAGACAATAAAATACGGAACTCTCCAAGACATTTCGTCTCTCAAGGAATGCTCACGAATCACGTAATTACAGTCTCCTTCAGACCCTGACAAATGCCAAAGAGCAATGCATTCTGTTTGCAGTGTCTCAGTAAACAGTAAAAACAGTAACGACACAAGATGTGTATTAACACTTCATGCCGAAACGTAATGCACACAGATTTGAACTGACTATAAGGATCCAATCTCTTCTGGAAAGTGACCCCGTGTATACTGGTAGATATTTACCAAAGTGCCCGAAATTACTTTTCTCATTCCTTTGTCTGAAAATGGAGATTTTTTATTTATTTGAAATGGTGTTAAATATCTACCAAGATTACAAGGGGACATGCTTCAAAAGACGGCGTTTTTCGAATAGATCAGCAATTTCGAATATAGCCCTCTCCATCATATGTTCATTTTATGTACTGTATGCAAGACTGCCGTCTCCATCTCTCTGCCTTCACTAGGAAACACTGAATTTAACGGCTCCGTGTGAAAGTTGCATGGAGTAAGGGTTAGGTTGGCCGTAGCCTGATTTGTGCTCTGAGATGAGACGATCTGACGACAGTGAATAGGCCTATGAAGCTGTAACACCGTATAGTGTGGTAGATATCTGTGCTTTTGACTTCGGTAGCTCAGGTGATACAGTGTCGAATAATAAGACACTAGTGAGTAAGAAATTCGGAAGATTGCGGAAGGAAAGTCAGACGATTTTCTGTGAGGTGTATCCTTGGAGGGACTGAAGAAAACAAAGGTAAACAGAATAACCGATGTCTCTACTGCGATTCGAACAGGAAACTTCCTTGATAAAAGCCTAAACCGTTAATATTTGAGACAAGGGTGGAATAGCTCAGGTGATACAGGAGGCGTGTCGTACAGTGACCGCGGTCCGTTGTCAGAACAGCAATTTTAGGGATGCTGTCTGCTTTTGAATTGCTGGCAGCTCCGTTTCCTTTATCCATTCCTTCTACTGTCTTCGTCCGAGTGACGCTTCTACCTTGAAGATGGAAGCAACATTTTCCTCCGAAACTTTCGCAGCTACCACACTACACAGAATCGTACGCTATATGACACTGGAAATTGGTTTCGACCGTCAAGAATTGGCCATCGTCACTGCTGAAATAAACGGAATGATAACAGGAGTTTTGTAACTTTAGCTTCGTTTTATTTGCGAAAGTAACTTACAATAAAAAAACATTTTATATGTTAAAAATACAAATAATACAGTTTTGTGCTGACAGCGTGCAGCTAGTTTGAGACTGAAATGTTGCACAGTTTTGTGCTGACAGCGTGCAGCTAGTTTGAGACTGAAATGTTGCACAGTTTTGTGCTGACAGCGTGCAGCTAGTTTGAGACTCAAATGTTGAACAGTTTTGTGCTGACAGCTTGCAGCTAGTTTGAGACTGAAATGTTGCACAGTTTTGTGCTGACAGCGTGCAGCTAGTTTGAGACTGAAATGTTGCACAGTTTTGTGCTGACAGCGTGCAGCTAGTTTGAGACTCAAATGTTGAACAGTTTTGTGCTGACAGCTTGCAGCTAGTTTGAGACTGAAATGTTGCACAGTTTTGTGCTGACAGCGTGCAGCTAGTTTGAGACTGAAATGTTGCACAGTTTTGTGCTGACAGCGTGCAGCTAGTTTGAGACTGAAATGTTGCACAGTTTTGTGCTGACAGCGTGCAGCTAGTTTGAGACTCAAATGTTGCACAGTTTTGTGCTGACAGCGTGCAGCTAGTTTGAGACTGAAATGTTGCACAGTTTTGTGCTGACAGCGTGCAGCTAGTTTGAGACTGAAATGTTGCACAGTTTTGTGCTGACAGCGTGCAGCTAGTTTGAGACTGAAATGTTGCACAGTTTTGTGCTGACAGCGTGCAGCTAGTTTGAGACTGAAATGTTGCACAGTTTTGTGCTGACAGCGTGCAGCTAGTTTGAGACTGAAATGTTGCACAGTTTGGTGCTGACAGCGTGCAGCTAGTTTGAGACTGAAATGTTGCACAGTTTTGTGCTGACAGCGTGCAGCTAGTTTGAGACTCAAATGTTGAACAGTTTTGTGCTGACAGCTTGCAGCTAGTTTGAGACTGAAATGTTGCACAGTTTTGTGCTGACAGCGTGCAGCTAGTTTGAGACTGAAATGTTGCACAGTTTTGTGCTGACAGCGTGCAGCTAGTTTGAGACTCAAATGTTGAACAGTTTTGTGCTGACAGCTTGCAGCTAGTTTGAGACTGAAATGTTGCACAGTTTTGTGCTGACAGCGTGCAGCTAGTTTGAGACTGAAATGTTGCACAGTTTTGTGCTGACAGCGTGCAGCTAGTTTGAGACTGAAATGTTGCACAGTTTTGTGCTGACAGCGTGCAGCTAGTTTGAGACTCAAATGTTGCACAGTTTTGTGCTGACAGCTTGCAGCTAGTTTGAGACTGAAATGTTGCACGGTTTTGTGCTGACAGCGTGCAGCTAGTTTGAGACTGAAATGTTGCACGGTTTTGTGCTGACAGCGTGCAGCTACTTTGAGACTTAAATGTTGCACAGTTTTGTGCTGACAGCGTGCAGCTAGTTTGAGACTGAAATGTTGCACAGTTTTGTGCTGACAGCGTGCAGCTAGTTTGAGACTGAAATGTTGCACAGTTTTGTGCTGACAGCGTGCAGCTAGTTTGAGACTGAAATGTTGCACAGTTTTGTGCTGACAGCGTGCAGCTAGTTTGAGACTGAAATGTTGCACAGTTTTGTGCTGACAGCGTGCAGCTAGTTTGAGACTGAAATGTTGCACAGTTTTGTGCTGACAGCGTGCAGCTAGTTTGAGACTGAAATGTTGCACAGTTTTGTGCTGACAGCGTGCAGCTAGTTTGAGACTCAAATGTTGAACAGTTTTGTGCTGACAGCTTGCAGCTAGTTTGAGACTGAAATGTTGCACAGTTTTGTGCTGACAGCGTGCAGCTAGTTTGAGACTGAAATGTTGCACAGTTTTGTGCTGACAGCGTGCAGCTAGTTTGAGACTCAAATGTTGAACAGTTTTGTGCTGACAGCTTGCAGCTAGTTTGAGACTGAAATGTTGCACAGTTTTGTGCTGACAGCGTGCAGCTAGTTTGAGACTGAAATGTTGCACAGTCTTGTTGCTGACAGCGTGCAGCTAGTTTGAGACTCAAATGTTGCACAGTTTTGTGCTGACAGCGTGCAGCTAGTTTGAGACTGAAATGTTGCACAGTTTTGTGCTGACAGCGTGCAGCTAGTTTGAGACTGAAATGTTGCACAGTTTTGTGCTGACAGCGTGCAGCTAGTTTGAGACTGAAATGTTGCACGGTTTTGTGCTGACAGCGTGCAGCTACTTTGAGACTTAAATGTTGCACGGTTTTGTGCTGACAGCGTGCAGCTAGTTTGAGACTGAAATGTTGCACGGTTTTGTGCTGACAGCGTGCAGCTAGTTTGAGACTGAAATGTTGCACGGTTTTGTGCTGACAGCGTGCAGCTACTTTGAGACTTAAATGTTGCACAGTTTTGTGCTGACAGCCTGCAGCTAGTTTGAGACTGAAATGTTGCACGTTTTGTGCTGACAGCGTGCAGCTAGTTTGAGACTGAAATGTTGCACGTTTTGTGCTGACAGCGTGCAGCTACTTTGAGACTTAAATGTTGCACAGTTTTGTGCTGACAGCCTGCAGCTAGTTTGAGACTGAATGTTGCACAGTTTTGTGCTGACAGCCTGCAGCTAGTTTGAGACTGAAATGTTGCAGTTTTGTGCTGACAGCGTGCAGCTAGTTTAATGTTGCACAGTTTTGTGCTGACAGCGTGCAGCTAGTTTGAGACTGAAGCCTGCAGCTTGATTCATTAGCAGACAAGGGAGAAGAAGAAACGTGTTTTGGCGAAGGAAGAAAAGCAGCCAGTAATGAAAATGAATGGGCCGAAGGACCTGTTTTATTGTCTTAAGTCGTACAGAGAAACTTTTGACATTCTTACGTACTGGATGACATTCTTACGTACTGGATGACATTCTTACGTACTGGATGACATTCTTACGTACTGGATGACATCGACATAACTTATGAACATTATTTATCAAAATATTGTTCTCTGTCGAAAGCCTTTTCACTGTTTCCTGCGGTCGAATAAGCTTCCACAATTTCCATTAACATTATTTTCTCTGGGAAGCCGAAAGAAGTATAAATCTGCCATTGAAGGGTCATCTTGGGCTGTGTTTCACTTGAAGGGTCATCTTGGGCTGTGTTTCACTTGAAGGGTCATCTTGGGCTGTGTGTCACTTGAAGGGTCATCTTGGGCTGTGTTTCACTTGAAGGGTCGTCTTGGGCTGTGTGTCACTTTAAGGGTCGTCTTGGGCTGTGTGTCACTTGAAGAATAAATTTCGTAAATATTTATCAATAAATTTTGATTACGTTTGTCAAATTTTCTGAACTGAGTGGTAGAAAGTGTGTGAAGACTCCTAGTGGTAACCATAACCACCATAGCCAAGACCGTAAGCCGGAGCAGCATAACCATAACCACCATATCCAAGACCATAAGCCGGAGCAGCATAACCATAACCACCATATCCAGCATATCCCAGACCATGCCCATAAGATATGGCGGGAGTGGCATAGGTGGCGGCCTTGGTGATAGCGGGGGCGGCAACGTAGCTGAGGCCGTGGCCGTAGCCCAGGGCGGGCGCTACGGCAGAGTAGCCAAGGCCGTGTCCGTAGCCCAGACCAGCACCATAGCCGTATCCGGCGTAGCCCAGACCAGCAAGTCCACGTTTTTCCTTGGTTTCTTCGCCGTAGCGGTGACGGCGAGAGCAGAAGGACGGTAGCCTGAGACAAACAGCCAAACATCATTAAACGCTGCGTTAACCTCTCAGAGTGCAGTGGTTGCTAGTGTACACCTGTACCACCAGGCACAAGCTATGTACACCTGTACCACCAGGCACAAGCTATGTACACCTGTACCACCAGGCACAAGCTATGTACACCTGTACCACCAGGCACAAGCTATGTACACCTGTACCACCAGGCACAAGCTATGTACACCTGTACCAAACAGGCACAACTATGTACACCTGTACCACCAGGCACAAGCTATGTACACCCTGTACCACCAGGCACAAGCTATGTACACCTGTACCACCAGGCACAAGCTATGTACACCTGTACCACCAGGCACAAGCTATGTACACCTGTACCACCAGGCACAAGCTATGTACACCTGTACCACCAGGCCAAAGCTATGTACACCTGTACCACCAGGCACAAGCTATGTACACCTGTACCACCAGGCACAAGCTATGTACACCTGTACCACCAGCACAAGCTATGTACACCTGTACCACCAGGCACAAGCTAAATCTTCTACAAATTTTAGTATTAATTTAGTTTTAATGGGTCACTGCACGGTGTAAAATGCGAAACAATTTGAGATTACTGGATTTGTGGATACTAATATCGTTTGTGGATATTAATATCGTTTGTGGATATTAATATCGTTTGTGGATATTAATATCGTTTGTGGATATTAATATCGTTTGTGGATATTAATATCGTTTGTGGATATTAATATCGTTTGTGGATATTAATATCGTTTGTGGATATTAATATCGTTTGTGGATATTAATATCGTTTGTGGATATTAATATCGTTTGTGGATATTAATATCGTTTGTGGATATTAATATCGTTTGTGGATATTAATATCGTTTGTGGATATTAATATCGTTTGTGGATATAAATATCGTTTGTGGATATTAATATCATTTGTGGATATTAATATCGTTTGTGGATATTAATATCGTTTGTGGATATTAATATCGTTTGTGGATATTAATATCGTTTGTGGATATTAATATCGTTTGTAAATATAATATCGTTTGTGGATATTAATATCGTTTGTGGATATTAATATCGTTTGTGGATATTAATATCGTTTGTGGATATTAATATCGTTTGTGGATATTAATATCGTTTGTGGATATTAATATCGTTTGTGGATATTAATATCGTTTGTGGATATTAATATCGTTTGTAAATATTAATATCGTTTGTGGATATTAATATCGTTTGTGGATATTAATATCGTTTGTGATATTAATATCGTTTGTGGATATTAATATCGTTTGTGATATTAATATCGTTTGTGGATATTAATATCGTTGTGGATATTAATATCGTCTCGTATTCAAAAAACAGCACAGGCTTTTGCAAAGCGGAACTGTTTGCCCTTCAAATAAACGCTGGACCCAACGCATAGTGACATTTACAATCTCAGGTCTATGTCACTTAAATATGTTTATACAATAGTCATCAGGTCCTGACAGCTGGAGGGATTAGCAACCGTAAACGTGGCCGTGCCATGGCTCAGGCGGTTAGTCGCCGGCCTCTCACCACGGACGCCCAGGTTCGATCCTGGGTCAGTCCATGTGAGATTTGTGGTGGACAAAGTGGCACTGGGACAGGTTTTTCTCCGAATTATCGATTTTACCCTGTCAATTTCATTCCACTGGTGCTCCATTAATTGTAAAACTTTGTAAAAAAAACTGCTCATCTTCATCACAGGGGTTGCACAAGAAGCCTTAAGGCTGCGGTGCTTTCGTAGCATCTGCTGCGGGGCCCTTCACCACGAAAAAAAACCGTAAACGTGAAACTGTGAAATAATCTTGAGAAGCTAATAGCAACGTAACAGAACAAGAGTAATCAAAATTTATTTCACTAAACCCAGTGTATAACTCATCCCACAAACATTTGTTCGGAACAACATAAAAATCAACGTAATATAGACTTTGTTAATCTCCTGTCGCTAGTTTCCTCTATGGAAAAGAAGTTAAAGGCACAAGAACGCACCCCAATCTGTTGGTTTTCCCTTTTACTTAACAACCCCTGTATTGGACGTTAAAACGTACGTTGTAATTTCCAAACTAGATTAGCTGATTATGTTTTTCAGTTAGGCAGTATGGGCCGAATCTTTGCATTTCCTATACCAGCTTTTAGCCGATCCCAGTGGCCGCGCGGTCTAATGAGTGGGTCTGCGGCCTCTCGCTTGCTGGGACTGTGGGTTCGAATCCCGCCTAGGGCATGGATGTCTCTCTTGTGAGTGTTGTGTTTTGTCAGGTAGAGGTCTATGCAACGGACTGATCACTCGTCCAGAGGAGTCCTACCGAGTGTGGTGTGTCTGTGATCGTGAAGCCTCGAAAAATGAGGCGACCTAGGCCCCCAAGGGGCTGTCGAGCCTTTGGAAAAAAAAAATACCAGCTTTTAGTTTCAATTTGCAATCTCTTAGGTTCATTGAACTGCACCTGATGCGTTTTTCGCAAGAACGTTGAGACAGTTCTGACTTTTACATAAGGCCTTTCCGACTGTGCCGCTCTTCACAAATCGTCACAGCTGTCCTGCCTGCTTGACCTATGTAACTTTTTTCACATTCACAGCGAATGCTACAGACACAGTGTGCTGTCTGTTGCAGCCTTCTAGCCAGTCTGTTGCTACCAAGTATGTCTTAGTTTTGAAGACTGTCTTCATTTACGATTCCCTATACATTTTAGCTTAGCAGAAGTTCCCTTCATAGAGGACAAACACTTAATGAAGAAATTATATTACCTGTACCGTGCATTTCAGTAATTAAGTAATTATTTGTTCCAGCAAATGCACTACACTGTTTTAGTGTTTGCTGTCCCTACATATGTTTCGGCACTTATAGTGCCATCTTCAGGGGTGTCATCGACAGTTCATAATCTTCGTAATCTTCAATGCATCAAATTCACGTTCACAACTTATACTTATTGTGAGTTGTGAACGTGAATTTGATGCATTGAAGAAATAGATAAATTTAACTTCTGAATTTTTCCTCTTAACAAAAGCTAATTTTATGTAAATTCTCTCACAGATGAATCCGCGCCATTTAATATGAATACTTCAAGAGCAAGCACGTAATAGAGCACGTAACGTCCTTGAAGTTCAGCGTACAGGAGTCTTCCCTGTGGTGTAAAATGACCAGGGCGTTTTATCTACCACTAATCTCTGTGTATAGCCGAGATTAACAAGGATCAGTCTGTACGTCCACACCTCGGATGCCTCCATGGCGTGGAGAGGGACAACTTGACCTTTACCTTTACCTTTACCTAGCTGGTAGTTTAACGAAAACTCACATCAATGAAACTGGTTATTTTGTGCGTGATTTCTTTTTGGACTTCTTGACCTTTGAAGATGGGACCGATAGGTTGTCCCGAAACGTCCGTATAGAATTACCACTCTACGCTGCGGAATATTCCAGAAGAAAGCGGATCTGGTTGTTTTTTTCTTTGTTTTTAAAAATGTTTCCATAAATTGTCGGCGAGCGTTCTGCTATTCAGTAAATAGTCAGGTGAATCAGATCAAATCCCGACCGGTTTGTTACCTGTGGCTGTTTCTTAGTGACAGCTGAATGTTAATTGCTGTACCATTATCGAGGCCTGACAGTCCGCAGTGTTCAGCGCAGTCGTGCCAATACGCCCAAGAATCACGCTTTGAAACATGAACACACTGTTAGCGTGTCTTACACAAGCAGTGATATCGTTATGGCAGGAAGCAGGAATTTCGTGACTGTGTGTAATTTCGTCACAGTTAACCGTTTAAAGACGAAATGTAAACTGTTTCATTTAAAGACGCAGTTCGTACCGCGCAGTAAACACTTTTCATCTCGGTTAAAAAAACAAATCAATTTATGTTATATAAGGCAAAAGTCGCTGTTTGCTGTAATATAAACACAAAACACATAAATACAGTGTGGGCAGAATGTAGAGTTTGTGAATGTTAAAACTGTTGATGTATCAAGTAACCGTTAGACTTTAAGAGATTAAAGAAACCTCAGGTGAAAATGCTCACATATCGCGTCCATTCTGTCTAGTTATAACCGTGGATTTATGTCTGTTTTACGCACAACAAAGTCTGTTGTCGCCATGGCAACAGCTGAATGCCGTAACTCAGTTATCTTACTGACAGTCTGACAGCGGCTCTGGTCAAGAAATTCCTCGCCTTTAATGTAACGTGAAGACGCATCGCGTTCGGAACACAGGCGCTGTGGTGCAGTGATAAGGGAGCGGGTTGGACAACCGAGGAACCTTGGTTCAATTCCCGGCAGCAGCGAAATGTTTTTCCCCTTCAAACAATCCGTCTCTGGTCCCCACTTTATGTGTACCGGGGATTCTGTCCTGGAGATAAAGCGGACAGCGCGTGAAGCTAACAATTTAACCTATCTAGTGCTTACACTTCCAGCCTTCAGAATGTACGAAGGAAAGACTTTACTTTTAATTTTACCTTTACCCTTACTTTATATGTACCTTTACTCTTTACCTTTACCTTTACCCTTACCTTTATATGTACCTTACCTTTACCTTTACCTTTACCTTTACCTTTACCCTTACCTTTATATGTAACCTTTACCTTTACCTTTACCTTTACCTTTACCCTTACCTTTACCTTACTATTATTGTACCTTTACCTTTACCTTTACCTTTACCCTTACCTTTATATGTACCTTTACCTTTACCTTTACCTTTACCCTTACCTTTATATGTACCTTTACCTTCACCGTCACCTTTACCTTTACCTTTACCTTTACCCTTACCTTTATATGTACCTTTACCATTACCTTTATATGTACCTTTACCTCTACCCTTACCTTTATATGTACCTTTACCTCCATCCGAGGTCAAGTAAGTCTATTCCACTTAATAACGTTCCATTGTTAACCCTTTTTAAGCCCGGTGGTTCCTATACTTACCGCTGCTGTAACAGTGAACACTTTGCATTTCCCCCTCACACAATTATACGACAAACAACCAGCATTCATTTGCCTTTCAGTATTACCTGATTTGCCTTCTGTTACGCTTTACCTTAGCGTAACCATTAAGTTTGTATACATTATTTCAAATTAATTTTACGATTCAAGGACTTGAGAGACTTCTATTATTAGCCAATAAGGGGGGATAGCTCAGTCAGCATAGTGACTAGGTTATGGGCTGGACGGTCCAAGGTTCTAATTTCTGCCAACGCAGAATATTGATCTCCCCCCCCCCCCCAGGATTTTCAAAAGGGCTGAGGGCCCACCCAGTCTCGTGTTCAATGTCTACGTGTCCTTTCCTCGGGAGAAAGCGGTCAGGGCGTAAAGGTGACCAAACCTCCATTTCGTGCCGAGCTTAAGAAACGGTGGAGCTGTACTTCTGCGCCCCCCGCATGGCTTCCCAGAGACCACAGGCCTACGCTACGTTCCTTCTCCAATTTTAGCCGTATACATGTGTCATAAATTGTTAATCGTTTGACATTTAAAACATACTTTGTGAGGCGTTTTTTTACGAAGTAAAAAAGAATACCTGTCGTAAACCACGTCTATCATTCGTTTGTCGCATTTTCATAAAATTCGGTATTGCAGTTCTTCGTAAAGTACTGTAGAGCAGTGGACGTTGCGGCGTACACAAACCGCTGGTCTAACAGATCTGCACATGGTGCTGCTGGGCTTGTGGAGCTTCAGCAGATAAACGCGGGAAAGGCCGTGACTTTTTTATGGGCATAAATGGCACTGCTTTCACTCGTGTACCTTAACACCGCATAATATTACGATGGTAAAGAATGCCTTGGTACATTCTGCAGCCTACGTCACGAAGAACACTCAGAATTGTTAGTTCAATTGTTCCATCGCAAACTAAGCAAAATTTATACACTTCAAGTACAGACCAAAAAGAAAGTTAAAGGCTTATTTACACTTAAATAATACAAGCAGGCAGGCAGTAATATTTGTGTCACGAGTGATGATTTTAAGAATTAAAATTTTCCAATTAATTCGCTCCGAATAAAGACAATACGACTGTGGTCTGCTGCGTTACAACTCCACATATTCTAACAGACAGTCAGCAACCATCAGACGGATCTACAGACTATGACACTTAGAACCCTAGAAACCTAGTGCTTTTCTTAGCAATTATGTGAATCAAAAGTAAATACAAAATTTATATTTGAACGTCACAGACACTTTGCTATCGTTAGGCAGACAGTCGTTGAAAGCTGCGCACAAAAGAATACAGTCTGCGGGTAATGCAGAGTCTTTGGTGTTCCCCAGTTTCGGAAAGAGCATTGTTTGGAGGGTTCCCAGGCTCCGCCCTCTTTTTTTCTTCTGGTAAGAAGCAACATGTGAATGAAGATGAGTGTGGAGCTTTGGTGGAATGATACTGACAGGGGAAACTTAAATACTGTGAGAGAAGCATTATACAGCGTTGGTGGTAGATGTATGAATGAGTATGGAGCATTGGTGGAATGATACTGACAGGGGAAACTGAAGTACTGGGAGAGAAACATTATACAGCGTTGGTGGTAGATGTATGAATGAGTATGGAGCATTGGTGGAATGATACTGACAGGGGAAACTGAAGTACTGGGAGAGAAACATTATACAGCGTGGTGGTAGATGTATGAATGAGTATGGAGCATTGGTGGAATGATACTGACAGGGGAAACTGAAGTACTGGGAGAGAAACATTATACAGCGTGGGTGGTAGATGTATGAATGAGTATGCAGCATTGGTGGAATGATACTGACAGGGGAAACTGAAGTACTGGGAGAGAAACATTATACAGCGTTGTGGTAGATGTATGAATGAGTATGGAGCTTTGGTGGAATGATACTGACAGGGGAAACTTAAATACTGGGAGAGAAACATTTTACAGCGTGGGTGGTAGATGTATGAATGAGTATGGAGCATTGGTGGAATGATACTGACAGGGGAAACTGAAGTACTGGGAGAGAAACATTATACAGCGTTGGTGGTAGATGGATGAATGAGTATGGAGCATTGGTGGAATGATACTGACAGGGGAAACTGAAGTACTGGGAGAGAAACATTATACAGCGTTGGTGGTAGATGTATGAATGAGTATGGAGCATTGGTGGAATGATACTGACAGGGGAAACTGAAGTACTGGGAGAGAAACATTATACAGCGTTGGTGGTAGATGGATGAATGAGTATGGAGCATTGGTGGAATGATACTGACAGGGGAAACTGAAGTACTGGGAGAGAAACATTATACAGCGTTGGTGGTAGATGTATGAATGAGTATGGAGCATTGGTGGAATGATACTGACAGGGGAAACTGAAGTACTGGGAGAGAAACATTATACAGCGTTGGTGGTAGATGTATGAATGAGTATGGAGCATTGGTGGAATGATACTGACAGGGGAAACTGAAGTACTGGGAGAGAAACATTATACAGCGTTGGTGGTAGATGTATGAATGAGTATGGAGCATTGGTGGAATGATACTGACAGGGGAAAACTGAAGTACTGGGAGAGAAACATTATACAGCGTTGGTGGTAGATGTATGAATGAGTATGTAGCATTGGTGGAATGATACTGACAGGGGAAACTGAAGTACTGGGAGAGAAACATTATACAGCGTTGGTGGTAGATGTATGAATGAGTATGGAGCATTGGTGGAATGATACTGACAGGGGAAACTGAAGTACTGGGAGAGAAACATTATACAGCGTCGGTGGTAGATGAATGAATGAGTATGGAGCATTGGTGGAATGATACTGACAGGGGAAACTGAAGTACTGGGAGAGAAACATTATACAGCGTTGGTGGTAGATGGATGAATGAGTATGGAGCATTGGTGGAGTGATACTGACAGGGGAAAAACTGAAGTACTGGGAGAGAAACATTATACAGCGTTGGTGGTAGATGGATGAATGAGTATGGAGCATTGGTGGAGTGATACTGACAGGGGAAACTGAATACTGGGAGAGAAACATTATACAGCGTTGGTGGTAGATGGATGAATGAGTATGGAGCGTTGGTGGAATGATACTGACAGGGGAAAACTGAAGTACTGGGAGAGAAACATTATACAGCGTTGGTGGTAGATGGATGAATGAGTATGGAGCGTTGGTGGAATGATACTGACAGGGGAAAACTGAAGTACTGGGAGAGAAACATTATACAGCGTTGGTGGTAGATGGATGAATGAGTATGGAGCGTTGGTGGAATGATACTGACAGGGGAAACTGAAGTACTGGGAGAGAAATCTGTCCCAGTGCCACTTTGTCCACCAGAAATCTCATATGGACTGACCTCTGATCGAACACAGGTCTCCGCATGACAGGCCGGCGACTAACTACCTGAGCTACGACAAGGTCCTCAAGGGCACAATTTTACCTCAATTACATATAAACACTCAGTCCGTACCGCGCAGTAAACACTCCGTCTCAGTTATACAAACCAGTCAGTTAATGTTGTACAGTGAAATAATCGCTGTTTGTTCTGAGATCCACACAAAACACATAAATACAGTCCGTACCGCGCAGTAAACACACTCCGTCTCAGTTATACAAACCAGTCAGTTAATGTTGTACAGTGAAATAATCGCTGTTTGTTCTGAGATCCACACAAAACACATAAATACAGTCCGTACCGCGCAGTAAACACACTCCGTCTCAGTTATACAAACCAGTCAGTTAATGTTGTACAGTGAAATAATCGCTGTTTGTTCTGAGATCCACACAAAACACATAAATACAGTCCGTACCGCGCAGTAAACACACTCCGTCTCAGTTATACAAACCAGTCAGTTAATGTTGTACAGTGAATATATCGCTGTTTGTTCTGAGATCCACACAAAACACATAAATACAGTCCGTACCGCGCAGTAAACACACTCCGTCTCAGTTATACAAACCAGTCAGTTAATGTTGTACAGTGAAATAATCGCTGTTTGTTCTGAGATCCACACAAAACACATAAATACAGTCCGTACCGCGCAGTAAACACACTCCGTCTCAGTTATACAAACCAGTCAGTTAATGCTGTACAGTGAAATAATCGCTGTTTGTTCTGAGATCCACACAAAACACATAAATACACTGTGTGGGCAGAAAGTAGAATTGTTTAACTTTAAATGTGATGGTACATATAGTAACCACTGGGTATTAAAACCCGTTAAAGCCCAGTGGTTACTGTAGGAGGACTAATAATATTAAAAAAAGAAAGAATGGTGCAGGTTTGTACAGAGCAAAGCACGTTATAACCCCACAGCAATGTCGATACTCGCAGGTCAAATGTGCAATGTCTTCACTCACCAGAACGTTCATGATGCTGTACTGAGACCTCTGTCTTGTGTGCAGTGACGATACAAGATGACTGACCCTGTCCGCTCTGTATCCACAGGTATTTATACCCAATTCAGTAACTTTAAAACGCAAAAGGCAGCGTTTTTCTTTCCCTTTTCCAAACCGCAGTAACCCCCACTCCTGTGTCAGATTGTATACACAAAAGTCACGCCCACCTTTAGCCTTCTGAGTTCCACAGATCTAGTTATGTGGCACAAATCTTTATGTGCACACGCACATCATTATCTTGCTTGCTGTCAAACAAGCCGCCTGCTTGCATTTACTGCCACCACTGGCGCTGAATGTCGCTTCTGTGACATTCAGCAAAGTTTTGGTGTCTGCTACACTAGCATGACGTGACCAATCGGAGTGGAGCCTTAGACTGGCTTAGTTTTATTTTAGGCGTTTATTGCGAATTTAGAAGGAACGACTTATGTCATGAACATCTTATGTCATGAACGCCTTATGTCATGAACACTTTATGTCATGAACACCTTATGTCTTGAACACCTTATGTCATTATCGTCTTATGTCATGAACGCCTTATGTCATGAACGCCTTATGTCATGAACGCCTTATGTCATGAACGCCTTATGTCATGAACGCCTTATGTCATTATCGTCTTATGTCATGAACGCCTTATGTCATGAACGCCTTATGTCATGAACGTCTTATGTCATGAACACCTCTACCCGATCTCCGTTCTTCAGCGGCTAATTTGTGTGTCGGATTTGCATTAAACTTGGTGCGGGATTTGTATGTCCTTTATGCCAGTTTTCCAGCAACATTAGTTCCGTGAACTTGGCCTGAGGAACTGCCAAGCCGTGTATCCGGTGTAGGTAAAGCAATCCCATTACAGGCCTGGATCAGGCCCTTAGCGATCCAGGAGGTTGAGGCTCTCAGATTTCTAGACAATCGGCACATGAAGGTGGTAAGGTCGTCAGCCCTACGCACCGGTCGCCTTTACCCCCAGGAAATACTTCTGGTACTCATTTCTGTTAGAGGCTGAGTCGACCCCAGGGCCATAGTGTGACCGAAACGATTATGTCAGTGAAAAATTCCAATGACGCCATCGGGAATCGAACCCGCGAATCTGCTGTAGGTAAAGGTAAAGGTAAAGTTCACCCTAGAACAGGCCACGAAGGCCCAGAGGGGGGTAGAGGTATAGATCTACTCTTTCTTTAACCCTGGCAATAGATGTGGGTGGGTGGTCAACTCCACGCCCCGGCCGCTTTACCCCCGGGAAAGAGACCCGGTACCCATTGTACAGGAGGCTGGGTGGGCCCTAGGGACGGTCTGGACGGGTGCTGTAGGACAAAACTAAATATCTACCGATACTGTACGCATTTCTTGACCGATTTGGGGGAAATTCGTCATGGAACATTTCCACGTGATGCCGTTTAGCAGCTGTGCTGTGAAAGCCAAGCTTTACACAAGGTTTAGCAGCTGTGCTGTGAAAGCCAAGCTTTACACAAGGTTTAGCAGCTGTGCTGTGAAAGCCAAGCTTTACACAAGGTTTAGCAGCTGTGCTGTGAAAGCCAAGCTTTACACAAGGTTTAGCAGCTGTGCTGTGAAAGCCAAGCTTTACACAAGGTTTAGCAGCTGTACTGTGAAAGCCAAGCTTTACACAAGGTTTAGCAGCTGTGCTGTGAAAGCCAAGCTTTACACAAGGTTTAGCAGCTGTACTGTGAAAGCCAAGCTTTACACAAGGTTTAGCAGCTGTGCTGTGAAAGCCAAGCTTTACACAAGGTTTAGCAGCTGTACTGTGAAAGCCAAGCTTTACACAAGGTTTAGCAGCTGTGCTGTGAAAGCCAAGCTTTACACAAGGTTTAGCAGCTGTGCTGTGAAAGCCAAGCTTTACACAAGGTTTAGCAGCTGTGCTGTGAAAGCCAAGCTTTACACAAGGTTTAGCAGTTGTGCTGTGAAAGCCAAGCTTTACACAAGGTTTAGCAGCTGTGCTGTGAAAGCCAAGCTTTACACAAGGTTTAGCAGCTGTGCTGTGAAAGCCAAGCTTTACACAAGGTTTAGCAGCTGTGCTGTGAAAGCCAAGCTTTACACAAGGTTTAGCAGCTGTGCTGTGAAAGCCAAGCTTTACACAAGGTTTAGCAGCTGTGCTGTGAAAGCCAAGCTTTACACAAGGTTTAGCAGCTGTGCTGTGAAAGCCAAGCTTTACACAAGGTTTAGCAGTTGTGCTGTGAAAGCCAAGCTTTACACAAGGTTTAGCAGTTGTGCTGTGAAAGCCAAGCTTTACACAAGGTTTAGCAGTTGTGCTGTGAAAGCCAAGCTTTACACAAGGTTTAGCAGCTGTGCTGTGAAAGCCAAGCTTTACACAAGGTTTAGCAGCTGTGCTGTGAAAGCCAAGCTTTACACAAGGTTTAGCAGCTGTGCTGTGAAAGCCAAGCTTTACACAAGGTTTAGCAGCTGTGCTGTGAAAGCCAAGCTTTACACAAGGTTTAGCAGCTGTGCTGTGAAAGCCAAGCTTTACACAAGGTTTAGCAGCTGTGCTGTGAAAGCCAAGCTTTACACAAGGTTTAGCAGCTGTGCTGTGAAAGCCAAGCTTTACACAAGGTTTAGCAGTTGTGCTGTGAAAGCCAAGCTTTACACAAGGTTTAGCAGTTGTGCTGTGAAAGCCAAGCTTTACACAAGGTTTAGCAGTTGTGCTGTGAAAGCCAAGCTTTACACAAGGTTTAGCAGCTGTGCTGTGAAAGCCAAGCTTTACACAAGGTTTAGCAGCTGTGCTGTGAAAGCCAAGCTTTACACAAGGTTTAGCAGCTGTGCTGTGAAAGCCAAGCTTTACACAAGGTTTAGCAGCTGTGCTGTGAAAGCCAAGCTTTACACAAGGTTTAGCAGCTGTGCTGTGAAAGCCAAGCTTTACACAAGGTTTAGCAGCTGTGCTGTGAAAGCCAAGCTTTACATAAGGTTTAGCAGTTGTGCTGTGAAAGCCAAGCTTTACACAAGGTTTAGCAGCTGTGCTGTGAAAGCCAAGCTTTACACAAGGTTTAGCAGCTGTGCTGTGAAAGCCAAGCTTTACACAAGGTTTAGCAGCTGTGCTGTGAAAGCCAAGCTTTACACAAGGTTTAGCAGCTGTGCTGTGAAAGCCAAGCTTTACACAAGGTTTAGCAGTTGTGCTGTGAAAGCCAAGCTTTACACAAGGTTTAGCAGTTGTGCTGTGAAAGCCAAGCTTTACACAAGGTTTAGCAGCTGTGCTGTGAAAGCCAAGCTTTACACAAGGTTTAGCAGTTGTGCTGTGAAAGCCAAGCTTTACACAAGGTTTAGCAGCTGTGCTGTGAAAGCCAAGCTTTACACAAGGTTTAGCAGCTGTGCTGTGAAAGCCAAGCTTTACACAAGGTTTAGCAGCTGTGCTGTGAAAGCCAAGCTTTACACAAGGTTTAGCAGCTGTGCTGTGAAAGCCAAGCTTTACACAAGGTTTAGCAGTTGTGCTGTGAAAGCCAAGCTTTACACAAGGTTTAGCAGTTGTGCTGTGAAAGCCAAGCTTTACACAAGGTTTAGCAGTTGTGCTGTGAAAGCCAAGCTTTACACAAGGTTTAGCAGTTTGTCTGTGAAAGCCAAGCTTTACACAAGGTTTAGCAGCTGTGCTGTGAAAGCCAAGCTTTACACAAGGTTTAGCAGTTGTGCTGTGAAAGCCATACTTTACACAAGGTTTAGCAGTTGTGCTGTGAAAGCCAAGCTTTACACAAGGTTTAGCAGCTGTGCTGTGAAAGCCAAGCTTTACACAAGGTTTAGCAGTTGTGCTGTGAAAGCCAAGCTTTACACAAGGTTTAGCAGCTGTGCTGTGAAAGCCAAGCTTTACACAAGGTTTAGCAGCTGTGCTGTGAAAGCCAAGCTTTACACAAGGTTTAGCAGCTGTGCTGTGAAAGCCAAGCTTTACACAAGGTTTAGCAGCTGTGCTGTGAAAGCCAAGCTTTACACAAGGTTTAGCAGTTGTGCTGTGAAAGCCAAGCTTTACACAAGGTTTAGCAGTTGTGCTGTGAAAGCCAAGCTTTACACAAGGTTTAGCAGTTGTGCTGTGAAAGCCAAGCTTTACACAAGGTTTAGCAGCTGTGCTGTGAAAGCCAAGCTTTACACAAGGTTTAGCAGTTGTGCTGTGAAAGCCATACTTTACACAAGGTTTAGCAGTTGTGCTGTGAAAGCCAAGCTTTACACAAGGTTTAGCAGCTGTGCTGTGAAAGCCAAGCTTTACACAAGGTTTAGCAGTTGTGCTGTGAAAGCCAAGCTTTACACAAGGTTTAGCAGCTGTGCTGTGAAAGCCAAGCTTTACACAAGGTTTAGCAGCTGTGCTGTGAAAGCCAAGCTTTACACAAGGTTTAGCAGCTGTGCTGTGAAAGCCAAGCTTTACACAAGGTTTAGCAGCTGTGCTGTGAAAGCCAAGCTTTACACAAGGTTTAGCAGTTGTGCTGTGAAAGCCAAGCTTTACACAAGGTTTAGCAGTTGTGCTGTGAAAGCCAAGCTTTACACAAGGTTTAGCAGTTGTGCTGTGAAAGCCAAGCTTTACACAAGGTTTAGCAGTTGTGCTGTGAAAGCCAAGCTTTACACAAGGTTTAGCAGCTGTGCTGTGAAAGCCAAGCTTTACACAAAGTTTCTCATGTATTTTACACATTTTTCTGTCGATTTTCGTCAATTACACTAGATAATACACAAATTACACACCAACTAAATGCACCATATTTTCACTTTTTATCCTTCAACCCCTACATACATTTCAGCCCTTACAAGGCCATCTTCAGGGGGCTCGTAATGTACATTTACTTTACATCCACAGTTTATGTCTGCTATTATGTATATATCACATGTAGTCACGTTTCATTATCATTTATATATTACAGTTATTTACAATTTATGTATTTAAATACATAAAACACAGAATATAAAATCCTTAAATTGAGGTTCGTTAAATGTACATTACGAGCCCCCTGAAGATTGCCTTGTAAGGGCTGAAACGTATGTAGGGGTTGAAGAATAAAAGTGAAAATATGGTGCATTTAGTTGGTGAGTGATTTGTGAATTGTTAAAAAATGCACGGTGAAGATAATATTACAAAAATATATACTAGAGAAGTTGCCCGTAAAATTTATTATGTGATTGTTATGTGATTGTTATGTGGTTGTTATGTGATTGTGATCTTCATGGAAAGCGGCCCAGTCAACCCCATTTTGTACTTAATAATGCGTAACTAAATTTCTAACCAAATTTATTTTCCAAGATGGATGCAGTTCGATATAAGCGATCTGCACGGCCGTACATTTGTTATGGGCTTAAATAAACTGTCATTTGCGCATGCGCCGTGATAACGTAGTCCGTCGCGGTATATGCTTACCGCTCCTGGCAGTAACCTGCAGGACTAACACCAATAACTGTCTACCAGACTGCACGGCGTCACGGCCATAATACATAGTTATTACACGCGTTCATATCGGTTTGCATAGGACTTTTTATGTTACCCTGCCTTACGTATAGCTCAGCTGGTATAGTGACTAGGCTACGAGATGGAAAATCCTAGTTTCCATTTCCGGGCTGGATAAAGAAATTTCTTGTTTTCGCTCTGGGATCCACTTCCCACTCACCTCTGTGTACTACGGCGGTTAAGAATAAATGGAGCTACACCTCTTCACCGACCCCCGTCGCACGTGTTCATGACATGACCAAGTAAAGCTTTGCCTTTCGCCTGTGTACGGAGCTTGCTAGAACATGGCGAAAGGCAATTTCTGACTGCACGCTATGGACAGCCCTGTGACAGTGACCACTGAAAAGAACGCCAGTAACGCACCAGCTGCCCTACCCACAATTCACTGCTGTGGTGACGTAACGCGCCGTCTTGCCTCTAGCTCTAGCCTCTGTCAAACTTTATGCCTAGAAGAAAAAGCTACTTTTTTCTAATATTGTGAAAACAATTTGACAGGACGCTGTCGTAATGAAGGCCTTGACGCCATGACGCATTTCACACTCAACGGGCTTTTTTGTAGTTCAGTCTCTTGCCTGCTTACTTTGTGTAATGTTTGTGTATCAACTGCGTAACTCACTCTTGGCATTTCTGGCTTTCGCAATTTTTGTCCATCTGTGACATTATTGAAAGGGAAGGTAGCCCCTCTGTACGCCATGAAAGTGGTGACGTTGTGGTATAGCTCCACTTATTTTTAACCTCGGCGCTAGATGGTGTCTAGTCTCACCCCCTGGCTAAGAAGCTCCTGATGTCCGCTGATTGGGTGGCTGGCTGGTGTGTGTGCTGGGTGGCTGGCTGCTGGTGTGTGTGCTGGTTGGCTGGCTGGTGTGTGTGCTGGGTGGCTGGCTGGGTGTGTGCTGGAACTTTTTCTGGGACTTTTACTGAGTAGTGGACATCCACCGCCACTGCTGGGACTCGCCCCCTGGACCCAACCCGCTGACCTGCCTGCCCCTGACCCTGCCCCTGTACCCTGCCCCTGCTGACCCTGCCCCTGACCCTGCCCCGTGACCCTGGCCCCTGACCCTGCCCTGACCAACCCTGACCCTGCCCCTGACCCTGCCCCCTGACCCAACCCCCTGACCCAGCCCCCTGACCCTGCCCCCTGACCTGCCCCCTGACCCTGCCCTGACCCTGCCCCCTGACCCAACCCCCTGACCGCCCCCTGACCCTGCCCCCTGACCCTGCCCCTGACCCTGCCCCCTGACCCTGCCCCCTGCCCTGCCCCTGCCCCAACCCTGACCCTGCCCCCTGACCCTGCCCCAGCCCCCTGACCCAGACAGTAGCCTCACTAGGCCATCCAGGCAGCCTAAAGTAACATTATGTGAACAGCAAAATGCACATTTCCAAGCGCTGTCATTGCTAGCACAGTGCACAGTTCTGCACAGTGCACAGTTCTGCACAGTGCACACGTCTCACGCTAAACATTACTACACATTTACAGTTTCGTATGCAATGTCACTTCCCATTGCTATAGTCCACTGTTGCAGTTACACGCAGACGTACTTACAGTTACGAAGCTACGCGATGTTATATACAGCGATATGTGCAGTAAACACTATATTTCGCCCTATAACCTGTCATGAAGGCACAGAGGGGGAGTAGAGGTATAGCCGTACTCTTTCTTTAACCTCGCCGCTAGATGAGGGTGTGTGGTCAACGCCACTCCGCGGCCGCTTTACCCCTGCAAAGAGACCCGGTACCCATTGTATAGGAGGCTGGGTGGGCCCCAGGGCAACCATGTCTCCAGATTCAACATTACAGGCACAGGGACAACCATGTCTCCAGATTGAACATTACAGGCACAGGGACAACCATGTCTCCAGATTGAACATTACAGGCACAGGGACAACCATGTCTCCAGATTGAACATTACAGGCACAGTGACACCATGTCTCCAGATTGAACATTACAGGCACAGGGACAACCATGTCTCCAGATTCAACATTACAGGCACAGGGACAGCCATGTCTCCAGATTCAACATTACAGGCACAGGGACAGCCATGTCTCCAGATTCAACATTACAGGCACAGGGACAGCCATGTCTCCAGATTCAACATTACAGGCACAGGGACAGCCATGTCTCCAGATTCAACATTACAGGCACAGGGACAGCCATGTCTCCAGATTCAACATTACAGGCACAGGGACAGCCATGTCTCCAGATTCAACATTACAGGCACAGGGACAGCCATGTCTCCAGATTCAACATTACAGGCACAGGGACACCATGTCTCCAGATTTAACATTACAGGCACAGGGACAGCCATGTCTCCAGATTCAACATTACAGGCACAGGGACAGCCATGTCTCCAGATTCAACATTACAGGCACAGGGACAGCCATGTCTCCAGATTCAACATTACAGGCACAGGGACAGCCATGTCTCCAGATTCAACATTACAGGCACAGGGACAGCCATGTCTCCAGATTCAACATTACAGGCACAGGGACAACCATGTCTCCAGATTTAACATTACAGGCACAGGGACAGCCATGTCTCCAGATTCAACATTACAGGCACAGGGACAGCCATGTCTCCAGATTCAACATTACAGGCACAGGGACAGCCATGTCTCCAGATTCAACATTACAGGCACAGGGACAGCCATGTCTCCAGATTCAACATTACTGGCACAGGGACAGCCATGTCTCCAGATTCAATACGGTTCAGCCTTCAGGATGTAGTTAAGGCGTAACGTAAAGTGTTGCTTTAAATTAATTACAACGGCAAAAATACTTTGAAATTCAATGCAAGCAATGCAACACGAAACTCAGTAAAATGTTTATCTTAGTATGGAACAGAGGCAAGGTACAGACAGCTGTAGCAATGCGTAAACATGTCCACAGTTTTTATTACACTGAGGATGCAAAAAGAAGTCCCATGGGCCAACAACCTGCACATATTTCACCACTAAGATAGTTAAGCTTCCCCTCCGCCGCCCTTCACCAGCAGTCTGTCTGTTTTGTCCACACAATGCTGATACTGATCACCGCGTGGTAACCTGCGCTAGCGACAAGCACAGCCGACTGCTTAACGTAGGAAACAAGAACCTAGACGATAATCTCTAGAGACAGGAAGGGGAAAGCCTAGAGCCATCGCCTTCCCGATATATAATTGTTTCAGTGGCCTGAGAATTGTGGACCGAATTACTGCTTCTAGAAGATACGATGCTAAATTATTCACAGCGGAACTTCCTGTACGCAGCTTTCCACAATCTGAGTAATGTTTTTGTGACTTTTCGCAGAGTTACTTTCGCAGCTGAAATTCATCGGCCACCATGAAACACTCGCACTGTAGGTATCGTAGGTTGTGCAGATTACGAAATTCATCCATTACGGCCACCATGAAACACTCGCACTGTAGGTATCGTAGGTTGTGCAGATTACGAAATTCATCCATTACGGCCACCATGAAACACTCGCACTGTAGGTATCGTAGGTTGTGCAGATTACGAAATTCATCCATTACGGCCACCATGAAACACTCGCACTGTAGGTATCGTAGGTTGTGCAGATTGCGAATTTATCTATTACGGCCACCATGAAACACTCGCACTGTAGGTATCGTAGGTTGTGCAGATTACGAAATTCATCCATTACGGCCACCATGAAACACTCGCACTGTAGGTATCGTAGGTTGTGCAGATTACGAAATTCATCCATTACGGCCACCATGAAACACTCGCACTGTAGGTATCGTAGGTTGTGCAGATTACGAAATTCATCCATTACGGCCACCATGAAACACTCGCACTGTAGGTATCGTAGGTTGTGCAGATTACGAAATTCATCCATTACGGCCACCATGAAACACTCGCACTGTAGGTATCGTACAGTCGTGCTGATTGCGAAATTCACCGATTATGTTTCACGTTCACTGACGTTTGTGTTGTTAGTTATGTGTTTTGAAGATTGTGGGGGGTCGCAATAGAGACCGGGGTGACAAGTGGTTCTGGTCGTGAGGTCTCCACCTGTCCGGTTTTAAGGTCGGAATTTTAATGATGATGTTTATCCGGCCGCGAACTGACTGTGTTGGGGACATCTGTCGCACTAAAGGGCAAACAAGCATCGACGGAAAAGTGAGTCATGTCTTTTGTCGGGAGAACTGAATGTTTGCGGGCTCGACACTGCGTAGCCTCTCACGCAGCAGCGTGTCAGAGGAACGCCCTGCCGTCGTGTTAAACTTTCACCTTGAATATTGAGTCAGTGTGTTAGTGCAAAGTATTTGCTAATCTCACGATTGGTTTCTTCACCATCCCTCGGTAACTGCTGAAGGAGTAATGATTTTGACGTGTCCAGTAGACGTCGGGTTCGAATCTCAGCAGGGATACCAACTGTCCTCTGGCTGTATTGTTTTGCCGTAACTTCTCCTCTATAGCCAGTCTAATCTGTAAGTGCTGAAATTCGCCATCCTTTACGGCATTCACCAAGTACCGTACCAGGTAGCTCTGTGCGTCTGGAGTTGCTGACTGCGTCTCGTATAAAACACTACACAGTCTACATATGACACTGTGTAGTGTGGTGGGTAGATACCGACGTTATGGGGAAAATATGGCTGGTGCTGTTCACTTCTACCTTGCAGATGAAAGCAGTAAGTTATGTTTCATTATGCACTGTTCGTAACCATCTGCAGGTAGGCCAATACACCAAATTGCCCGGCGTCATAATCTGTATCTACAATACTGTAGCATAAAATTGTGTCTTCAATTTAACAATACTTGGTTATATTTTTATCAGTCCTTTAGAACCCACTGTGCACTGTACGTGACGTCAGGTTTAACATACAACAATGCTACGTTCTGCCCACACAGTGTATTTATGTGTTTTGTGTGGATCTCAGAACAAACAGCGATTATTTCACTGTACAGCATTAACTGACTGGTTTGTATAACTGAGACGGAGTGTGTTTACTGCGCGGTACGGACTGTATTTATGTGTTTTGTGTGGATCTCAGAACAAACAGCGATTATTTCACTGTACAGCATTAACTGACTGGTTTGTATAACTGAGACGGAGTGTGTTTACTGCGCGGTACGGACTGTATTTATGTGTTTTGTGTGGATCTCAGAACAAACAGCGATTATTTCACTTTACAACATTAACTGACTGGTTTGTATAACTGAGACGGAGTGTGTTTACTGCGCGGTACGGACTGTATTTATGTGTTTTGTGTGGATCTCAGAACAAACAGCGATTATTTCACTGTACAGCATTAACTGACTGGTTTGTATAACTGAGACGGAGTGTGTTTACTGCGCGGTACGGACTGTATTTATGTGTTTTGTGTGGATCTCAGAACAAACAGCGATTATTTCACTTTACAACATTAACTGACTGGTTTGTATAACTGAGACGGAGTGTGTTTACTGCGCGGTACGGACTGTATTTATGTGTTTTGTGTGGATCTCAGAACAAACAGCGATTATTTCACTGTACAGCATTAACTGACTGGTTTGTATAACTGAGACGGAGTGTGTTTACTGCGCGGTACGGACTGTATTTATGTGTTTTGTGTGGATCTCAGAACAAACAGCGATTATTTCACTTTACAACATTAACTGACTGGTTTGTATAACTGAGACGGAGTGTGTTTACTGCGCGGTACGGACTGTATTTATGTGTTTTGTGTGGATCTCAGAACAAACAGCGATTATTTCACTGTACAGCATTAACTGACTGGTTTGTATAACTGAGACGGAGTGTGTTTACTGCGCGGTACGGACTGTATTTATGTGTTTTGTGTGGATCTCAGAACAAACAGCGATTATTTCACTGTACAGCATTAACTGACTGGTTTGTATAACTGAGACGGAGTGTGTTTACTGCGCGGTACGGACTGTATTTATGTGTTTTGTGTGGATCTCAGAACAAACAGCGATTATTTCACTGTACTGCATTAACTGGCTGGCTTGTATAACTGAGACGGAGTGTGTTTACTGCGCGGTACGGACTGTATTTATGTGTTTTGTGTGGATCTCAGAACAAACAGCGATTATTTCACTGTACAACATTAACTGACTGGTTTGTATAACTGAGACGGAGTGTGTTTACTGCGCGGTACGGACTGTATTTATGTGTTTTGTGTGGATCTCAGAACAAACAGCGATTATTTCATTGTACAGCATTAACTGACTGGTTTGTATAACTGAGACGGAGTGTGTTTACTGCGCGGTACGGACTGTATTTATGTGTTTTGTGTGGATCTCAGAACAAACAGCGATTATTTCACTGTATAACATTAACTGACTGGTTTGTATAACTGAGACGGAGTGTGTTTACTGCGCGGTACGGACTGTATTTATGTGTTTTGTGTGGATCTCAGAACAAACAGCGATTATTTCACTGTACTGCATTAACTGGCTGGTTTGTATAACTGAGACGGAGTGTGTTTACTGCGCGGTACGGACTGTATTTATGTGTTTTGTGTGGATCTCAGAACAAACAGCGATTATTTCACTGTACAGCATTAACTGACTGGTTTGTATAACTGAGACGGAGTGTGTTTACTGCGCGGTACGGACTGTATTTATGTGTTTTGTGTGGATCTCAGAACAAACAGCGATTATTTCACTGTACTGCATTAACTGGCTGGTTTGTATAACTGAGACGGAGTGTGTTTACTGCGCGGTACGGACTGTATTTATGTGTTTTGTGTGGATCTCAGAACAAACAGCGATTATTTCACTGTACAGCATTAACTGACTGGTTTGTATAACTGAGACGGAGTGTGTTTACTGCGCGGTACGGACTGTATTTATGTGTTTTGTGTGGATCTCAGAACAAACAGCGATTATTTCACTGTACTGCATTAACTGGCTGGCTTGTATAACTGAGACGGAGTGTGTTTACTGCGCGGTACGGACTGTATTTATGTGTTTTGTGTGGATCTCAGAACAAACAGCGATTATTTCACTGTACAACATTAACTGACTGGTTTGTATAATTGAGACGGAGTGTGTTTACTGCGCGGTACGGACTGTATTTATGTGTTTTGTGTGGATCTCAGAACAAACAGCGATTATTTCATTGTACAGCATTAACTGACTGGTTTGTATAACTGAGACGGAGTGTGTTTACTGCGCGGTACGGACTGTATTTATGTGTTTTGTGTGGATCTCAGAACAAACAGCGATTATTTCACTGTACAACATTAACTGACTGGTTTGTATAACTGAGACGGAGTGTGTTTACTGCTCGGTACGGACTGTATTTATGTGTTTTGTGTGGATCTCAAAACAAACAGCGATTATTTCACTGTACTGCATTAACTGGCTGGTTTGTATAACTGAGACGGAGTGTGTTTACTGCGCGGTACGGACTGTATTTATGTGTTTTGTGTGGATCTCAGAACAAACAGCGATTATTTCACTGTACAACATTAACTGACTGGTTTGTATAATTGAGACGGAGTGTGTTTACTGCGCGGTACGGACTGTATTTATGTGTTTTGTGTGGATCTCAGAACAAACAGCGATTATTTCATTGTACAGCATTAACTGACTGGTTTGTATAACTGAGACGGAGTGTGTTTACTGCGCGGTACGGACTGTATTTATGTGTTTTGTGTGGATCTCAGAACAAACAGCGATTATTTCATTGTACAGCATTAACTGACTGGTTTGTATAACTGAGACGGAGTGTGTTTACTGCGTGGTACGGACTGGATCTTTAAATATAATTCAGAGCAGTCATATGTCACCTTTACACTCGCTATCTATACTTATATCAGACACAGTATTATGTACAACACCCTCAGTGCCACATAAGCAATACGTTATATAATCTCATTTTCTGCAAAGCACGCTGTCTATCAATTTTTTATCCGAATGTGTCAAGAGACTCAGAACATTCAAGTGATGATGAATTGCATCAGTAAATAAAGTAGCCAATAAAATAATTTAAATTCCAAATGCACAGACAAGTAACTCGGCCACCACTATGTGGTATGTTGCTCCTCAACTGACAACAGGTGGTTGGTGGACCGTAAAGTGCTGCCGCCTGGGGGCAACATTCCGTCCCTTAGAATGGGGTTAACGTGGCACGGTATAATTATTATTGAATAAGTGCTTTACTCGTGCGAAACTTGCGCCCAATGCGCGGGATAAATGTCAAGTGTCAGCAAAGTACGTGAGAAGTTTACGATGTCAGAGAAGCGGAGTAAAGTGAGTAGTTGTTATTTGGAAATCTGTTCGAATTATTTATTTACTCTAATTTCGTTTATAATGTCATGAAAATATCGCAGCTAATTGTTATAGCCTGATTGCAAAATGAGAAGACAAACTAAAGTTTAAATGGCACTGGTGGGGTCTTGGCACACCCACTAATTTGTTCGTCCCTGAAATAAAAACGTTTTGGATTTGGATAAAATTGACCAGATATTCTGTAACATCGCGAGACACAAGTAATAAAATTGTCCAAATATTCTGTAACATCGCGAGGCACAAGTAATAAAATTGTCCAAATATTCTGTAACATCGCGAGGCACAAGTAATAAAATTGTCCAAATATTCTGTAACATCGCGAGGCACAAGTAATAAAATTGTCCAAATATTCTGTAACATCGCGAGGCACAAGTAATAAAATTGTCCAAATATTCTGTAACATCGCGAGGCACAAGTAATAAAATTGTCCAAATATTCTGTAACATCGCGAGGCACAAGTAATAAAATTGTCCAAATATTCTGTAACATCGCGAGGCACAAGTAATAAAATTGTCCAAATATTCTGTAACATCGCGAGGCACAAGTAATAAAATTGTCCAAATATTCTGTAACATCGCGAGGCACAAGTAATAAAATTGTCCAAATATTCTGTAAGAAGGAACACAAAATAAGCATTCTAACTTGTAGCTCAGTTGGTCTGAGCAGTACGTGTTTCTCAGTGCCACATTTTCGAGGCAGGCTGTGAGACTCCAGACCCCAAGCCAGCTCTCCGGACGTTACCTCTCCCACATACAGATTGTCCTGCCCCGTGACTCGATAAAGTGGACACCTGTGCTTGCCAATTCAGACCTGGTGACAGTGTGTTGACAAGCAGCACTGTCACGATAGTCACGCTGCCCATCGCTTCACTGAAGCATTGGTCCTTACGCCACTTTCGCACGACGCACAACTAACAAATTCTTCCCATTCCCATTGCAATGCCAATTACCGTAGAGACGGCTTTAATCAGCAGCGCTAGGCTTTGTGTCACGTCGTTCACACAAGTTGTTTTGTCGTTCTAGAATCTCAGAAATGTTGGTGTGTTTTCACGTGTGTGTAATGTTGTCTGTAGTAAAGCAACTGTGTGCCTGTGCTTAGTTAAGCACTACTCAGTGAAGAAGTACGAGGAGGGGAGTAATAAGGCACAGCGATATTTGTGATGATACAAATTGTTTTGTATGGGTGTGAAACTTGGTCTCTAACGTTAAAGGAATAAAATAGACTGGGGGTGTTAGACAATAGAATGCTGAGGATTAGAAGTAGCAAGTGAGAGGAAACTGGAGAAAACAGCACAGTGAGGAGCTTTATGATTTGTGCTGTTTAACATTTATTATTGTTATGTGGCTGATAAAAACTAAGAAGGTAGTGAGTGACTGTGTCACATGTATGGGAGAAATGAGAAGTGCCTACAGAATGTTGGTGGGGAAACCTGAAGAGATGAAACTACTTGGAAGACATAGACATAGACGGAAGGATAATATTAAAGAGGTAGTGCGGGAGGCTGCGGACTGATCGGTCTCAAGTGTTGCGCTTTTGTGAACACGGTAATGAAATTACGTGTTCTAAAAAACGAAGATAATTTTTTGACTACCTGAGGAACTATTATCTTCCCAACTATTATCTTCCCAACTATATATCTTCCCAACATTATCTTCCCAACTATTATCTTCCCAACTATTATCTTCCCAACTATTATCTTCCCAACAAATTCTCTGCTTCATCGATTTATATTTGTGCCAAATAAGCATTATGCTATGAAGGCGTATGGGGGAGTGGAGATGTAGCTCTATGATTTCTTAAACTCTACACTTGATGAGTAACGATCAGCTTCATGCTCCATCCGCTTTACACGCAAGGTAAGAACCCCGGTACACATTGCATAGGATGTTGAATGGGGCCCTGAGCCAGCTCAAAACTCTTTGAAGAATAAAGATTTTAACACTGTTAAGAGTCGAACCCCGGGTCACCGTCCATGCCGTAGTCTAGTAACGATGTAACTGAGCTATCCCGGCTCCTGGTGCAACTAGGAAGCTGGCTGTTACACGTCGTATGGGGCGGACTGCAGACGTCTGGCCTGAGCTGCGGTAAGCAATGTCTTGAGATTATGGTCAAGGTCAGTCTGTGGCCGAATGTTACATTGCCGCTCCGGCCTTCCAACAAAGTGGGTCTATAAAGCTGGCTTTTTATTGGACAACTTTCCAGTTTCTTCATATATCTTGTGTCAAACTAATTCACTTGTTAACAGTTACAGCAATCACATTTTGTGCTAAATCACTGTCAGCTCTTTGTGTTTACCTTCACTGGTTTCAAATTCTGATAGCTCATTAGCAACTATCAGCAGTCCGACGGACTAAGTAACACATTTTAATTAGGAACTAGTATCATAAATTTTTTAAGTTTGGATTATACACCGCACAGTTTGTGTTAAATGACACACCATCGAGAATTACAACTGGATTTTAAGTTCTATTTTACATCCTTTGTGAGATCTCGCAAAAATTTATATTTTTACGTTGAGTTTTAGGTCTTTGTTCAAACAAACACCTGATGACAGTCGCTTGATCTAAACATGTAGTGTTAACAGTAAAAAGGGTTGTGTCAGACGCAGTACGTAGTGCTATTTATGTAACTGTATGTACACGACGGACGGCTAGCGTAAAATTACGCAATAATTGTACAGCGTGCAAAGGCACCAATATATGAGCTCCCAGTTTCTCAAACCCAACACTACGTGCATTACAGACACGTTGTACTGTCTGTAACTGGCTGCCACTTGCACTTACGGAACACAACCCTTTATTATATGCTGCCACAGTCACCTATCTTCAGCCAGCATCAACGCAGTTTAAGCCCTTCCATTACATTGCTTTAAGATACCTCTTAGTATTATACTCCATCTACGGTTAGGTCTTCCAAGTGACTGTCCTACAGTTTTCCCCCACCAACACCCTGAATTCTTTCTTCTACATCCACACCATAATGAAGTGTTGTGTACACAGTGCACTGTTAGCCAGTTTAATATACAGCAAGTGTTGTGTACACAGTGCACTGTTAGCCTGTTTAATATGCAGCAAGTGTTGTGTACACAGTGCACTGTTAGCCTGTTTAATATACAGCAAGTGTTGTGTACACAGTGCACTGTTAGCCTGTTTAATATACAGCAAGTGTTGTGTACACAGTGCACTGTTAGCCTGTTTTAATATACAGCAAGTGTTGTGTACACCGTGCACTGTTAGCCTGTTTAATATACAGCAAGTGTTGTGTACACAGTGCACTGTTAGCCTGTTTAATATACAGCAAGTGTTGTGTACACAGTGCACTGTTAGCCTGTTTAATATGCAGCAAGTGTTGTGTACACAGTGCACTGTTAGCCTGTTTAATATACAGCAAGTGTTGTGTACACAGTGCACTGTTAGCCTGTTTAATATACAGCAAGTGTTGTGTACACAGTGCACTGTTAGCCTGTTTAATATCCAACAAGTGTTGTGTACACAGTGCACTGTTAGCCTGTTTAATATACAGCAAGTGTTGTGTACACAGTGCACTGTTAGCCTGTTTAATATACAGCAAGTGTTGTGTACACAGTGCACTGTTAGCCTGTTTAATATACAGCAAGTGTTGTGTACACAGTGCACTGTAAGCCTGTTTAATATACAGCAAGTGTTGTGTACACAGTGCACTGTTAGCCTGTTTAATATACAGCAAGTGTTGTGTACACAGTGCACTGTTAGCCTGTTTAATATACAGCAAGTGTTGTGTACACAGTGCACTGTTGGCCTGCTTAATATACATCAATTGTTGTGTACACAGTGCACTATTGGCGTGCTTAATATACAGCAAGTGTTGTGTACACAGTGCACTATTAGCCTGTTTAATATACAGCAAGTGTTGTGTAAACAGTGCACTATTAGCCTGCTTAATATACAGCAAGTGTTGTGTAAACAGTGCACTATTAGCCTGCTTAATATACAGCAAGTGTTGTGTAAACAGTGCACTATTAGCCTGCTTAATACACAGCAAGTTTGTGTACACAGTGCATTATTAGCCTGTTTAATATACAGCAAGTGTTGTGTACACAGTGCACTATTAGCCTGCTTAATATACAGCAAGTGTTGTGTACACACTGCACTATTAGCCTGTTTAATATACAGCAAGTGTTGTGTAAACAGTGCACTATTAGCCTGCTTAATATACAGCAAGTGTTGTGTACACAGTGCACTATTAGCCTGTTTAATATACAGCAAGTGTTGTGTAAACAGTGCACTATTGGCCTGCTTAATATACAGCAAGTGTTGTGTACACAGTGCACTATTAGCCTGTTTAGTATACAGCAAGTGTTGTGTAAACAGTTCAGTATTAGCCTGCTTAATACACAGCAAGTGTTGTGTACACAGTGCACTATTAGCCTGTTTAATATACAGCAAGTGTTGTGTACACAGTTCACTATTAGCCTGCTTAATATACAGCAAGTGTTGTGTACACAGTACACTATTAGCCTGTTTAATATACAGCAAGTGTTGTGTACACAGTGCACTATTAGCCTGTTTAATATACAGCAAGTGTTGTGTACACAGTGCACTGTTGGCCTGCTTAATATACATCAATTGTTGTGTACACAGTGCACTATTGGCGTGCTTAATATACAGCAAGTGTTGTGTACACAGTGCACTATTGGCGTGCTTAATATACATCAATTGTTGTGTACACAGTGCACTATTGGCGTGCTTAATATACAGCAAGTGTTGTGTACACAGTGCACTTTTAGCCTGTTTAATATACAGCAAGTGTTGTGTACACAGTGCACTATTAGCCTGTTTAATATACAGCAAGTGTTGTGTACACAGTGCAATATTAGCCTGTTTAATATACAGCAAGTGTTGTGTACACAGTGCACTGTTAGCCTATTTAATATACAGCAAGTGTTGTGTACACAGCGCACTGTTAGCCTGTTTAATATACAGGAAGTGTTGTGTACACAGTGCATTATTAGCCTGCTTAATATACAGCAAGTTTGTGTACACAGTGCACTATTAGCCTGTTTAATATACAGCAAGTGTTGTGTACACAGTGCACTATTAGCCTGCTTAATATACAGCAAGTTTGTGTACACAGTGCACTATTAGCCTGCTTAATATACAGCAAGTGTTGTGTACACACTGCACTATTAGCCTGTTTAATATACAGCAAGTGTTGTGTAAACAGTGCACTATTAGCCTGCTTAATATACAGCAAGTGTTGTGTAAACAGTGCAATAGTAGCCTGCTTAATATACAGCAAGTGTTGTGTAAACAGTGCACTATTAGCCTGCTTAATACACAGCAAGTGTGTGTACACAGTGCATTATTAGCCTGTTTAATATACAGCAAGTGTTGTGTACACAGTGCACTATTAGCCTGCTTAATATACAGCAAGTGTTGTGTACACACTGCACTATTAGCCTGTTTCATATACAGCAAGTGTTGTGTAAACAGTGCACTATTAGCCTGTTTAATATACAGCAAGTGTTGTGTACACAGTGCACTATTAGCCTGTTTAATATACAGCAAGTGTTGTGTAAACAGTGCACTATTAGCCTGCTTAATATACAGCAAGTGTTGTGTAAACAGTGCACTATTAGCCTGCTTAATATACAGCAAGTGTTGTGTAAACAGTGCACTATTAGCCTGCTTAATACACAGCAAGTTTGTGTACACAGTGCATTATTGGCCTGTTTAATATACAGCAAGTGTTGTGTACACAGTGCACTATTAGCCTGCTTAATATACAGCAAGTGTTGTGTACACACTGCACTATTAGCCTGTTTAATATACAGCAAGTGTTGTGTAAAAAGTGCACTATTAGCCTGCTTAATATACAGCAAGTGTTGTGTACACAGTGCACTATTAGCCTGTTTAATATACAGCAAGTGTTGTGTAAACAGTGCACTATTGGCCTGCTTAATATACAGCAAGTGTTGTGTACACAGTGCACTATTAGCCTGTTTAATATACAGCAAGTATTGTGTAAACAGTTCAGTATTAGCCTGCTTAATACACAGCAAGTGTTGTGTACACAGTGCACTATTAGCCTGTTTAATATACAGCAAGTGTTGTGTACACAGTTCACTATTAGCCTGCTTAATATACAGCAAGTGTTGTGTACACAGTACACTATTAGCCTGTTTAATATACAGCAAGTGTTGTGTACACAGTGCACTATTAGCCTGTTTAATATACAGCAAGTGTTGTGTACACAGTGCACTGTTGGCCTGCTTAATATACATCAATTGTTGTGTACACAGTGCACTATTGGCGTGCTTAATATACAGCAAGTGTTGTGTACACAGTGCACTATTGGCGTGCTTAATATACATCAATTGTTTTGTACACAGTGCACTATTGGCGTGCTTAATATACAGCAAGTGTTGTGTACACAGTGCACTGTTAGCCTGTTTAATATACAGCAAGTGTTGTGTACACAGTGCACTATTAGCCTGTTTAATATACAGCAAGTGTTGTGTAAACAGTTCAGTATTAGCCTGTTTAATATACAGCAAGTGTTGTGTACACAGTGCACTGTTGGCCTGCTTAATATACATCAATTGTTGTGTACACAGTGCACTATTGGCGTGCTTAATATACAGCAGTGTTTGTACACAGTGCACTGTTAGCCTGTTTAATATACAGCAAGTGTTGTGTACACAGTGCACTATTAGCCTGCTTAATATACAGCTAGTTTTGTGTACACAGTGCACTATTAGCCTGCTTAATATACAGCAAGTGTTGTGTACAAAGTGCACTGTTAGCCTGCTTAATATACAGCAGTGTTGTGTACAAAGTGCACTGTTAGCCTGCTTAATATACAGCAAGTGTTGTGTGCAAAGTGCACTATTAGCCTGCTTAATATACAGCTAGTTTTGTGTACACAGTGCACTATTAGCCTGCTTTATACAGCAAGTGTTGTGTACAAAGTACACTGTTAGCCTGCTTAAATATAGCAAGTGTTGTGTACACAGTGCACTGTTAGCTGCTTAATATACAGCAAGTGTTGTGTACACAGTGCACTATTAGCCTGCTTAATATATAGCAAGTGTTGTGTACAAAGTGCACTGTTAGCCTGCTTAATATACAGCAAGTGTTGTGTACAGTGCACTATTAGCCTGCTTAATATATAGCAAGTGTTGTGTACACAGTGCACTGTTAGCCTGCTTAATATACAGCAAGTGTTGTGTACACAGTGCACTATTAGCCTGCTTAATACACAACAATTTTACTAATTGTGTAACTCCGTGAGGTAGACAACTCGTACACATTTTTGTGGAGGCGTTCTTTCCTTTCAGAATATTGTACAGTACACGCGTAATGTCTAATCATACTCACGTAAGTACAGTACACGTAATGTCATATCATACTCACGTAGTACAGTACACACGTAATGTCATATCATACTACGTAAGTACAGTACCACGTAATGTCATATCATACTACGTAAGTACAGTACACGTAATGTCATATCATACTCACGTAAGTACAGTACACGAAATGTCATATCATACTCACGTAAGTACAGTACACACGTAATGTCATATCATACTCACGTAAGTACAGTACACGTAATGTCATTCATACTCACGTAAGTACAGTACCACGTAATGTCATATCATACTCACGTAAGTACAGTACACACGTAATGTCATATCATACTCATGTAAGTACAGTACACGTAATGTATATCATACTCACGTAAGTACAGTACACTATGTCATATCTACTCACGTAAGTACAGTACACGTAATGTCATATCACACTCACGTAAGTACAGTACACGTAATGTCATATCATACTCACGTAAGTACAGTACACACGTAATGTCATATCATACTCACGTAAGTACAGTACACACGTAATGTCATATCATACTCACGTAAGTACAGTACACACGTAATGTCATATCATACTCACGTAAGTACAGTACACACGTAATGTCATATCATACTCACGTAAGTACAGTACACACGTAATGTCATATCATACTCACGTAAGTACAGTACACGTAATGTCATATCACACTCACGTAATACAGTACACACGTAATGTCATATCATACTCACGTAAGTACAGTACACACGTAATGTCATATCATACTCACGTAAGTACAGTACACACGTATGTCATATCATACTCACGTAAGTACAGTACACGTAATGTCATATCATACTCACGTAAGTACAGTACACACGTAATGTCATATCATACTCACGTAAGTACAGTACACACGTAATGTCATATCATACTCACGTAAGTACAGTACACACGTAATGTCATATCATACTCACGTAGTACAGTACACGTAATGTCATATCATACTCACGTAAGTACAGTACACACGTAATGTCATATCATACTCACGTAAGTACAGTACACACGTAATGTCATATCATACTCACGTAAGTACAGTACACACGTAATGTCATATCATACTCACGTAAGTACAGTACACACGTAATGTCATATCATACTCACGTAAGTACAGTACACGTAATGTCATATCATACTCACGTAAGTACAGTACACACGTAATGTCATATCATACTCACGTAAGTACAGTACACACGTAATGTCATATCATACTCACGTAAGTACAGTACACACGTAATGTCATATCATACTCACGTAAGTACAGTACACGTAATGTCATATCATACTCACGTAAGTACAGTACACACGTAATGTCATATCATACTCACGTAAGTACAGTACACACGTAATGTCATATCATACTCACGTAAGTACAGTACACACGTAATGTCATATCATACTCACGTAAGTACAGTACACACGTAATGTCATATCATACTCACGTAAGTACAGTACACACGTAATGTCATCATACTCACGTAAGTACAGTGCAGCCTTCCCTACGCCCTTTTCATGTAACTCACAAATGCTCAACAGCGTTAGCTAAAGCAGATCTGCTGTACCGAACTGCACACAAATCAGACAATACATTTGGGACGTGTGGATGTAACATTTTTACATCCAGAAATAAAATATGATCTTCCTGTGCCGCTTTTCAAGAAAAGAAGTCACCTTATAATTTTTGTCGACATCACCTGTACCGATTTTTCCGAAAAGGGTTGAAAAGTATGGAAAATGCGGATACAATTTTTTTTACGACTTTACTGCACCAATCTTCGCAAAAGTCACAGACGTTAGACGGCATTATGCGGAGAATTTGTCTGCCGAATTTTACGAAAGTCGGACAATAAATATGAAAGACCTGGGGGTGGGGTGGATGGCGTTTACTGTAACTGTCACTGGGCCCATTTTCACAAAACTCTCGCTTGCTAACAAAACTCCAACAGTCTCTTCTCACTGTGATCGTCATACTCAATGAACAATTTCTGTCTTTCGTTCAGAAGGCGCTGCTTGAAGTCAGCTGTCTGCGTTTTGCTGCCAACCATCAGAACCTGCAGTCCGCCACTCTTCACTGAATACATTCAAGCAATTTAAGAAATCTAAGCACGGCTTAATGGAAGCCGAATATCGCAGCACTTCTGCTTTGTACTATGGCAGGGGTGGCCAAACTTGCTTAACATAAGAGCCAAATACGATAAACTTCAGATATTTGAGAGCCGCAAGACATGTACAAATATTACACACACGTTTTTATTTTTACACGCACATTTTGTTACAAAAATCCTTAAATATATTCACTCGCCATGAACATTAAACTTACGTTTTAATCCAGTGGATTCTCAGTTTATACCGGTAAATAATTATAACGCTTGAAAATTTTTTATTTACCTTTCATATGAATTGTAATCCAAAAAGGAGCTCAGCCAACATATTTCCGCGAGCCACACATTATATGTCAAAGAGCATCATATGACTCGCGAACCGCGGTTTGGACACCCCTGTACTACGGAGATTTTGGCTTCGACTGTCACCCCACAAATCTGCCTTTGGCGAATGCTGTGTTTCGTGTTTGCTCCATTGCAGCCAGGCACATGTCACGTCGGTACTTCAGAGTACTGCAAGACTGCTACGTCTGCTTAGTCGGCAGTTCCGTGATAACAGCCGTCTTATCACGTATCACGTGACGCTACAGCAGCCTGCCGGCGTCTCAGCAGTTGCTTGGCAAGCTGGTAATTCCTCAGCTGGGTAACAATTTACCCGCACTTTTTGAAACCAGAATGTTCGTTACCATGTTTACAACTGCCCGCCCCTTGTCCCTATTTTTTCCCCCAATCTCTCGACAGCCCCTTGGGGGCCTAGGCCGCCTCATTGTTCGAGGCTTCACGATCACACGTTAGACACACCACACTCGGTAGGACTCCTCTGGACGAGTGATCAGCCCGTCGCAGAGACCTTCCACAACACACAACACTCACAACAGACAGACATCCATGCCCTAGGCGGGATTCGAACCCGCAATCCCAGCAAGCGAGCGGCCGCAGACCGACGCCTTAGACCGCGCGGCCACTGGGATCGGCCCTTGTCCCTATCCTGAGTCAAATTAATCCAACCTTCTTCAAACCTACTCCATTACGGTTCGTTTTAATATCATCCTTATTTCTACGCCTACGTCTTTCAAGTGCCCTCTTTCCTTCGAATTTCCCCACCAAAATTCTGTATGCATTCCTCTTCTTCCCTATACGTGCAAAATGTCCCGCCCTATTTGTCTTACCGATTTGATCACGGGAAAACTATCTGGTGAGCAGTGCAAGTAACAGGGGGGCAGTCTGTGCCGCCCCCCTGTTACTTCTCCCCTCGGAGGTCCAGATGTCTGCCCCAGCACTTTGATCTCAGACAGCCTCAGCCTGTTCTTGTCTTAACCTGAGCGCCCAAGGTCCACGCCCATCTAAAGCAAAGAACTGTCGTAACGAGACTTTCATTAAACTGCGAACATCTGCTGTAGAATATTGTGAGATTTGTGGTTGTGACGTCACGTCCATCCTGGCCGTGACGCCGTGTAGTTTCGTAGAGAGACCTGCCAACGTTCTGCTGCCTCTGTCTTCAGGGTAGAATAGCTTTCCAAAACGTCGGTGCCTCCCTGCTAAGTAGCCCCGTTTGATGTCGCACAAAATTCTGCCGTTTAACAGAGTGTCAGTCAGTTCCACTGTCACCTCATACAAACCGCTTGTCCAGTCAGTTCCACTGTCCACCTTCATACAAACCGCTGTCAGTCAGTTCCACTGTCACCTCATACAAACCGCTGTCAGTCAGTTCCACTGTCACCTCATACAAACCGCTGTCAGTCAGTTCCACTGTCACCTCATACAAACCGCTGTCAGTCAGTTCCACTGTCACCTCATACAAACCGCTGTCAGTCAGTTCCACTGTCACCTCATACAAACCGCTGTCAGTCAGTTCCACTGTCACCTCATACAAACCGCTGTCAGTCAGTTCCACTGTCACCGTCTGTCATCCCACAACATCTGTCTCATTCTCAGATCGACGTCATGTAATGGAAGGTAGTTCAGAGCCTGATCTTGTGGTCTGTACATCCAGTTATATAGGGTGTTTCTTTTCCTGATTGATCAATAAGCGCCGGGCCGACGCTCTAGTGAGTTTTTATTAGATTTTCCAAAAGGTTATTATAACTGCGATCGTTTGTCTAGCTCCCGTCATTGACTGTTAAACCTCTCCGACACGCGGCGTGCGTACGACGCAAAGCTAGCGGAGCGTTGGGTCGGCGCTTATCGGTCAAGCAGGAAAAGAAACACCCTGTAGATTATGGAACATAATTACTTGTGACCTTTCAAAGAGACAGAAGATCGTCTTCACGAACAACTGAAATATGCGACATAGGTCTCATAATCAATTTATTCTCCTTTCTTCTCTATTAACTTATTTATCAATTTATTCCCTCGTGTATTTATTGTTTATTTAAGGATGCTTTCAGTGACTCATAAAAATCTGCGTCGAATATTGGTAGGAGTTTAATGGGTGTTTGTTGAGGCCGAGAATCGAGACTTAGTCCCGCTGAACAGACGTCAGAAGCCTACGATGTGAGCCAAATTATATGAAAATGTGAGTCGTCAGTTACATTCTAAACTGGCAATGTTGTCACAATATAGAGCGTTCCCTGTGCTCTACACAAATTGAGTGCTCCTGTGTCTCAATATAGAGCTTCCCTGTGCTCTGTAAAACAAACCTTTCGCGAAACGCCTGAAATGGTTTATAAAGCAGATTGGACCGTACAATATGCGGTACCTTTACCTTCAGAAGTCACATACAGTAAAAACGTAGGGCCGTAGTACAGTGTTGTCTTCTGAAGATGACAGGACAGTTGTTGTCTTCTGAAGATGACAGGACAGTGTTGTCTTCTGAAGATGACAGGACAGTGTTGTCTTCTGAAGATGACAGGACAGTGTTGTCTTCTGAAGATGACAGGACAGTGTTGTCTTCTGAAGATGACAGGACAGTGTTGTCTTCTGAAGATGACAGGACAGTGTTGTCTTCTGAAGATGACAGGACAGTGTTGTCTTCTGAAGATGACAGGACAGTGTTGTCTTCTGAAGATGACAGGACAGTGTTGTCTTCTGAAGATGACAGGACAGTTTTGTCTTCTGAAGATGACAGGACAGTGTTGTCTTCTGAAGAGACAGGACAGTGCTGTCTTCTGAAGATGACAGGACAGTGCTGTCTTCTGAAGATGACAGGACAGTGCTGTCTTCTGAAGATGACAGGACAGTGCTGTCTTCTGAAGATGACAGGACAGTGTGTCTTCTGAAGATGACAGGACAGTGATGGAAATGCAGCGTAAAATAAGAAAACTTTTCATGTTCTGTGTTGAAAGTTTTATTTGTAAATCACAGGACATGGGAATTACGATGATACAGTATATCTGATATGATGATAGTGATGATAACGTATCAATGCACGATATTCCTGACACGCAATAAATATATAACAAAATGTTGCACGTTAAAGTGTTTACAGCTGGAAGATAAGGTAAAGCGGGGATTTAAAAGGTTTGTGGAGCAGATAGGGAGAGGAGCGTGATGACGTCACGTGCTGAAGTGAGTTGCGCATCAAAGGAGAGGAAACAACTGAGAAAAGGCAGGAAAGGAAGTACTGTGACAATTACTTATTTTTGTATCAAACAGTTTCACAAATTATTTCCTAGAAGATCTCCCGTTTTAATGAACGGACCTAATTAAAGTTTTGTGCCTTAATGAAGCTGCTGTTTTGCGGGCGGTCTACGTTGACAGTTCGTGACTTCATGCAGTCAGTGGAGCTAGCTGCTCCTCCTATGCGTGCGATGTTAAATAAATTGATATTTGTTGGCTTAATGATGGTATCCATAACCACCATAAGCACCATAACCCAGTCCATGACCGTAGCTGATAGCGGGAGCGGCATAGGAGGCAGCATATGCGGGAGCGGCAGCATATCCAGCATAACCCAGACCGTGTCCGTAACTGATAGCTGGGGCGGCATAACCGACCTTAGCCACGGCGGGGGCGGCATATGTGGCAGCATAAGCGGGGGCGGCAGCATATCCTGCATAACCCAGACCGTGTCCGTAACCCAGAGAGGGTGCGGCATAACCGATCTTAGTTACAGCGGGGGCGGCGACGACAGCGGGGGCGGCATAACCGATCTTAGATACAGCGGGGGCGGCGACAAGAGCGGGGGCAGCATATCCTTGTCCGTAGCCGCCGTAGTGAGAGGTGGAGTAGCTGACTTCCGACAGTTGGGACAGCGGGGCAGCGGCGTAGCCAAGTCCGTGGCCGTATCCGCCGTAGCCGCCGTAGCCAAGACCCACAACTCCGCGCTTTTCGGTTTTCTTCTCTGCTTCTTCAGCGAAGACGCAGACGGCGACAGCCACGACGATGCAAACCTGATGGAAACGAAGAACATACAACTGTAACACCGCAGTCAAATGTGACGTCACAGTTTCCACGGACGTAGGACGCCGTACCGCACGAGGACGGAGCGGCAACCTGAATCTACAATTGCTTTGTTATGTGAGAACACTGACGTCACACAATAGACAGCAGTAGTGACACACAAACCTGCAGAATGAAAAACTTAATGATAACTAACTAACTAACTAACTCTAAGAAGCAGAGTCCTTCTTGAGAAGCTAACAGGTCCTCAGCTAGTCAATAAATTCCCCGCGTTTTATGGAACCAGAAGGTTCATTACCGCACTCACAACAGCCCGCCACCTGTCCCTATCCTGAGCCATATCAATCCAATCCATGCCCCCCATCTAACTTCTTGAAGATCCATTCTAATATTATCCTCCCATCTACGCCTGGGTCAAACTTAATCATATGCACTATTGAATTGATGACGTGAAACAGTTTGGAATGAGTAGTGACATGTAGCACGGATGGGAGGACAGGAGAAATGCGTAAAAAATTCTAATCGGGAAATCCGAAGGTAAGAAATCACTTTGGAGGAGCAGGTAAGGATGGGAAGATAATATTACAGTGGATCTTAGATAGACTGAACGTAAGGAATGGGGTTCGTTAGATGATCTTAGATAGACTGAACGTAAGGAATGGGGTTCGTTAGATGATCTTAGATAGACTGAACGTAAGGAATGGGGTTCGTTAGATGATCTTAGATAGACTGAACGTAAGGAATGGGGTTCGTTAGATGATCTTAGATAGACTGAACGTAAGGAATGGGGTTCGTTAGATGATCTTAGATAGACTGAACGTAAGGAATGGGGTTCGTTAGATGATCTTAGATAGACTGAACGTAAGGAATGGGGTTCGTTAGATGAACTTAGATAGACTGAACGTAAGGAATGGGGTTCGTTAGATGATCTTAGATAGACTGAACGTAAGGAATGGGGTTCGTTAGATGATCTTAGATAGACTGAACGTAAGGAATGGGGTTCGTTAGATGATGCAGTGGATGGTAGTCGTTAGTGCGGTAATGAGTCGTGAAATTGCAAGAGAGATGGCAGAGAAGATTTGCTTTGTCTTCAGGATAAGGATTTGATAGGAAGCAAGCAGCCCACAGTAGGTCAGACACTGTGTTGTTTCACATCCGTCAGAAAAAAAAACTATGAAGTAAAGGCAGAGAGCAACATTACCGGCATCTTCTCCAGTTTTACCCTGAACATAAACACAAGCTTGTTACCCCGGTCAGTATTCAGACGCTCAGCGCTCCAGATTACCACAGATACACCTGCAGATTACCACAGATACACCTGCAGATTACCACAGACACACCTGCAGATTACACGCCAAATATTGTTTGTAGTTGTGCGAATTTAACCAAAATTGGAACTCTTTCAGAAATCTAAGTAAAACTCGATAATACCAAATTTCATGAAAATCCGTTAGTGTTTTCGTTTTCATCTTGAGGACGGAGAGATACGGCAGGGTTAATATCCGTATTTTTTATTTTTAATAGCTGACTTAGGAACATAGAAATATTTACACAGTTGAGAGCAGTGTGTGTAGAACGCGCTGTTTGCCTGTCACAGATACGTGCGTAATGCGTGTGAAGAAGTTTGCGTCTGCAGCCAGGGAACTTTGTTAAAGGAAACATCCAGACTAATCAACATATCTGTTGCACAATACATCCTATTGGTCAGGCGGATATGAAAGTTGATAGCTGAACGACTGTTAGACACGTCTGTCCCTCTCACCGTGACTCGCAGTTCGCTAGCTGACAAGACCTTCGCACGCAATGGTACGAGCTGTGCGTTGCGTGGCCGTCGAGTCGTGACCATTGAACTTGATTGTGCCTTGGTTCACTCCTGCACTTTGTGTAGCAGTAAGAGCATTCACTTTTGTGTATGACCGAGTGAGGCAGCGTAGATTTAATAAAAAGGAAATACTCGTATAAGCATTGTAACACATAGTAACCCGTTAAAGCCCAGTGGTTACTATATATACCACCAGGTTTAACATTCAACAAGTCTACGTTCTAGCCACACAGTGTATTTATGTGTTTTGTGTGGATCTCAGAACAAACAGCGATTATTTCACTGTACAACATTAACTGACTGGTTTGTATAACTGAGACGGAGTGTGTTTACTGCGCGGTACGGACTGTATTTATGTGTTTTGTGTGGATCTCAGAACAAACAGCGATTATTTCACTGTACAGCATTAACTGACTGGCTTGTATAACTGAGACGGAGTGTGTTTACTGCGCGGTACGGACTGTATTTATGTGTTTTGTGTGGATCTCAGAACAAACAGCGATTATTTCACTGTACAACATTAACTGACTGGTTTGTATAACTGAGACGGAGTGTGTTTACTGCGCGGTACGGACCGTATTTATGTGTTTTGTGTGGATCTCAGAACAAACAGCGATTATTTCACTGTACAGCATTAACTGACTGGCTTGCATAACTGAGACGGAGTGTGTTTACTGCGCGGTACGGACTGTATTTATGTGTTTTGTGTGGATCTCAGAACAAACAGCGATTATTTCACTGTACAGCATTAACTGACTGGCTTGTATAACTGAGACGGAGTGTGTTTACTGCGCGGTACGGACTGTATTTATGTGTTTTGTGTGGATCTCAGAACAAACAGCGATTATTTCACTGTACAGCATTAACTGACTGGCTTGTATAACTGAGACGGAGTGTGTTTACTGCGCGGTACGGACTGTATTTATGTGTTTTGTGTGGATCTCAGAACAAACAGCGATTATTTCACTGTACAACATTAACTGACTGGTTTGTATAACTGAGACGGAGTGTGTTTACTGCGCGGTACGGACTGTATTTATGTGTTTTGTGTGGATCTCAGAACAAACAGCGTTTATTTCACTACAACATTAACTGACTGGTTTGTATAACTGAGACGGAGTGTGTTTACTGCGCGGTACGGACTGTATTTATGTGTTTTGTGTGGATCTCAGAACAAACAGCGATTATTTCACTGTACAGCATTAACTGACTGGCTTGTATAACTGAGACGGAGTGTGTTTACTGCGCGGTACGGACTGTATTTATGTGTTTTGTGTGGATCTCAGAACAAACAGCGATTATTTCACTGTACAACATTAACTGACTGGTTTGTATAACTGAGACGGAGTGTGTTTACTGCGCGGTACGGACTGTATTTATGTGTTTTGTGTGGATCTCAGAACAAACAGCGTTTATTTCACTACAACATTAACTGACTGGTTTGTATAACTGAGACGGAGTGTGTTTACTGCGCGGTACGGACTGTATTTATGTGTTTTGTGTGGATCTGAGAACAAACAGCGATTATTTCACTGTACAACATTAACTGACTGGTTTGTATAACTGAGACGGAGTGTGTTTACTGCGCGGTACGGACTGAGTCTTTAAATATAAAGCCCAGTGGTTACTATATGTACCGCCACGTTTAACATTCAACAATTCTACGTTCTGCCCACACAGTGTATTTATGTGTTTTGTGTGTTAATTAACTGTTGGAAGTTAACAACTCGAAAGCTAAACGAGAAATTTAATACAATTTTCATTCGTGCTATAAGTCACAGTTATTTGGACAGGAATAAATATATATATAAAACACTTGGAAGCATGAAATTCGTATAAAATAATATTTAAACATTTTTACCGCACACGAAACAATGGGCAACTCCGTTACAAAGAACGACGTGTAAATGCTCTTTAGGGACGTAATTGCCACACAAACACAACGTGTGCCTTAGCAGTGTACGTGCCGTGTTAAGGCAGGGACAGACAGCGTCTGGTCACACGATGGTGTAGAGTGTATGGCGTGAAGTCTATATAACAGGCGACTAGAAACGGAAGAACGTAGGTCAGTTATAAGACAGACCGGCACGTTAGAAGGAAAGAAACTTTGTATTTGTACGCGACCCACCCTAATAGCATTTGGTCTGACTCAGCGCCAAGTGCAAGTTGCAGTGCGTTACCGCACACGGCCGAAATACGCACTGCGTCAATGGCAGCCCGATTGAAGCCCGAGTTTTCTTACACACTGCTCTGACTGTTGCGTCATTAGTGCGTGTTTTGTCACGTTTTAATGTCAGTAATCCTTGAATTAATTATTTAATGACACTCTCTACGAGCAGCTGATATGATTTTGAAGTTTAAGGACAAGTACACACATATCGGATGACGAACGTGTAAGACGCTGTCTGGAACTGTTTCCAGCAAGGGACTTCACTCAGATCACACAGAATATCAAGTCTGATGTCCTTCCACAGCCTAACCGAACCCAATTGACTAAACTGAGCTTTCAATAAATTCCCAATTCGCCACATTACGTCACGTGTACTTCAGTCTGCTGTCAAGACGTAAGGTAGGCTACAAGCAGCGGTAACAGCACAATGCTAGTTGGTAATTGTGTGCGTGTGTGTGTGTGTGTCAGGGTAACAAAATTAACACAACTGCAAATAATTTTTTAGCTAAAAAAGAATGATCCGAGAAAATCATAAACGTTATATATATATATATATATACACATATAATCTTGCTTGGTATTATTTGAACCCTGTCCAGCCCCTAAAATTATTTGTACTCATTCCTACTGTACGTCGGCCGCGATAGCTCAGTCGGTATAGCGACTCGCTACGAGCTGGACGGTCCGGGGATCGAATCCCGGTGGCGGCGAGATTTTTCGCACCCGTCCAGACCGGCCCTGGGGCCTACCCAGTCTCCTATACAATGGGTACCGGGTCATTCCCGGGGGTAAAGCGGCTGGGGCGTGACGTTGACCACCCACCCCCATCTAGCGCCGAGGTTAAAGAAAGAGTACAGCTATACCTCTACTCCCCCTCTGGGCCTTCATGGCATGTTATAGGGTGACCTTTACCTTTACCATTCCTACTGTACGCTAGCTATGAAAAGAACTAACGCCGGGGTCTCGAACACAGGCCTTCCAGTTAATTTTATACGCCCCTCTGATTGAGCCCTTTCCAGTTTCGGAATGTGGCCCTGCTCGGCTTCGGAACAATTTTATTAAAATGTTTAAAGTCCCTGGCCTTAAGCCTCAGAACAGTTTGCTGTGTCATGCAATGACTGTGACGTCAGGAACTGAGTTTTAAATTCAATAATTGTAATGTAATACATTTTTGTAATTTTATTATATTATTTAGTGTTCATACTGGCGTTTCTAGTTGCCATGACAGTAGTCACCCTCTTCGTTGGCTAAAGGAGAGCGTAGCCCACCTCAAACTTCCACATTATCCATTTTGTCATCGTAATTTTTGAGTTTCCAACTCACGTATTTGATCAAGTTCGTCCTATCTCAAAATTATTTCAGAAGTCAGTGTTTTAACTATGGTTTATTATCTGCACAGACCGTGCTATCCGGGCTATGACGCCGTGTAATTTCACACATGTTTATGAACGCATCAGAGGAACACACCGCCGCCAGCTTAATCCAAGTAGGCATTGAGTAAATTCGGTCTCATCTACTCAGGCTACGTAATTGGATAGTTAATGAATAATGAATTGCGAAGGCCTTGAGAGAAGGGGTCGTAGCCTAATTTGGGGCGCTATTAGCTTTAGCTTGGTGGGGTTAAAACAACCTTCAGGGTTGACTTGCCTTCAAGAGGCAGTATTTCCTCTGAAACGTTAGCAAACACGAAACCACACGGCGTCATACACCACAAGCCCACAGTCTTGAGCCTGACCGCAAAGTCCCTTCGTTGCGGTGGTATTAATACTTACCAAAACCTTCATGGTGTAACGCGATATTTGGAGTCACGTGCGGAGCAAGAAGTTTCAGTGCTTCACTGTGTGCAGGCGGCCCCACGGAAGGTATTTATACTGTGATAGCTGCAGTGTGCCCCCACCTACAGCACCTCCCGCAGCCATCTGTACCCTTCCATTAACCGAACGACTCAGCTGAGTGAAAGTTCTGCCATTCTATCCGGCCATTTGTGTGTTTTGTTGTTGTTGCTCTGTTTTCTAACTCTGATAAAGGTTGTTATATGTGGAAGTTGTCCGGTTGCCGTGTCGAATCTACACTTGGGGCGTATTACAATGACACGAGAACGTAACGCCCTTAAAAATTTCAGAAAGAAACCGCACAGCGGTGAGTAATGAACCCTGTACAGCCCAGTGGTTACTATATGTACCACCATGTTTAACATTCAACAATTCTACGTTCTGCCCACACAGTGTATTTATGTGTTTTGTGTGGATCTCAGAACAAACAGCGATTATTTCACTGTACAACATTAACTGACTGGTTTGTATAACTGAGACGGAGTGTGTTTACTGCGCGGTACGGACCGTATTTATGTGTTTTGTGTGGATCTCAGAACAAACAGCGATTATTTCACTGTACAACATTAACTGACTGGTTTGTATAACTGAGACGGAGTGTGTTTACTGCGCGGTACGGACTGTATTTATGTGTTTTGTGTGGATCTCAGAACAAACAGCGATTATTTCACTGTACAACTTTAACTGACTGGTTTGTATAACTGAGAAGGAGTGTGTTTACTGCGCGGTACGGACTGTATTTATGTGTTTTGTATGGATCTCAGAACAAACAGCGATTATTTCACTGTACAACATTAACTGACTGGTTTGTATAACTGAGACGGAGTGTGTTTACTGCGCGGTACGGACTGTATTTATGTGTTTTGTGTGGATCTCAGAACAAACAGCGATTATTTCACTGTACAACATTAACTGACTGGTTTGTATAACTGAGACGGAGTGTGTTTACTCCGCGGTACGAGCTGGATTTATAAGTGCATTCGGGTCATTTTCGTCTTCGCTTATAATCAAGAAATAATCGCTGTTTGTTCTGAGATCCACACAAAACACATAAATACAGTCCGTACCGCGCAGTAAACACACTCCGTCTCAGTTATACAAACCAGTCAGTTAATGTTGTACAGTGAAATAATCGCTGTTTGTTCTGAGATCCACATAAATACACTGTGTGGGCAAAACGTAGAATTGTTTAACGTTGAACCTGGCAGTACATATGGCAACCACTGGGCTTTAGAGCGATAAGACACAGTTGTAACTATATGTATAGTGTATAAAATCTGACTTAACATTACCAGAAACGGAGAAGAGAAAATTACCACAGACCTTCTACTAAGATATGGCTTAAAAGGAGAATTCTTTTCTCTTGTCTCTCATATCGAAGTTTAACAAGAGCTAGCAAGCTGTCTATAAACTGTACATGTCCCACTGTGTCCCAGGCTTTGTCTTGGATCAGTATGCCTGGAAATAGGAACTGCACAAGAACTTTTTAGATGCCCAGTAATCAAATAAGAATCAAGAGTCCCGAGTTTTAGAGGTCACAGATCGAAGAGCAAACGGACAGACATCTTCTCTACATAAAAACTGCAAAAATCACGAAATCTGCACTTCATTCTAACAACACACTCAGGATTTATGTATGTTTATCGGAATAAACAGCGGCTGTTTATCACAATAAACAGCGACTGTTTATCGCAATAAACAGCGACTGTTTATCACAATAAACAGCGACTGTTTCCCTAAACAGGTTAATTTTTCTCTTTGGAATTTCAGTTTTATTGTATTTTCTGTAGGTTAGGATAGAAGTTTCGAATGTTCCTTAAATGAATTTTGCGCAAACGTTTAAGGCTGCTTGTAATTTCCTTTTTTGTGCAACACTTGCACTGAACTCATACACTAGACATCCGAGCCACAAGAGGCAAATGTTCTGAAATGTGACGCCGTGTTCCTGGATTAGTAGTTAAAATTTGGGTGAAAATCTACATAAAACATTCGCACATGATGCAGTTGAGCCTTCGCGAGTTTCGTCAAAGTGCAAGTACCGAAACGTCGTACTTCTGTTGTGCAAATGGATGAAACTGCATTGACAGGTGTACCGCGGAGCAGCATGACACTTTGACAGTAAAGAACGAGTGGGTAAGGTCTGTCCGTCTGTCTGAGTACTGCGCCATGTGCAGTGTTAGTTAATAGGCAGTTGGGATTTGTGGTGTTTTTTTAAACGTAAGTTTTTATAACCAAAAGCTCTGTATTTTTCTCCAAAGAAAGTTCAGACCTCGTAATTAATTAAGGCTCCTACAAACACACTACAATAATCATACCTCATAATTAATTAAGGCTCCTACAAAGACACTACAATAATCATACCTCATAATTAATTAAGGCTCCTACAAAACACTACAATAATCATACCTCATAATTAATTAAGGCTCCTACAAACACACTACAATAATCATACCTCATAATTAATTAAGGCTCCTACAAAACACTACAATAATCATACCTCATAATTAATTAAGGCTCCTACAAAACACTACAATAATCGTACCTCATAATTAATTAAGGCTCCTACAAAGACACTACAATAATCGTACCTCATAATTAATTAAGGCTCCTACAAAGACACTACAATAATCGTACCTCATAATTAATTAAGGCTCCTACAAAGACACTACAATAATCGTACCTCATAATTAATTAAGGCTCCTACAAACACACTACAATAATCATACCTCATAATTAATTAAGGCTCCTACAAAGACACTACAATAATCATACCTCATAATTAATTAAGGCTTCCTACAAACACACTACAATAATCATACCTCATAATTAATTAAGGCTCCTACAAAGACACTACAATAATCATACCTCATAATTAATTAAGGCTCCTACAAAGACACTACAATAATCATCCTCATAATTAATTAAGGCTCCTACAAAGACACTACAATAATCATACCTCATAATTAATTAAGGCTCCTACAAAACACACTACAATAATCATACCTCATAATTAATTAAGGCTCCCTACAAAGACACTACAATAATCATACCTCATAATTAATTAAGGCTCCTACAAAGACACTACAATAATCATACCTCATAATTAATTAAGGCTCCTACAAAGACACTACAATAATCATACCTCATAATTAATTAAGGCTCCTACAAACACACTACAATAATCATACCTCATAATTAATTAAGGCTCCTACAAAGACACTACAATAATCATACCTCATAATTAATTAAGGCTCCTACAAAGACACTACAATAATCATCCCTCATAATTAATTAAGGCTCCTACAAAGACACTACAATAATCATACCTCATAATTAATTAAGGCTCCTACAAACACACTACAATAATCATACCTCATAATTAATTAAGGCTCCCTACAAAGACACTACAATAATCATACCTCATAATTAATTAAGGCTCCTACAAAGACACTACAATAATCATACCTCATAATTAATTAAGGCTCCTACAAAGACACTACAATAATCATACCTCATAATTAATTAAGGCTCCTACAAAGACACTACAATAAAGCCCATAATAATTAGAGAAGGAACTTTTCCTTTTCAGTATTATTATTGAATTGCTTTCTCGTACGCAGTAGCAGTGTGCAGTATGTGGGGCCCCTTCTGGACGTGTATTATTACATCTTTTGAGAATGATTGACCCTGTAATATCGAGTCAAGCGTCCTTTCCACGCTCTATATCGTAAGCTACCATCACACTTAAAGTCAGACCAATTCCGTCACATCAATCTTTGTTATCTAAATTAATTAAATAAGTTTGCGTTTCTAAACTTTCGATCTTTCGTACGTAAACGTGTGTGCAACTGACTTGAATGTATTTTTTGATCTTCTAAAAAACGTGAAATACACGTGACTTTTAGATATCCTTGACCAACCTTTATGGCCGGGTCGTGACATTTAGCTTGAAAAAGGCGCGTGTGTGTTTATATATGGCTGTCTGGAGAGACAGGATAAGTGTTTAAGTGAAGTGTTTATAATGCAGCGAGCTGTAAGACATGGCGTGTCGGATGACTGATGAGAGGCTGTATGACGTCATGTAACGGAGCTGTCAACGCTACATCTATATGTCTGATGGTGGAGGCTGGTCGTGTTTGATGGACAACAGTATCGCGGCAGGGTCGTGTTTGATGGACAACAGTATCGCGGCAGGGTCCTATTCTGCTGGACAAGCGGACAGAATTACTTGAAATCTGATTCTGGATTTTCTGTATCCCGGGTTGTCTATGTCCCTGGTAGTCTATGTCCCATACATTTTCTGTATCCCGGGTTGTCTATGTCCCTGGTAGTATATGTCCCATATATTTTCTGTATCCCGGGTAGTCTATGTCCCATACATTTTCTGTATCCCGGGTTGTCTATGTCCCTGGTAGTCTATGTCCCATACATTTTCTGTATCCCGGGTTGTCTATGTCCCTGGTAGTCTATGTCCCATATATTTTCTTATCCCGGGTTGTCTATGTCCCTGGTAGTCTATATCCCATACATTTTCTTATCCCGGGTTGTCTATGTCCCTGGTAGACTAGGTACCATACGTTTTACGTCCCTGGTAGTCTAGGTCCCATACAGTCTGTCCCTGGTAGTCCAGATCCCATACATTCTATGTCCTTGGTAGTCTAGGTCCCATACATTCTATGTCCCTGGTAGTCTAGGTCCCATACATTCTATGTCCCTGTTAGTCTAGGTCCCATACATTCTATGTCCCTGATAGTCTAGGTCCCATACATTCTATGTCCCTGGTAGTCTAGGTCCCATACATTCTATGTCCCTGGTAGTCTAGGTCCCATACAGTCTGTCCCTGGTAGTCCAGATCCCATACATTCTATGTCCTTGGTAGTCTAGGTCCCATACATTCTATGTCCCTGGTAGTCTAGGTCCCATACATTCTATGTCCCTGGTAGTCTAGGTCCCATACATTCTATGTCCCTGGTAGTCTAGGTCCCATACAGTCTGTCCCTGGTAGTCCAGATCCCATACATTCTATGTCCTTGGTAGTCTAGGTCCCATACATTCTATGTCCCTGGTAGTCTAGGTCCCATACATTCTATGTCCCTGGTAGTCTAGGTCCCATACATTCTATGCCCCTGATAGTCTAGGTCCCATACATTCTATGTCCCTGTTAGTCTAGGTCCCATACATTCTATGCCCCTGATAGTCTAGGTCCCATACATTCTATGTCCCTGTTAGTCTAGGTCCCATACATTCTATGTCCCGGGCAGTCTATGCCAAATATAGACACATCCCGCATAGTCGGTGTCCTGGCCAATCTATACCCCGGATATTGTGTGTCCCAGTGCCACCTGATGCAAGGCAGACACCTCTCCGTCTTCTGTCAATCAGCAGTTCTAACAGGACTGTAATTAGTACGTTGTTAATTGACGTCTGACGTGTAACTTCACGTAACTGAAGTATAAAGAAGCGATCATCAGATAACAAGAAATTAAGATGATAGGATGATAACAGCTTGCAAATAAGAAGGGATTCTTTCAGAAGTGACTAACTTCCACTAGGCCAGGCCCGCTGAACCCGTAGCTCGCTGTCAACCTGTTGCCCGTGACACTGTATTATGTTGCGCGTGACACTGTATTATGTTGCCCGTGACACTGTGTTATGTTGCGCGTGACACTGTATATGTTGCTCGTGACACAGTGTTATGTTGCCCGTGACACAGTGTTATGTTGCCCTGGTAGAGTGTTATGTTTCCCGTGACACACTTATGTTGCCCGTGACACTGTGTTATGTTGCGCGTGACACAGTGTTATGTTGCCCGTGACACAGTGTTATGTTGCCCTGGTAGAGTGTTATGTTTCCCGTGACACACTTATGTTGTCAGTGACACAGTGTTATGTTGCCCGTGACAGTGTTATGTTGCCCTGACACAGTGTTTTGTTGCCCTGACACAGTGTTATGTTGCCCGTGACACTGTGTTATGTTGCCCGTGACAGTGTTATGTTGCCCTGACACAGTGTTATGTTGCCCGTGACACAGTGTTATGTTGTCTGTGACACAGTGTTAAGTTGCCCGTGACACTGTGTTATGTTGCCCGTGACAGTGTTATGTTGCCCTGACACAGTGTTATGTTGCCCGTGACACAGTGTTATGTTGTCTGTGACACAGTGTTATGTTGCCCGTGACACTGTGTTATGTTGCCCGTGACAGTGTTATGTTGCCCTGACACAGTGTTATGTTGCCCGTGACACAGTGTTATGTTGCCCGTGACACAGTGTTATGTTGTCTGTGACACAGTGTTATGTTGTCTGTGACACAGTGTTATGTTGCCCGTGACACTGTGTTATGTTGCCCGTGACAGTGTTATGTTGCCCTGACACAGTGTTATGTTGCCCGTGACACAGTGTTATGTTGCCCGTGACACTGTGTTATGTTGCCCGTGACAGTGTTATGTTGCCCTGACACAGTGTTATGTTGCCCGTGACACAGTGTTATGTTGTCTGTGACACAGTGTTATGTTGCCCGTGACACTGTGTTATGTTGCCCGTGACAGTGTTATGTTGCCCTGACACAGTGTTATGTTGCCCGTGACACAGTGTTATGTTGCCCGTGACACACTGTTATGTTGCCCGTGACACAGTGTTATGTTGCCCGTGACACAGTGTTATGTTGTCTGTGACACAGTGTTATGTTGCCCGTGACACTGTGTTATGTTGCCCGTGACAGTGTTATGTTGCCCTGACACAGTGTTATGTTGCCCGTGACACAGTGTTATGTTGCCCGTGACACAGTGTTATGTTGTCTGTGACACAGTGTTAAGTTGCCCGCTACAGAGTGTTATGTTGCCCGTGACACAGTGTTATGTTGCCCGTGACACTGTGTTATGTTGCCCGTGACAGTGTTATGTTGCCCTGACACAGTGTTATGTTGCCCGTGACACAGTGTTATGTTGTCTGTGACACAGTGTTAAGTTGCCCGCTACAGAGTGTTATGTTGCCCGTGACACAGTGTTATGTTGCCCTGACACAGTGTTAAGTTGCCCGCTACAGAGTGTTATGTTGCCCGTGACACAGTGTTATGTTGCCCTGACACAGTGTTATGTTGCCCGTGACACAGTGTTATGTTGTCTGTGACACTGTGTTATGTTGCCCGTGACAGTGTTATGTTGCCCGTGACACAGTGTTATGTTGCCCGTGACAGTGTTATGTTGCCCTGACACAGTGTTATGTTGCCCGTAACACAGTGTTATGTTGCCCGTGACACAGTGTTATGTTGCCCGTGACAGTGTCATGTTGCCCTGACACAGTGTTATGTTGCCCGTGACACAGTGTTAAGTTGCCCGTGACAGTGTTATGTTGCCCGTGACAGTGTCATGTTGCCCTGACACAGTGTTATGTTGCCCGTGACAGTGTTATGTTGCCCTGACACAGTGTTATGTTGCCCGTAACACAGTGTTATGTTGCCCGTGACACAGTGTTATGTTGCCCGTGACAGTGTCATGTTGCCCTGACACAGTGTCATGTTGCCCTGACACAGTGTTATGTTGCCCGTGACACAGTGTTAAGTTGCCCGTGACAGTGTTATGTTGCCCGTGACAGTGTCATGTTGCCCTGACACAGTGTTATGTTGCCCGTGACAGTGTTATGTTGCCCTGACACAGTGTTATGTTGCCCGTAACACAGTGTTATGTTTGCCCGTGACACAGTGTTATGTTGCCCGTGACAGTGTCATGTTGCCCTGACACAGTGTCATGTTGCCCTGACACAGTGTTATGTTGCCCGTGACACAGTGTTAAGTTGCCCGTAACACAGTGTTATGTTGCCCGTGACACAGTGTTATGTTGCCCGTGACAGTGTCATGTTGCCCTGACACAGTGTCATGTTGCCCTGACACAGTGTCATGTTGCCCTGACACAGTGTTATGTTGCCCGTGACACAGTGTTAAGTTGCCCGTAACACAGTGTTATGTTGCCCGTGACACAGTGTTATGTTGCCCGTGACAGTGTTATGTTGCCCGTGACACAGTGTTATGTTGCCCGTGACACAGTGTTATGTTGCCCGTGACACAGTGTTATGAGCATATTCTACTTTGTATAATCCATACAATTCATAAAGTTACCTGAATAGCAATGGATGTCCAAAGTGATTGCCAAGTGTACAAAAATAAGCCTAGTCTGCAAAGTAACTAACCAACTGACTCATTGATTATCTCCAATCTTCAGAGCCCTTATTTTAAAGCTCATAATTCTTCAGTTAGTGGAAAATTTCCCTGCATTTTATCCTACCCGGATATTCATCAACGTATCCATAACACACATTTTTTTCTCCCCATCATTCATTCATCCTGCAGTCTGTCTTACGACGGTCCGTAGCCTCTTGTACAGCGAGTTCTCCACACAGTGCGATCTAGTGCTTCCTCTTTCAATTTCCAGTATCTTCTTTTTTCCTTAAGGTCATCCAGTAGCTGCTTACGTCTTCTCCCTCGTCTTACCGTCATTTCTATCCTTCCCTCTAACTTTCCTTCAATCACATGTCTCAGAAGGCAGTTCCTACGCAAGATGTGACCAATCCAGTTAGCCTTTCTTCTTTTTATTGTATGTACGATATTCCTCCCCTCCTTCACTCTGTGTAATACTTTTTCATTTCTTATCATAAGCCAGATAATTCCAGCTGAGGTCTTGATATGGTATTTGTTTAAGATCTACTTTAATATTATTCTCCATTTGCGTCAGTGTTTTCCAACCAGCCTTCTTCCTTCATGTATTGCTCGAAAACCTATATGCATTTCTCGTCTTTCCCATACGTGCCAAATGCTTGCAAATAAACTCAGATTTCATTTACAGCTCTTAGATTTTGAAATAATCGAAAACTAAATTCGAAATAATTTAAGAACTCAATAATTATATTTTAGTACAAATTGCGTATTAAGTTACAGTGTAGCTGTTCTTATTGCACTGCCTTCACACTTTGCACTGCCCCTTGCCTTTCCACCATTTATTTCTTTTCTTGGTTTTTGTGAATTTTAACCCTTTAAAGCCCAGTGGTTACTATATGTACCACCATGTTTAACATTCAACAATTCTACGTTCTGCCCACACAGCGTATTTATGTGTTTTGTGTGGATCTCAGAACAAACAGCGATTATTTCACTGTACAACATTAACTGACTGGTTTGTATAACTGAGACGGAGTGTGTTTACTGCGCGGTACGAACTGTATTTATGTGTTTTGTGTGGATCTCAGAACAAACAGCGATTATTTCACTGTACAACATTAACTGACTGGTTTGTATAACTGAGACGGAGTGTGTTTACTGCGCGGTACGGACTGTATTTATGTGTTTTGTGTGGATCTCAGAACAAACAGCGATTATTTCACTGTACAACATTAACTGACTGGTTTGTATAACTGAGACGGAGTGTGTTTACTGCGCGGTACGGACTGTATTTATGTGTTTTGTGTGGATCTCAGAACAAACAGCTATTATTTCACTGTACAGCATTAACTGGCTGGTTTGTATAACTGAGACGGAGTGTGTTTACTGCGCGGTACGGACTGTATTTATGTGTTTTGTGTGGATCTCAGAACAAACAGCGATTATTTCACTGTACAACATTAACTGACTGGTTTGTATAACTGAGACGGAGTGTGTTTACTGCGCGGTACGGACTGTATTTATGTGTTTTGTGTGGATCTCAGAACAAACAGCGATTATTTCACTGTACAACATTAACTGACTGGTTTGTATAACTGAGACGGAGTGTGTTTACTGCGCGGTACGGACTGAATCTTTAAATATAATTCAGGTTAATGTTATTGCTTCAAGATTAACCTCCTTGCTTTAAAGCAAATGAAATAGTTTTCCAAATTATGCCCGTTAGCATTAACGATAAGTCAAACCCGCCGGCCACATTTCAGGCCACTGCTGTTACCACACCAGTCTAACTTATGCAACTCCACTTCCCTCTCACACTGTTCCTATCCAAAGAGCAGCAGGCGAAGCCTGGCACGTTCTAAAAGACTGATGGTCTTTGTCCCCCCAAATTTAAAGGTCCCTCATTTCTCCTTTCCTTCTCCCCTTTCTTCTACTGTGTGTATGTGTGTCCCGCTCGTCCCGTGCCCTCAATATCTTCAGACCACGCAGTTTCTTGTGGCTGCTTTGAGTGCGCTCTGAACTTCGCTTGAAGGCCGCAGTGTATGACTGCTGCTTCATTTTGTGAAGCTGACAAAGCTTGATATAGGCCAATTGCTTCGACAGAATAGCATGAACACTTTAAAGACTGAGGAAAAGCAGGAGCAGGAAATGCATTGACAGGCATATTTATTATCATTTTAATTTATTATTGTTAATCATCCAGGGCCGCGATAGCTCAGTCGGTATAGCGATTCGCTACGAGCTGGACGGTCCGGGGATCGAATCCCGGTGGGGGCGAGATTTTCCGCACCCGTCCAGACCGGCCCTGGGGCCTACCCAGCCTTCTGTACAATGGGTACCGGGTCATTCCGGGGGGTAAAGCGGCCGGGGCGTGGATTTGACCACCCACTCTCCTCTAGTGCCAGGGTTAAAGAAAGAGTACAGCTATACCTCTACTCCACCTCTGGGCCTTCATGGTTTGTTGTAGGGAGAATTTTTCCTTTACATTTATTGTTACCATCCTTCTGGTGAAGGCAGGCTTGAGGCAAGGTGAAACATGGCGTGATGACGCAATGAGGTCTGTTGCATGATGCAGAATTGGAGCTTTGTGCTGAATTTTGTGTTCGGCCGGCAGCGTGATGACGTCATGAAGATGTTGCCGATTGGATCTGTGTATTTAGTGATCTGTGTATTTGGTGATCTGTGTATTTAGTGATCTGTGTATTTAGTGATCTGTGTATTTAGTGATCTGTGTATTTAGTGATCTGTGTATTTAGTGATCTGTGTATTTAGTGATCTGTGTATTTAGTGATCTGTGTATTTAGTGATCTGTGTATTTAGTGATCTGTGTATTTAGTGATCTGTGTATTTAGTGATCTGTGTATTTAGCGATCTGTGTATTTAGCGATCTGTGTATTTAGTGATCTGTGTATTTAGCGATCTGTGTATTTAGTGATCTGTGTATTTAGTGATCTGTGTATTTAGTGATCTGTGTATTTGGTGACCTGTGTATTTAGTGATCTGTGTATTTAGTGATCTGTGTATTTAGTGATCTGTGTATTTAGTGATCTGTGTATTTAGTGATCTGTGTATTTAGCGATCTGTGTATTTAGTGATCTGTGTATTTAGTGATCTGTGTATTTAGTGATCTGTGTATTTAGTGATCTGTGTATTTGGTGACCTGTGTATTTAGTGATCTGTGTATTTGGTGACCTGTGTATTTAGTGATCTGTGTATTTAGTGATCTGTGTATTTAGTGATCTGTGTATTTAGTGATCTGTGTATTTGGTGACCTGTGTATTTAGTGATCTGTGTATTTGGTGACCTGTGTATTTAGTGATCTGTGTATTTAGTGATCTGTGTATTTAGTGATCTGTGTATTTAGTGATCTGTCTATTTGGTGACCTGTGTATTTAGTGATCTGTGTATTTGGTGACCTGTGTATTTAGTGATCTGTGTATTTAGTGATCTGTGTATTTGGTGACCTGTGTATTTAGTGATCTGTGTATTTGGTGACCTGTGTATTTAGTGATCTGTGTATTTAGTGATCTGTGTATTTAGTGATCTGTGTATTTAGTGATCTGTGTATTTAGTGATCTGTGTATTTAGTGATCTGTGTATTTGGTTACCTGTGTATTTAGTGATCTGTGTATTTAGTGATCTGTGTATTTAGTGATCTGTGTATTTAGTGATCTGTGTATTTAGTGATCTGTGTATTTGGTGACCTGTGTATTTAGTGATCTGTGTATTTGGTGACCTGTGTATTTAGTGATCTGTGTATTTAGTGATCTGTGTATTTGGTGACCTGTGTATTTAGTGATCTGTGTATTTAGTGATCTGTGTATTTAGTGACCTGTGTATTTGGTGACCTGTGTATTTAGTGATCTGTGTATTTGGTGATCTGTGTATTTAGTGATCTGTGTATTTGGTGACCTGTGTATTTAGTGATCTGTGTATTTGGTGACCTGTGTATTTAGTGATCTGTGTATTTAGTGATCTGTGTATTTAGTGATCTGTGTATTTAGTGATCTGTGTATTTGGTGACCTGTGTATTTAGTGATCTGTGTATTTGGTGACCTGTGTATTTAGTGATCTGTGTATTTAGTGATCTGTGTATTTAGTGATCTGTGTATTTGGTGACCTGTGTATTTAGTGATCTGTGTATTTAGTGATCTGTGTATTTAGTGATCTGTGTATTTAGTGATCTGTGTATTTAGTGACTGTGTATTTAGTGATCTGTGTATTTGGGTGACCTGTGTATTTAGTGATCTGTGTATTTAGTGATCTGTGTATTTAGTGATCTGTGTATTTAGTTGTATCTGTGTATTTGGTGACCTGTGTATTTAGTGATCTGTGTATTTGTGACCTGTGTATTTAGTGATCTGTGTATTTAGTGATCTGTGTATTTAGTGATCTGTGTATTTGAGTGACTGTGTATTTAGTGATCTGTGTATTTAGTGATCTGTGTATTTAGTGATCTGTGTATTTGTGATCTGTGTATTTAGTGATCTGTGTATTTGAGTGACTGTGTATTTAGTGATCTGTGTATTTGGTGACCTGTGTATTTAGTGATCTGTGTATTTGTGACTGTGTATTTAGTGATCTGTGTATTTAGTGATCTGTGTATTTAGTGATCTGTGTATTTAGTGATCTGTGTATTTAGTGACTGTGTATTTAGTGATCTGTGTATTTAGTGATCTGTGTATTTGTGACTGTGTATTTAGTGATCTGTGTATTTGGTGACCTGTGTATTTAGTGATCTGTGTATTTGGTGACTGTGTATTTGTGACGTGTATTAGTGATCTGTGTATTTGGTGATCTGTGTATTTAGTGATCTGTGTATTTAGTGATCTGTGTATTTAGTGACTGTGTATTTAGTGATCTGTGTATTGTGATCTGTGTATTTAGTGATCTGTGTATTTGGTACTGTGTATTAGTGATCTGTGATTGTGACCTGTGTATTGTGACTTGTATTTGGTGACTGTGTATTTAGTGATCTGTGTATTTGTGACTGTGTATTTAGTGATCGTGTATTTGTGATCTGTGTATTTGTGACCTGTGTATTAGTGACGTTATTTGGTGACCTGTGTATTTGTGACTTGTATTTGTGACTGTGTATTTGTGATTTGTTTTAGGATCTGTGTATTGTGCTGTGTATTTATGATCTGTGTATTTGTGACCTGTATTAGTGACTGTATTGTGACTGTGATTTATGACTGTGTATTTGTGACGTGTATTTAGTGATCTGTGTATTTGTGACTGTGTATTTGTGACTGTGTATTTAGTGATCGTTATTTGTGACTGTGTATTTAGTGATCTGTTATTGTGATTGTATAGTGATCGTGTATTGGTGACCTGTGTATTTAGTGATCTTGTATTTAGTGATCTGTGTATTTAGTGATCTGGATTTGTGACTGTATTTGTGACTGTGTATTTAGTGATCTGTGTATTGGTGACCGTGTATTTGTGACTGTGTATTTGTGACTGTTATTAGTGATCGTGTATTTGTGATCTGGTATTTATGACTTGTTTAGTGATCGTGTATTTAGTGATCTGTGTATTTGACTGTGTATTGTGACTGTGTATTTATGACTGTGTATTGGTGACCTGTGTATATGTCTGTATTTGTGACCGTGTATTAGTGACTTGTATTAGTGATCTGTGTATTTAGTGATCTGTATTTAGTGATCTGTGTATTTAGTGACTTGTATTTATGATCTGTTATTTAGTGATCTGTGTATTTAGTGATCTTGATTTAGTGATCTGTGTATTTGGACTTTATTTATGATCTGTGTATTGTGACTGTGTATTTGGTGACCTGTGTATTTGGTGACTGTGTATTAGTGATCTGTGTATTAGTGATCGTGTATTTATGATTGTGTATTTGTGACCTGTGTATTTGGTGTCTGTGTATTAGTGATTGTTATTTATGATCTGTGTATTTAGTGATCTGTTATTAGTGACGTGTATTTGGACTGTGTATTGTGACTGTGTATTGTGATCTGTGTATTTGTGATCTGTGATTTAGTGATCTGGTATTTGTGACTGTGTATTTGTGACTGTGATTTGTGACCTGTGTATTAGTGACTGTGTATTTAGTGATCTGGTATTTAGTGACTGTGTATTTAGTGATCGTGTATTGTGACTGTGTATTGTGATCTGTGTATTTGGTCTTGTATTTAGTGATCTTGTATTAGTGATCTGTGTATTAGTGATCTGTGTATTTAGTGACTGTGTATTGGTGACTGGTATTTGGTGACCTGTGTATTTGTGACTGTGTATTAGTGATCTGTTATTTAGTGATCTGTGTATTTAGGATCTGTGATTATGACTGTGTATTTAGTGACTGTGTATTTAGTGATCTGTGTATTTAGTGATCTGTGTATTTATGATCTGTGTATTTAGTGATCGTGTATTTGGGACCTGTGTATTAGTGATCTGTGTATTTAGTGATCTGGTATTAGTGATCGTGTATTAGTGATCTGTGTATTTAGTGATCTGTGTATTTGTGACTGTATGTATTGGTGACTTGTATTTAGTGATCTGTTATTTGGTGATTTAGTGATTGGTTAGATCTGTGTATTTAGTGACTGTGATTTAGTGATCTGTGTATTTGTGACTGTTATTTGTGATCTGTGTATTTGTGATCTGTGTATTGTGACTGTGATAATCTGTATTGGACGTATTTGGGATCTGTATTAGTGACTTGATATGACGTATTTTGATCTGTATTGACTGATTTGACTGTTTGTGATGTTATTGGTTATTAGTCTGTGATGATGTTGAATGTACTTGTATTGTGATCTGTATTTGATCTTGATTGGTGATCTGTGTATTTAGTGATCTGTGTATTTGGTGACGTTATTTGTGATCTGTGTATTTGTGACTGTGTATTTTGGTGATCTGTGTATTTGTGACTGTTAATTTAGTGATCTGTGTATTTTAGTGATCTGTGTATTTAGTGATCTTGTATTTAGTGATCTGTGTATTTGTGACTGTGTATTTGGTGATCTGTGTATTTAGTGATCTGTGTATTTATTGATCCAGTTAGCATTTAAATTGTGACGGACTTAGTAAGCTTTATCTGAGAACTTAAATTTATGCTTGATTATTTCGTGATGGCATGCGGCGGGAATAGATGTATAGCTCCATTCATTCTTAACCTCGGCACTAAATGGAGGTCTGTGATAGGCTTCCCGTCTAGGGAGGGACCCCCCGGTAAGTTGGGTGGGCCCCAGACCTAGCCTGGACGTTTGCGAGAAGAAAGAATTTCTGTGCCACTGCGGGGATTGCAACGGTGCAGACTGAGCTACGCCGGGTCTCTTATCTGAGAACTTCCTTGGTTTAATGTCTCTCCCTCTGACGTCGTAACGTGGCTGAGGTAAAGGTAAAGGTCACCCTGTAACAGGCCATGAAGGCCCAGAGGGGGAGTAGAGGTATAGCTCTACTCTTTCTTTAACCTTGGCAATAGATGAGGGTGGGTGGTCAAGTCTACGCCCTGGCCGCCTTACCCCCGGGAAAGAGATCCGGTACCCATTGTACATGAGGCTGGGTAGGCCCCAGGCCCGGTCTGGACGGGTGCTGAAAATCTCGCCCCCACCGGGATTCGATCCCCGGACCGTCCAGCCAGTATCAAGTCGCTATACCGACTGAGCTATCGCGGCCCACCGTCGTGACGTAGGACGCAGTGTAAACCGCAGCGTCTCTCAGAAGAAAGTCAAGGTTTTGTGTGACCGCAGGTTTGTAGTCGTGGGTAATTGGCGTTTATGCAGTGGAAATAATTACTGGGGAAGAATTTAGTTTACTGGTTCACTTTGTCAAGGAAAGTTACCATATATTTTTTCTCCCATACTAGGATAGGCGTTGTTTGCACAAAGTCATTAAATGAAGGCGCGTCATGAAGTCACGCCAGCTGTCTTCACGCTACGACTGACAAGCAATTGCTTAACTAACGAAAAGTGTGGAGCAGAATTCTTGAGCATTTTGTAAGTCGGCAGCTGGGCAAGCAAATGCCCGCATATTGTGGGCCCGTGCGTACAGGAGCCCGCCATTTTCTTTTGTCCTGAGTCTGCTTAGTCTAGCCTACAACCTCAATTCCGTTTATTTAAGAAACAGTTTAATATCATTCTACCTTCTACATTTAGGCCATTCAAGTGGTCTCTTTCTTTCAGGTTTCCCCACCAAAATTTTGTGTCCCCCACTCTCCTATCGCGCTACACGCATCTTCTGTCTCATACTCCTTCATTTGATCATCCGAATATTTGAAGAGTGGCAGAAATTGTGGAGCCTCCTACAGTGCAGCTCTGTCCATCTTAGGCCCTCACGTCTTCCTCAGAGCCACACTACAAACACTCAGCCTGTGTGACGCAACACGCAGTACTGAGTTCTGTCAAATTAGATTTCTGTATGTTTTAATATTTATATGTTACGCAGCAAACAGGAAGACAAAATGGTAGCAGGCACTGCCTGAATGTAATATGCTCTTAATTTCTTCTTGGAGTTCTCGGTAATTAATTAAGTTGACTTGAAGTTCAAAATGGCAGGGTTTTGGGAAAGTAGATTCTCATGTGATAAATAAAATGAAGGTCCTTATGTTACACAACTTCTAAAAGTCGGATTTTAAAGATTTATACACTGCAGTTAGAGCACATATATTTGTAGCAGTTGCAAGACACGTTCAAGAAAATGTCAAGGACTTTGTAATTCAGAGTATGAGAGATTATGTAAGAGTAACCTCAATTACATTCAAAGATTCAGCTCGTACCGCGCAGTAAACACACTCCGTCTCAGTTATACAAACCAGTCAGTTAATGCTGTACAGTGAAATAATCGCTGTTTGTTCTGAGATCCACACAAAACACATAAATACAGTCCGTACCGAGCAGTAAACACACTCCGTCTCAGTTATACAAACCAGTCAGTTAATGCTGTACAGTGAAATAATCGCTGTTTGTTCTGAGATCCACACAAAACACATAAATACAGTCCGTACCGCGCAGTAAACACACTCCGTCTCAGTTATACAAACCAGTCAGTTAATGCTGTACAGTGAAATAATCGCTGTTTGTTCTGAGATCCACACAAAACACATAAATACAGTCCGTACCGCGCAGTAAACACACTCCGTCTCAGTTATACAAACCAGTCAGTTAATGCTGTACAGTGAAATAATCGCTGTTTGTTCTGAGATCCACACAAAACACATAAATACAGTCCGTACCGCGCAGTAAACACACTCCGTCTCAGTTATACAAACCAGTCAGTTAATGCTGTACAGTGAAATAATCGCTGTTTGTTCTGAGATCCACACAAAACACATAAATACAGTCCGTACCGCGCAGTAAACACACTCCGTCTCAGTTATACAAACCAGTCAGTTAATGCTGTACAGTGAAATAATCGCTGTTTGTTCTGAGATCCACACAAAACACATAAATACAGTCCGTACCGCGCAGTAAACACACTCCGTCTCAGTTATACAAACCAGTCAGTTAATGCTGTACAGTGAAATAATCGCTGTTTGTTCTGAGATCCACACAAAACACATAAATACAGTCCGTACCGCGCAGTAAACACACTCCGTCTCAGTTATACAAACCAGTCAGTTAATGCTGTACAGTGAAATAATCGCTGTTTGTTCTGAGATCCACACAAAACACATAAATACAGTCCGTACCGCGCAGTAAACACACTCCGTCTCAGTTATACAAACCAGTCAGTTAATGCTGTACAGTGAAATAATCGCTGTTTGTTCTGAGATCCACACAAAACACATAAATACAGTCCGTACCGCGCAGTAAACACACTCCGTCTCAGTTATACAAACCAGTCAGTTAATGCTGTACAGTGAAATAATCGCTGTTTGTTCTGAGATCCACACAAAACACATAAATACAGTCCGTACCGCGCAGTAAACACACTCCGTCTCAGTTATACAAACCAGTCAGTTAATGCTGTACAGTGAAATAATCGCTGTTTGTTCTGAGATCCACACAAAACACATAAATACAGTCCGTACCGCGCAGTAAACACACTCCGTCTCAGTTATACAAACCAGTCAGTTAATGTTGTACAGTGAAATAATCGCTGTTTGTTCTGAGATCCACACAAAACACATAAATACAGTCCGTACCGCGCAGTAAACACACTCCGTCTCAGTTATACAAACCAGTCAGTTAATGCTGTACAGTGAAATAATCGCTGTTTGTTCTGAGATCCACACAAAACACATAAATACAGTCCGTACCGCGCAGTAAACACACTCCGTCTCAGTTATACAAACCAGTCAGTTAATGCTGTACAGGAAATAATCGCTGTTTGTTCTGAGATCCACACAAAACACATAAATACAGTCCGTACCGCGCAGTAAACACACTCCGTCTCAGTTATACAAACCAGTCAGTTAATGCTGTACAGTGAAATAATCGCTGTTTGTTCTGAGATCCACACAAAACACATAAATACAGTCCGTACCGCGCAGTAAACACACTCCGTCTCAGTTATACAAACCAGTCAGTTAATGTTGTACAGTGAAATAATCGCTGTTTATTCTGAGATCCACACAAAACACATAAATACACTGTGTGGGCAGAACGTAGAATTGTTGAATGTTAAACATGGCGGTACATATAGTAACCACTGGGCTTTGAAGGGCTAAAGCGCAGTGGTAACCCTGTGTGCCACTTGCTCTACCGTTCAAGATCTATACATTTCCGCTATCGCTGTCTTCACATTAACGTGTGTCTCTCCGCACTCGATATGCTGTGTGTTTACTGTCTAGTTGAAACTGAGTATTGGAAGGCAAGTTTGGTGAATGAGTTCAAATATTGAATCACAGAATGAGCGAAGCTTAAGTGAGATTTATTCGAATACAGAATGGTGCCAGGGCAAGAAAGGCACTGACTGCCACACTGTAAGATAGTGAGGGGATTTGTGGCTTGAGATGGAGCAACAGCAGAGTGCAGACATTTGCATGAAGAGGAGCTGCATGATATATAGTGATCACCAAATAGTACTCGGGTGATCAAATCAAGAGGAAAGTGATCGGTAGGATACTTAGTACGCATGGTGTAGAAGAGAAATATATACAGGGTTTTGATGCAGAAACATAAAATAAGGAGAATATTTGAACGACCTAGGCGTAGATGGAAAGAGAGTATTAAAACAGGTCTTAAAGAAAGAGGATGGGAGGACTAAATTGAAATGGCGCAAGACAGGGAAGTGTCAAACTGCTGTAAACACGACAACAAATCGTATTCAATAAATTACGTGGAAATTCTTAACTAAATAAAAAACTATCAGCTTCTGAAGTAGTATTTTGCTACATGCAGACAGTCGTTTTAGTAAATTTCAAACTTAAATTGATTGTTTTGTTTAGAAAGCACTAAAAATTAAACAACACTTTACACAGCAGTTCAATTCGCCAGGGATAGTGTCGTCACTAGTGACATAGTGCTGTGTGGGAATGCAGAGACATGACCTTTGAACTGCGGCCTGACTGGGGACGAGAGACAACACTGGACTGTCGTCACAGTAAGAATAGAATCAGCGCAATTTGCAAAAAGCAATAAATTGTGACATGTCACACATGCTGATGTGTGTGTGTGTGTGTGTGTGTGTGCCACCGGGTTTAATATTCAACAATTCTATGTTTTGCCCACACAGTGTATTTATGTGTTTTGTGTGGATCTTAGAACAAACAGCGATTATTTCACTGTACAACATTAACTGACTGGTTTGTATAACTGAGACGGAGTGTGTTTACTGCGCGGTACGGACTGTATTTATGTGTTTTGTGTGGATCTCAGAACAAACAGCGATTATTTCACTGTACAACATTAACTGACTGGTTTGTATAACTGAGACGGAGTGTGTTTACTGCGCGGTACGGACTGTATTTATGTGTTTTGTGTGGATCTCAGAACAAACAGCGATTATTTCACTGTACAACATTAACTGACTGGTTTGTATAACTGAGACGGAGTGTGTTTACTGCGCGGTACGGACTGTATTTATGTGTTTTGTGTGGATCTCAGAACAAACAGCGATTATTTCACTGTACAACATTAACTGACTGGTTTGTATAACTGAGACGGAGTGTTTACTGCGCGGTACGGACTGTATGTATGTGTTTTGTGTGGATCTCAGAACAAACAGCGATTATTTCACTGTACAACATTAACTGACTGTTTGTATACTGAGACGTAGTGTGTTTACTGCGCGTCGGTAAACAACTTAATTATTGTTTTTGTTGGATCTACAGACAAACAGCGATTAATTCCACTGTACAACATTCAATCGACCGGTTTGTGTACTGTGACGGAGTGTGTTATGGCGTGCAGACGGACTGATTTAGTGCTGATGGAGAGCTCTTAGAAACAAACAGCGCATATTTCACATGTGACACACACATTAATGATGGTGTGTGTTGACTGAACGGGTGTGATTTCACTTCTGGCTCACGGACGTGTATTTATGTGTTTTGTGTGGATCTCAGAACAAACAGCGATTATTTCACTGTACAACATTAACTGACTGGTTTGTATAACTGAGACGGAGTGTGTTTACTGCGCGGTACGGACTGTATTTATGTGTTTTGTGTGGATCTCAGAACAAACAGCGATTATTTCACTGTACAACATTAACTGACTGGTTTGTATAACTGAGACGGAGTGTGTTTACTGCGCGGTACGGACTGTATTTATGTGTTTTGTGTGGATCTCAGAACAAACAGCGATTATTTCACTGTACAACATTAACTGACTGGTTTGTATAACTGAGACGGAGTGTTTACTGCGCGGTACGGACTGTATGTTATGTGTTTTGTGTGGATCTCAGAACAAACAGCGATTATTTCACTGTACAACATTAACTGACTGGTTTGTATAACTGAGACGGAGTGTGTTTACTGCGCGGTACGGACTGTATTTATGTGTTTTGTGTGGATCTCAGAACAAACAGCGATTATTTCACTGTACAACATTAACTGACTGGTTTGTATAACTGAGACGGAGTGTGTTTACTGCGCGGTACGGACTGTATTTATGTGTTTTGTGTGAATCTCAGAACAAACAGCGATTATTTCACTGTACAACATTAACTGACTGGTTTGTATAACTGAGACGGAGTGTTTACTGCGCGGTACGAACTGAACCTTTAAATATAGTTCAGGTTAATGTTAGTCCTTAAAGTGTTAAAAAGATTTCAAAGCACTTCTGTTGCTCCCAAAACGCGCTGCCAACATCAGTACGCTCCGTTGTTCCATTGCATCACGACATGTCACTATTTGCATCACGATCTCCGTTTAGGCTGCAGAGGTCACGAACAAGTGTGACCCCCCTAATTATTCTCCTTCACCTTTTCAATGGAGAAATTCGTTTTTGGATGTCTGCTTGTGTCGTCGGAACTCGCGTGAGCAGCGCAGCTTGTGACGTAACGCTACCAACGCAGTGTTCAGTGTCTGGCCGACCTTTACCGCGATCTGCAGTCAATCAGGCACACCACAAAACAGCCCAGCAACCTTTCTGCTTCCAAGCATATAACAATATCAATTTTCCACTTCCGGGAAGGGGGTGGCTGGATGATCGGGGGTTCGATTTCAGGCACGGGCAAGAAGCTTTTCCAAAGTATCCTTACTGACTGTGGGGCCTATACAACCTGAAATTCAATACGAAACAGCGGCTTTCCGGGGCCTGATCCTGACCAGTTTCCTCCATCTAATGCCGTAGCTAAGAATGAGTGGAGCTGTACAATCACTACCCCCATACACCCCAATGGCTTGTAAATTTTTATTTCACGTCATGGCATACTTCGCTAGAAACGTGACAGTCGTCAGCGCTGTAATGTTGTGCCAGACCTCAAAAAGACGTCTCTGGCAAAAGGTAAATAGTGTGACATTACCTGGAAGACGGCGCACTTTGACGTGTAAATGTGTGTGCAGCGTGACACTAGTGCGTCATGGCAGAACTGTGTAAATGTGTGTGCAGCGTGACACTAGTGCGTCATGGCAGAACTGTGTAATTTTGTGTGCAGCGTGACACTAGTGCGTCATGGCAGAACTGTGTAAATGTGTGTGCAGCGTGACACTAGTGCGTCATGGCAGAACTGTGTAAATGTGTGTGCAGCGTGACACTAGTGCGTCATGGCAGAACTGTGTAACTGTGTGTGCAGCGTGACACTAGTGCGTCATGACAGAACTGTGTAAATGTGTGTGCAGCGTGACACTAGTGCGTCATGGCAGAACTGTGTAAATGTGTGTGCAGCGTGACAATAGTGCGTCATGGCAGAACTGTGTAAATGTGTGTGCAGCGTGACACTAGTGCGTCATGGCAGAACTGTGTAACTGTGTGTGCAGCGTGACACTAGTGCGTCATGGCAGAACTGTGTAAATGTGTGTGCAGCGTGACACTAGTGCGTCATGGCAGAACTGTGTAAATGTGTGTGCAGCGTGACACTAGTGCGTCATGGCAGAACAGTGTAAATGTGTGTGCAGCGTGACGCTAGTGCGTCATGGCAGAACTGTGTAACTGTGTGTGCAGCGTGACACTAGTGCGTCATGGCAGAACTGTGTAAATGTGTGTGCAGCGTGACACTAGTGCGTCATGGCAGAACTGTGTAACTGTGTGTGCAGCGTGACACTAGTGCGTCATGGCAGAACTGTGTAACTGTGTGTGCAGCGTGCCACTAGTGCGTCATGGCAGAACTGTGTAAAGTGTGTGTGCAGCGTGACACTAGTGCGTCATGGCAGAACTGTGTAAATGTGTGTGCAGCGTGACACTAGTGCGTCATGGTAGAACTGTGTAAATGTGTGTGCAGCGTGACACTAGTGCGTCATGGCAGAACTGTGTAAGTGTGTGTGCAGCGTGACACTAGTGCGTCATGGCAGAACGTGTAAATGTGTGTGCAGCGTGACACTAGTGCGTCATGGCAGAACTGTGTAATGTGTGTTGCAGCGTGACACTAGTGCGTCATGACAGAACTGTGTAAATGTGTGTGCAGCGTGACACTAGTGCGTCATGGCAGAACTGTGTAAATGTGTGTGCAGCGTGACACTAGTGCGTCATGGACAGAACTGTGTAAATGTGTGTGCAGCGTGACACTAGTGCGTCATGGCAGAACTGTGTAAGTGTGTGTGCAGCGTGACACTAGTGCGTCATGGCAGAACTGTATAAATGTGTGTGCAGCGTGACACTAGTGCGTCATGGCAGAACTGTGTAAATGTGTGTGCAGCGTGACACTAGTGCGTCATGGCAGAACTGTGTAATGTGTGTGCAGCGTGACACTAGTGCGTCATGGCAGAACTGTGTAAATGTGTGTGCAGCGTGACACTAGTGCGTCATGGCAGAACTGTGTAAGTGTGTGTGCAGCGTGACACTAGTGCGTCATGGCAGAACTGTGTAAGTGTGTGTGCAGCGTGACACTAGTGCGTCATGGAAGAACTGTGTAAGTGTGTGTGCAGCGTGACACTAGTGCGTCATGGCAGAATTGTGTAAGTGTGTGTGCAGCGTGACACTAGTGCGTCATGGCAGAACTGTGTAAGTGTGTGTGCAGCGTGACACTAGTGCGTCATGGCAGCAACTGCGTGCTTAGGGCTGGTGAAAGGGAAAATAAGGCTTTTAGACTTGTGTCACTTTTCTCGGGGAGATGTGATAAGAAAAGTTAAGCCTTCGATTTCGGGAATGCGAAATTACAAAAATTCGTTTAGTATTTCGCCATGTCTCTGTATATACATATATATATATATGTTTTTTTTTCAATGGCTCGACAGCCCCTTGGGGGCCTAGGCCGCCTCATTTTTCAAGGCTTCACGATCACACTCAGACACACCACACTCGGTAGGACTCCTCTGGACGAGTGATCAGCCCGTCGCAGAGACCTCTACCTGACAACACACAACACTCACAACAGACAGACATCCATGCCGTCGGCGGGATTCGAACCCGCAATCCCAGTAAGCGAGCGGCCGTAGACCCACGCCTTAGACCGCGCAGCCACTGGGGTATATATATATATATATATATATATATATATATATATATATAAGGCCCACATGCATTTGCATAAAGTGTGTTACTGAGAATTTCCTGTAAAGTGTGTTGGAAGTTCAAATTCTCGTTCAATGTCGACAAACACAAACACAGACACAAACACAAACAACACAGACACAAACACAAACAACACAGACACAAACACAAACAACACAGACACAAACACAAACAACACAGTCACAAACACAAACACAAACAACACAGACACAAACACAAACAATACAAACACAGACACAAACACACACAAACACAAACACACAAGCACAGACACAAACACAAACACTGACACAAACACAGACACAAACACAGACACAAACACAAACACAGACACAAACACAAACAACACAGACACAAACACAAACAACACAGTCACAAACACAGACACAAACACAAACAATACAAACACAGACACAAACACACACAAACACAAACACACAAGCACAGACACAAACACAAACACTGACACAAATACAAACACAGACACAAACACAAACACAGACACCCACGAACGTCGCTGGACCCATCTCAAACGCAACTAGCTAAATGCTTGTCGCAGTGAAGTCTTGCGAACTATCGCGTCGACAGCAGGCAGAGTTGTTGCATAAATATGACAACTGTTGGGTTAAATGGGCGACGTGTGGCTGAGGATGGCGAGTCATTGCAAATAAAAGTTAAAGTGACTTCGTGGATCGCAGTCATTGCAAATAAAAGTTAAAGTGACTCCGTGGATCGCAGTCATTGCAAATAAAAGTTAAAGTGACTCCGTGGATCGCAGTTAAATGGGCGACGTGTGGCTGAGGATGGCGAGTCATTGCAAATAAAAGTTAAAGTGACTCCGTGGATCGCAGTCATTGCAAATAAAAGTTAAAGTGACTTCGTGGATCCGCAGTCATTGCAAATAAAAGTTAAAGTGACTCCGTGGATCGCAGTCAATGCAAATAAAAGTTAAAGTGACTCCGTGGATCGCAGTTAAATGGGCGACGTGTGGCTGAGGATGGCGAGTCATTGCAAATAAAAGTTAAAGTGACTCCGTGGATCGCAGTTAAATGGGCGACGTGTGGCTGAGGATGGCGAGTCATTGCAAATAAAAGTTAAAGTGACTCCGTGGATCGCACTCACTGACAGAGCAACGTTTCCTCAGCTAGTCCAAACATTCGACGTTTTATGGCACTCGCAATGTCATTGCCCTCTTCACAGCAGCCCGCCAAACGTCTCCATCAATAACTCACGCACTTCCATCCAATTTCTGTACAATCTTTTTAATATTACCTTTCCATCTACCCGTGGATCTTCGGTGGGCCGCGATAGCTCAGTCGATATAGCGACTCGCTACGCGCTGGACGGTTCGGGGATCGAATCCCGGTGACGGCGAAATTTTTGGCACCCGTCAAGACCGGCCCTGGGGCCCACCCAGCCTCCTGTAAAATGGGTAGCGGGTCTCTTTCCCGGGGGTAAAGCGGCCGGGGCGTGGAGTTAACCACCCACCCTCATCTAGTGCTAGGGTTAAAGAAAGAGTACAGCTATACCTCTACTGCCCCTCTGGGCCTTCATGGCCTGTTCTAGGGAGAACTTTACGTTTACCTTTACCTTTACCTGGATCTTCCAAGTGATAACTTTCCTTCAGGTTTCCCTACTAAAATTCTGTATGAACTTTATCTCTTCTTTCCCACGCGTGCCAAATGCCCCACCCATCTTCGATCACCAGACTGATATATAATTACTTCGTTAGACTTTTTAAAATGCTGTCAGTTATCTGACAGGAAAGGCAACCGAATTCTGGTCTGAGCAAAATTAGTTGTGTTTGTGTCGTCACAACTGTTGCCCAGTACCGCCACTTGCTACATTGTGTTTGTGTCGTCACAACTGTGGCCCAGTACCGCCACTTGCTACATTGTGTTTGTGTCGTCACAACTGTGGCCCAGTACCGCCACTTGCTATATTGTGTTTGTGTCGTCACAACTGTGGCCCAGTACCGCCACTTGCTACATTGTGTTTGTGTCGTCACAACTGTGGCCCAGTACCGCCACTTGCTACATTGTGTTTGTGTCGTCACAACTGTGGCCCAGTACCGCCACTTGCTACATTGTGTTTGTGTCGTCACAACTGTGGCCCAGTACCGCCACTTGCTACATTGTGTTTGTGTCGTCACAACTCTGGCCCAGTACCGCCACTTGCTATATTGTGTTTGTGTCGTCACAACTGTGGCCCAGTACCGCCACTTGCTACATTGTGTTTGTGTCGTCACAACTCTGGCCCAGTACCGCCACTTGCTACATTGTGTTTGTGTCGTCACAACTGTGGCCCAGTACCGCCACTTGCTACATTGTGTTTGTGTCGTCACAACTATGGCCCAGTACCGCCACTTGCTACATTGTGTTTGTGTCGTCACAACTCTGGCCCAGTACCGCCACTTGCTATATTGTGTTTGTGTCGTCACAACTGTGGCCCAGTACCGCCACTTGCTACATTGTGTTTGTGTCGTCACAACTGTGGCCCAGTACCGCCACTTGCTACATTGTGTTTGTGTCGTCACAACTCTGGCCCAGTACCGCCACTTGCTATATTGTGTTTGTGTCGTCACAACTGTGGCCAGTACCACCACTTGCTACATTGTGTTTGTGTCGTCACAACTGTGGCCCAGTACCGCCACTTGCTACATTGTGTTTGTGTCGTCACAACTGTGGCCCAGTACCGCCACTTGCTATATTGTGTTTGTGTCGTCACAACTGTGGCCCAGTACCGCCACTTGCTATATTGTGTTTGTGTCGTCACAACTCTGGCCCAGTACCGCCACTTGCTACATTGTGTTTTGTGTCGTCACAACTGTGGCCCAGTACCGCCACTTGCTACATTGTGTTTGTGTCGTCACAACTGTGGCCCAGTACCGCCACTTGCTACATTGTGTTTGTGTCGTCACAACTGTGGCCCAGTACCGCCACTTGCTATATTGTGTTTGTGTCGTCACAACTCTGGCCCAGTACCGCCACTTGCTACATTGTGTTTGTGTCGTCACAACTATGGCCCAGTACCGCCACTTGCTACATTGTGTTTGTGTCGTCACAACTCTGGCCCAGTACCGCCATTTGCTATATTGTGTTTGTGTCGTCACAACTGTGGCCCAGTACCGCCACTTGCTACATTGTGTTTGTGTCGTCACAACTGTGGCCCAGTACCGCCACTTGCTACATTGTGTTTGTGTCGTCACAACTCTTGCCCAGTACCGCCACTTGCTATATTGTGTTTGTGTCGTCACAACTGTGGCCCAGTACCGCCACTTGCTACATTGTGTTTGTGTCGTCACAACTGTGGCCCAGTACCGCCACTTGCTACATTGTGTTTGTGTCGTCACAACTGTGGCCCAGTACCGCCACTTGCTATATTGTGTTTTGTCGTCACAACTGTGGCCCAGTACCGCCACTTGCTATATTGTGTTTGTGTCGTCACAACTCTGGCCCAGTACCGCCACTTGCTACATTGTGTTTGTGTCGTCACAACTGTGGCCCAGTACCGCCACTTGCTACATTGTGTTTGTGTCGTCACAACTGTGGCCCAGTACCGCCACTTGCTACATTGTGTTTGTGTCGTCACAACTGTGGCCCAGTACCGCCACTTCTAATTGTGTTTGTGTCGTCACAACTTGGCCCAGTACCGCCACTTGCTACATTGTGTTTGTGTCGTCACAACTGTGGCCCAGTACCGCCACTTGCTATATTGTGTTTGTGTCGTCACAACTGTGGCCCAGTACCGCCACTTGCTATATTGTGTTTGTGTCGTCACAACTGTGGCCCAGTACCGCCACTTGCTACATTGTGTTTGTGTCGTCACAACTGTGGCCCAGTACCGCCACTTGCTATATTGTGTTTGTGTCGTCACAACTCTGGCCCAGTACCGCCACTTGCTATATTGTGTTTGTGTCGTCACAACTGTGGCCCAGTACCGCCACTTGCTACATTGTGTTGTGTCGTCACAACTGTGGCCCAGTACCGCCACTTGCTAATTGTGTTTGTGTCGTCACAACTCTGGCCCAGTACCGCCACTTGCTATATTGTGTTTGTGTCGTCACAACTGTGGCCCAGTACCGCCACTTGCTACATTGTGTTTGTGTCGTCACAACTCTGGCCCAGTACCGCCACTTGCTATATTGTGTTTGTGTCGTCACAACTCTGGCCCAGTACCGCCACTTGCTATATTGTGTTTGTGTCGTCACAACTGTGGCCCAGTACCGCCACTTGCTACATTGTGTTTGTGTCGTCACAACTGTGGCCCAGTACCGCCACTTGCTACATTGTGTTTGTGTCGTCTCAACTGTGGCCCAGTACCGCCACTTGCTATATTGTGTTTGTGTCGTCACAACTGTGGCCCAGTACCGCCACTTGCTACATTGTGTTTGTGTCGTCACAACTCTGGCCCAGTACCGCCACTTGCTATATTGTGTTTGTGTCGTCACAACTGTGGCCCAGTACCGCCACTTGCTATATTGTGTTTGTGTCGTCACAATTTGGCCCAGTACCGCCACTTGCTATATTGTGTTTGTGTCGTCACAACTTTGGCCCAGTACCGCCACTTGCTAATTGTGTTTGTGTCGTCACAACTGTGGCCCAGTACCGCCACTTGCTATATTGTGTTTGTGTCGTCACAACTGTGGCCCAGTACCGCCACTTGCTACATTGTGTTTGTGTCGTCACAACTGTGGCCCAGTACCGCCACTTGCTATATTGTGTTTGTGTCGTCACAACTCTGGCCCAGTACCGCCACTTGCTACATTGTGTTTGTGTCGTCACAACTGTGGCCCAGTACCGCCACTTGCTACATTGTGTTTGTGTCGTCACAACTGTGGCCCAGTACCGCCACTTGCTATATTGTGTTTGTGTCGTCACAACTGTGGCCCAGTACCGCCACTTGCTATATTGTGTTTGTGTCGTCACAACTGTGGCCCAGTACCGCCACTTGCTACAGACGCAATAACTGCGCATCCGGTTTCCCCCACACTGTACCACCGCCGGACTCGTTCCTGCGACCTCGCGGACAGCCGGATTGTGAAGGACACTTGACTTTCAGGACAAAGAAACTAAGCCTGCAGAGGTCAGTCACGCCACCTTGTGTCACTGTATCAAGAACAGCCTTGCACTATCCCATTAAATAATTACTATTACGTAGTGACATGTCTCGTGTTAGAAGCGAGCCTGAAAACGGAGACCCATCCTGTCCCCGAAACGTAGTGGGTTAAATTTAAATACATGCGATGGAGAAAGTTCATAAAGTCAATATCTTAAGATGTCAGGACTCTACAGAACCAATCACATTACAGGTCCTTAGGGTTCCAGGAGGTTGAGGCTCCCAGATTTCTAGACAATCGGCACGTGAAGGTGGTAAGGTTGTCAGCCCAACGCACCGGCCGCCTTTACCCCCAGGAAATACTCCTGGTACTCATTTCTGTTAGAGGCTGAGTCGACCTCAGGGTCATAGTGCGACCGAAAGGATTATGTCAATGAAAAATTCCAATGACACCATCGGGAATCGAACCCGCGACCTACAGAATAGTAGTAAAATTGTGGGGTTCGCGATGTCCCCAGAGTCAGCCTACAGAAAGAACAATCACGTTGTCTTATTTACAAATCCCCGTCTAGTGCACCTGCTGTCCGATCTGGCCGTTGTTACACACCTTTACTGCGTAGCTTTCTGTAACAAGTTTAATGTCCGCAAGCACATAGCGTCCGTTTGCAGTCGCCGTGACGCCTCTTCATACGCGTCTTGGTGGTCACATACCTGCAGATGTCCTGCTCTGCCAATCTGACGTCACGCTACGTGTAACTGTCTGTCTGAAGACTTGCGTTGTGTTGAAAGACAGCAAATGTAAGTGCGTCGTGTAACAGCAGTGGGACTGCCACCACTGCAGTGACGTCAGAGCGCTTGAGCTGGCCGGGCGACAAGGGGCGCTCTAACATCTATAATCTTACGGGAAATACGTGAACAACCAACAAAGTAACCAATGAAGGAAGGAACCACAGTCATTTATACATAGACAGAGAGACAGTGGGCCACGCGGTGGCGCAGTTGGTTGAGGCACTGCGCTACAAGCCGGAAGGTCGCGGGTTCGATTCCCGATAGTGTCATTGGAAGTTTTCATTGACATAATCGTTTCGGTCGCACTATGGCCCTGGGGTCGACTCAGCTCTAACAGAAATGAGTACCTGGATTATTTCCTGGGGTGTAAAGGCGGCCGGTGCGTAGGGCTGACAACCTTACCACCTTCATGTGCCGACTGTCTAGAAATCTGGGAGCCTCAACCTAAGGTCTGTCCAGGCCTGTAATGGGATTGCTTTACCTTTACCTTTAACAGAGAGACAGAGATGCTTGGATTCTCGATGTTCGTGATTAACTTGCACCGATAAAAGTGTCACGAACTTCGGAATCCTTTTTTTAAATATTTAAAGCATACTTGGTGCCAACAAACACGTACGGAATTTTAAAATAGCCCCAGCAACCTCACTTGAGGAAGGCCGGATCTCGACTTACAACTTTACTGTAACGTTACTGTACCGTACGCAGAATGTGAGCGGCTGACATAATGCCACGATGTGACTCATGCAGTCCGCAGTGAGCGGTCTCATGCCCATGTTCATGTAATGCTCTATAGCCCCTGGTGTCTTGAACACGTTATGCACTGCGCTAACCCACTCAGGCGTGACATAAATTGCGAGTCGCGTGCATGCAGAGTGCAACTGGTGCTGTAAGTATGTCTAGTTGTCTGGGTGTGAAACTGGGCCTATCGCGGAAAAGGAAAGGCGTGGACTGGGGCCGTTTTGAATTCGTTTATTACATTCCGTATACTGAAGTTCATAGCATTCTGTGCCTCCCAATGATATACTGAAACACGATTGGGTGGATACGGTCTGTGGGCCGAAACACGCTTCACGTCACTAAGCATATGAATTGTATTAAACATGACGATGTGGTTGTTCATTTGATTACACAGGTGGAGCTGAGGATCCACATGTTCTGCATTTGACACATTTCAAGCTTTGGGGAGTGCAAAAAGAATGTTCGAAACACAAAACAAAGCAAACCACAAGCAGCTTGTCGCAGAACGCCTTAGTTCTCAGCAGCACCGCTGTGAAAACCTGAAATATTGCACAGATTGCGGCTGTGAGCCTGTCTGAGGATGCGGGTGCGAAGTGGGGAAGTGGGCGGAAGTGACGGGAGGCTGAATAAAACTGCGTAACAAACAGCTTTATAATTTATACTCCTCACTAATAATTGTTGTAATAGTCATTTTAAGCACAATTAGATGGGATGGGTTAATAGCACGCATGGGATGGAATTACGCAGAATGTATTGGCCTAAAAACTGAAACAACCAACTAACTCCATATAGCAGAGTCCTCCTTGAGAAGCTGACAGTTCCTCAGCTAGTCAAGAAATTCCCTGCGTTTTGTGAACCCGAAGGTTCATTACCGCACTCACAACAGCCCGCCACCTGTCCCTATCGAAACAAATAACACGTACGTGGTAAAGTAATATGGGAGTCGTGTGATCATGTGGAGGGTAACGTGGTAACGGTAATTGTGATGTTGTGTGATCATGTGGAGGGTAACGTGGTAACGGTAATTTATGTTGTGTGATCATGTGGAGGTAACGTGGTAACGGAACTGATGTTGTGTGATCATGTGGAGGGTAACGTGGTAACGGTAACTGATGTTGTGTGATCATGTGGAGGTAACGTGGTAACGGAACTGATGTTGTGTGATCATGTGGAGGGTAACGTGGTAACGGAACTGATGTTGTGTGATCATGGGAGGGTAACGTGGTAACGGAACTGATGTTGTGTGATCATGTGGAGGTAACGTGGTAACGGGAACTGATGTTGTGTGATCATGTGGAGGGTAACGTGGTAACGGTAACTGATGTTGTGTGATCATGTGGAGGTAACGTGGTAACGGGAACTGATGTTGTGTGATCATGTGGAGGGTAACGTGGTAACGGGAACTGATGTTGTGTGATCATGTGGAGGGTAACGTGGTAACGGGAACTGATGTTGTGTGATCATGTGGAGGGTAACGTGGTAACGGGAACTGATGTTGTGTGATCATGTGGAGGGTAACGTGGTAACGGAACTGATGTTGTGTGATCATGTGGAGGTAACGTGGTAACGGGAACTGATGTTGTGTGATCATGTGGAGGTAACGTGGTAACGGGAACTGATGTTGTGTGATCATGTGGAGGTAACGTGGTAACGGGAACTGATGTTGTGTGATCATGTGGAGGTAACGTGGTAACGGGAACTGATGTTGTGTGATCATGTGGAGGTAACGTGGTAACGGGAACTGATGTTGTGTGATCATGTGGAGGTAACGTGGTAACGGAACTGATGTTGTGTGATCATGTGGAGGTAACGTGGTAACGGTAACTGATGTTGTGTGATCATGTGGAGGTAACGTGGTAACGGGAACTGATGTTGTGTGATCATGTGGAGGTAACGTGGTAACGGTAATTGTGATGTTGTGTGATCATGTGGAGGGTAACGTGGTAACGGGAACTGATGTTGTGTGATCATGTGGAGGGTAACGTGGTAACGGGAACTGATGTTGTGTGATCATGTGGAGGGTAACGTGGTAACGGGAACTGATGTTGTGTGATCATGTGGAGGGTAACGTGGTAACGGGAACTGATGTTGTGTGATCATGTGGAGGGTAACGTGGTAACGGTAACTGATGTTGTGTGATCATGTGGAGGTAACGTGGTAACGGAACTGATGTTGTGTGATCATGTGAGGTAACGTGGTAACGGGAACTGATGTTGTGTGATCATGTGGAGGTAACGTGGTAACGGAACTGATGTTGTGTGATCATGTGGAGGTAACGTGGTAACGGGAACTGATGTTGTGTGATCATGTGGAGGTAACGTGGTAACGGAACTGATGTTGTGTGATCATGTGGAGGTAACGTGGTAACGGTAACTGATGTTGTGTGATCATGTGGAGGTAATGTGGTAACGGTAATTGTGATGTTGTGTGATCATGTGGAGGGTAACGTGGTAACGGTAACTGATGTTGTGTGATCATGTGGAGGGTAACGTGGTAACGGTAATTGTGATGTTGTGTGATCATGTGGAGGTAACGTGGTAACGGGAACTGATGTTGTGTGATCATGTGGAGGGTAACGTGGTAACGGGAACTGATGTTGTGTGTGATCATGTGGAGGGTAACGTGGTAACGGGAACTGATGTTGTGTGATCATGTGGAGGGTAACGTGGTAACGGTAACTGATGTTGTGTGATCATGTGGAGGTAACGTGGTAACGGTAATTGTGATGTTGTGTGATCATGTGGAGGTAACGTGGTAACGGTAACTGATGTGTATCATGTGGAGGTAACGTGGTAACGGTAATTGTGATGTTGTATGATGATGTGGAGGGTAACGTGGTAACGGAACTGATGTGTGATCATGTGGAGGGTAACGTGTTAACGGTAACTGATGTTGTGTGATCATGTGGAGGTAACGTGGTAACGGTAATTGTGATGTTGTGGTGATCATGTGGAGGGTAACGTGGTAACGGGAACTGATGTTGTGTGATCATGTGGAGGGTAACGTGGTAACGGGAACTGATGTTGTGTGATCATGTGGAGGGTAACGTGGTAACGGTAATTGTGATGTTGTGTGATCATGTGGAGGGTAACGTGGTAACTGTAACTGATGTTGTGTGATCATGTGGAGGTAACGTGGTAACGGGAACTGATGTTGTGTGTTCATGTGGAGGTAACGTGGTAACGGGAACTGATGTTGTGTGATCATGTGGAGGTAACGTGGTAACGGGAACTGATGTTGTGTGATCATGTGGAGGGTAACGTGGTAACGGTAACTGATGTTGTGTGATCATGTGGAGGTAACGTGGTAACGGTAATTGTGATGTTGTGTGATCATGTGGAGGGTAACGTGGTAACGGTAACTGATGTTGTGTGATCATGTGGAGGTAACGTGGTAACGGTAATTGTGATGTTGTGTGATCATGTGGAGGGTAACGTGGTAACGGGAACTGATGTGTGATCATGTGGAGGGTAACGTGGTAACGGTAACTGATGTTGTGTGATCATGTGGAGGTAACGTGGTAACGGTAATTGTGATGTTGTGTGATCATGTGGAGGGTAACGTGGTAACGGGAACTGATGTTGTGTGATCATGTGGAGGGTAACGTGGTAACGGGAACTGATGTTGTGTGATCATGTGGAGGTAACGTGGTAACGGGAACTGATGTTGTGTGATCATGTGGAGGTAACGTGGTAACGGGAACTGATGTTGTGTGATCATGTGGAGGGTAACGTGGTAACGGTAATTGTGATGTTGTGTGATCATGTGGAGGGTAACGTGGTAACGGTAACTGATGTTGTGTGATCATGTGGAGGTAACGTGGTAACGGAACTGATGTTGTGTGATCATGTGGAGGTAACGTGGTAACGGGAACTGATGTTGTGTGATCATGTGGAGGTAACGTGGTAACGGGAACTGAATGTTGTGTGATCATGTGGAGGTAACGTGGTAACGGGAACTGATGTTGTGTGATCATGTGGAGGGTAACGTGGTAACGGTAATTGTGATGTTGTGTGATCATGTGGAGGGTAACGTGGTAACGGTAACTGATGTTGTGTGATCATGTGGAGGTAACGTGGTAACGGGAACTGATGTTGTGTGATCATGTGGAGGGTAACGTGGTAACGGGAACTGATGTTGTGTGATCATGTGGAGGTAACGTGGTAACGGGAACTGATGTTGTGTGATCATGTGGAGGTAACGTGGTAACGGGAACTGATGTTGTGTGATCATGTGGAGGTAACGTGGTAACGGGAACTGATGTTGTGTGATCATGTGGAGGGTAACGTGGTAACGGTAATTGTGATGTTGTGTGATCATGTGGAGGTAACGTGGTAACGGGAACTGATGTTGTGTGATCATGTGGAGGGTAACGTGTTAACGGTAACTGATGTTGTGTGATCATGTGGAGGTAACGTGGTAACGGGAACTGATGTTGTGTGATCATGTGGAGGGTAACGTGGTAACGGTAACTGATGTTGTGTGATCATGTGGAGGTAACGTGGTAACGGTAACTGATGTTGTGTGTTCATGTGGAGGGTAACGTGGTAACGGTAATTGTGATGTTGTGTGATCATGTGGAGGGTAACGTGGTAACGGTAACTGATGTTGTGTGATCATGTGGAGGTAACGTGGTAACGGGAACTGATGTGGTGATCATGTGGAGGGTAACGTGGTAACGGTAACTGATGTTGTGTGATCATGTGGAGGTAACGTGGTAACGGGAACTGATGTTGTGTGATCATGTGGAGGTAACGTGGTAACGGTAATTGTGATGTTGTGTGATCATGTGGAGGTAACGTGGTAACGGTAAGTCCGATTAGGATTCCATAAAGAATGACAAATCTCTTGACTAGTTTAGCCTCTGTGTGTTTCTTAAGAAGAATTTTATTATATCGGTCACAATATCACAAAACCAACAAATGCGCTATATTATCACGTATTGTTCAATGCCCCTACATATGTTTCGGCTCCAGTTGTACCATCTTCAGGGGGTCAAGGTTACATTGATATTACAGCCATTAGTTAACCAGATGATAATATATATATATATATATATATATATATATATATATATATACACCACAATATAAAGTCAAGTTATATCACATTAACAGGTTACAGTACATAACATTACGCTGTATACTGTAATGTGATATATCTTGACTTTATATTGTGGTGTATATATATATATTATCATCTGGTTAACTAATGGATGTAATACGAGGTCTGACTGTGTCTGTAACTATTTCTGTTTGACAAATTCAGCAAATAAACTACGATCGCCTTCAAAGTAGTTCCCTTCTGAGTTAACACACAACCGCATACGCTGCTGCCAACGTTCAAAGCAATTCTGCATGTCATTTTCTGTCAGACTGTTGAGGATCTCCGTCGTTTTTACTTTCACATCTTCTTCCGATAAAAAATGGGTCCCTTTGAGCACCGACTTGATCTTTGGGAAGAGGTAGAAGTCACAGGGAGCGAGGTCTGGCGAATAAGGTGGGTGCTCCATGACAGTGATGTTTTTATTGGCTAAAAACTGCTTCACAGACAAAGCGTTTTGGGCTGGCGCGTTATCCTGATGCAAAATCCACCCGTTTTGCCACAATTCCGGTCGTTTCCTTCTCACACGTTCCCGTAATTTCGTCAACACTTCAATGATTTACCGTCTGGCAGCTAGGTACCCGCTCTGCCATCACAATACCCTGGATATCGAAGAAAACAATCAGCATGACCTTGAACTTCGAACGACTCAAGCGTGCTTTTTTGGTCTTGGAGATGATGTTGACTTCCGCTGCATTGATTGTCGCTTGGTTTCCGGATCTTACGTAAATATCCAAGTTTCATCACAAGTAATGACCGAATTCAACAAATCTGGTTCATCCTCAATGCGTTGCAAAAGGTCCGAACACAATTCCTGGCGGCGTTCTTTTTGTTCATGTAATACTCGTATGAATGTAACCTTGACCCCCTGAAGATGGTTCAACTTGAGCCGAAACATATGTAGGGGATATTAGACTGGACCATTACACCAAAATGACGTGGATCTTATGAGCGTACAGCCCACTTGCTAGCTAACAGCTGCAGTCGGCACGGCGTGGTCGCTGCTAGGCTCACCTCGGAACGGCCAGGCAGCGTTATACCGCTTTCAAAAACATTGACTGTGTTGGCAGTACACTAATTGTACCATAGGTCACTGTGGGTGTTTTTATAACGGACAGACAATTTGGTGGCGTGGGGGCAGCTCGCCTGTTAATTCCTTCTCCTTCCCGTAGCAATTAACCTGACCACTACACTTGGCAACATGGCTCGAAAAAGTGATAACATTCAACATGATTTTTATTGATTTATATCTTTCTTTTTCAGGTGAGTCTCGGACAGTACAACAGAATGGACGCCGATCAGGTCAGTTTAGCAGCATCAGGACATACCCGGTTTGAAATTCGTCATTATTTCGGAAGGTAAATTTGACAGCAAGACACGCCGTTTTGCACCGGAAACGAGTCGTGTTGTTTGTGCACCTTGCGACGGTCAAGCTGTCCGGAGCTTCCGAGTACACTTTGTTGCTTTGTCGTAAAGAACATATAGCAGTGAAAATGAACACAATGTTGTGCAAGGATAAAAGCTATTGCGAGGTGTTTTGATATTAAATATTGCAGACTGCACGAGCGGCAAAACGTTTTGCTTTCTGACTTTGTCCACGGTAAGTGGGTCCCTGTCACCACGATAAGTCGGTCCCTGTCACCACGATAAGTCGGTCCCTGTCACAACGATAAGTCGGTCCCTGTCACCACGATAAGTCGGTCCCTGTCACCACGATAAGTCGGTCCCTGTCACCACGATAAGTCGGTCCCTGTCACCACGATAAGTCGGTCCCTGTCACCACGATAAGTCGGTCCCTGTCACCACGATAAGTCGGTCCCTGTCACCACGATAAGTCGGTCCCTGTCACCACGGTAAGTGTGTCAATGTCACCACGATAAGTCAGTCCCTGTCACCACGATAAGTCGGACCCTGTCACCACGATAAGTGTGTCAATGTCACCACGATAAGTCGGTCCCTGTCACCACGATAAGTCGGACCCTGTCACCACGATAAGTGTGTCAATGTCACCACGATAAGTCGGTCCCTGTCACCACGATAAGTCGGTCCCTGTCACCACGATAAGTCGGCCCTGTCACCACGATAAGTGTGTCCAATGTCACCACGATAAGTCGGACCCTGTCACCACGATAAGTTCTGTCACCACGATAAGTCGGACCCTGTCACACGATAAGTGTGTCAATTCACCACGATAAGTCGGATCCCTGTCACCACGATAAGTTTCATGTCACCCTAGTCATACCACGATAAGTGTGTCACTCTCACCACGATAAGTCGGACCCTGTCACCACGATAAGTGTGTCACTTCACCACGATAAGTCGGACCCTGTCACCACGATAAGTGTGTCAATGTCACCACGATAAGTCGGACCCTGTCACCACGATAAGTGTGTCACTGTCACCACGATAAGTCGTCCCTGTCACCACGATAAGTCACCTCACCACGATAAGTGTGTCAATGTCACCACGATAAGTCGGACCCTGTCACCACGATAAGTGTGTCACATGTCACCCAACGATAAGTCGGACCCTGTCACCACGATAAGTGTGTCATGTCACCACGATAAGTCGGACCCTGTCACCACGATAAGTGTGTCAATGTCACCACGATAAGTCGGACCCTGTCACCACGATAAGTGTTCAGATATCACCTGTCACCACGATAAGTCGTGTCCATGTCACCACGATAAGTCGGTACCCTGTCACCACGATAGAGTGTGTCACTCTCACACGATAAGTCGGACCCTGTCACCACGATAAGTGTGTCACATGTCACCACGATAAGTCGGACCCTGTCACCACGATAAGTGTGTCATTCACCACGATAAGTCGGACCCTGTCACCACGATAAGTGTCCACTGTCACCACGATAAGTCGGTCCCTGTCACCACGATAAGTCGGTCCCTGTCACCACGATAAGTCGGTCCCTGTCACCACGATAAGTCGGTCCTGTCACCACCACACGATAAGTCGGACCTGTCATCACGATAAGTGTTCATCCACCACGATAAGTCGGTCCCTGTCACCACGATAAGTCGGACCTGTCCACTTTTTCACCACCGATAAGTCGGTCCCTGTCACCACGATTAAGTCGGTCCCTGTCACCACGATAAGTGTGTCACTTCACCACGATAAGTCGGTCCCTGTCACCACGATAAGTGTGTCACTGTCACCACGATAAGTCGGTCCCTGTCACCACGATAAGTGTGTCCTGTCACCACGATAAGTCGGCCCTGTCACCACGATAAGTGTCCCTGTCACCACGATAAGTCGTCCTGTCACCACGATAAGTCGGTCCCTGTCACCACGATAAGTGTGTCACTCTCACCACGATAAGTCGGTCCCTGTCACCACGATAAGTCGGTCCCTGTCACCACGATAAGTCGGACCCTGTCACCACGATAAGTCGGTCAGGCCACGACCACTTCCACATACTTTCCACTTCTGTATTCACCAACCATATTCTGTTTCATGCTGCACAGTCTGAGCGACTGACGTCATCGTTAAATAGGCCACAAACACGAGGTGCTGATGATGACTCAAACGTGACTGTACGTGCCTGTACGTGCCTGTACGTGACTGTACGTGACTGACTACATGTGGACTGAAGCCTCGACACCTCCGTTCCGTTTCGGACGGTCTGTTGCCTCCGTTTTCAGAGTGGAAACATTCCACGAAGGGTTTAGTAAGTATATTAATTCAATATCAATATCGTTACAAGCACTCAGCGGAGCTGAATCATAACTGTACACATTTGTACACATTTGTACACATTTGTTTCGTTGTCCTTCTCTGACATCTTCGTCTGTTTTCTTTTAATCCATCTTTGTTCTGACCTACGCAATTCTACGCTCTGTGTCGGAAGTGGCCATTAAGAATTTTTGACGACTTTTGCGGAGTCAATTTGCGATGCTAATTTGTTATTTCAGACACGCAGTCTGTGTGAGGTTTGGCAGAACAGTAAGGCTTGTAGGAAAGTCACAGTTTTAGGTAAAGGTAAAGGTAAAGGTCACCCTAGAAAAGGCCACTAAGGCCCAGAGGGGGAGTAGAGGTATAGCTCTACTCTTTCTTTAACCCTGGCACTAGATGGGGTGGGTGGTCAACTCCACGTCCCGGCCGCTTTACCCCCGAGAAAGAGACCCGGTACTCATTGTATAGGAGGCTGGTTAGGCCCCAGGGCCGGTCTGGACGGTGCTGAAAATCTTTCCCTCACCGGGATTCGATCCCCGGACCGTCCAGCGCGTAGCGAGTCGCCATACCGACTGAGCTATCGCGGCCCCTGTCACAGATGTAGATGTATGGAAAAGACTGATAATGCAAGACTAATTAAACTAATAAAGTGAAACACTCTGTTGCTTATGCCGGCCACACACGCTCCGGCGGCTTGTCAGTTCTGCCTGCGACAGGCCGCCGGAGCGTGTGTAGGGTCCGGCACACCTTTCAGTTATAACTGTACAGGCGGCCGGAGCAAATACGAAAACTCGTTCGACCAACCGGCAGGCCGGAGGACTGCGCAGGCGTACCGGAGCGTGTGTAGGTTCCGGCCAGCCGCCGGAACGGCGTCAATTCAGGGCACGTGTTGAAGCCAGTCAGAACCTCCTCATCACTGTATTTTTCTTTTCAATTAATGGCGCCACTAATGAAAGCAACTGTAAGTATGTTTCTTCATCCATTCGCAAATAATTATGCCAGTCTTTAGGGGCCAGCTTCAACTCAGTCAAGAAATTTACATGGGAATACGTGTTTCTTTTTTGTAACCACTCTTTACACCACATTTTACGCTTATTTTTACGCTTACTTTTACTCTTCATAGCTATTAGCAAGCCAACAATAGCGAGCGTGTCGTCGTCTGTTGAGGCCATGATCAAGACTAGCGGGATTCGCCTGAACGTGTGTGGGGACTTCAGTTTATCCGGCCGCCTATCTTCAGGCGGCCTGCGCAGGCAAAACTGACAGGCCTACCTGAACGTGTGTGGGGACTTCAGTTTATCCGGCCGCCTATCTTCAGGCGGCCTGCGCAGGCAAAACTGACAGGCCTACCTGAACGTGTGTGGGGACTTCAGTTTATCCGGCCGCCTCTCTTCAGGCGGCCTGCGCAGGCAAAACTGACAGGCCTACCTGAACGTGTGTGGGGACTTCAGTTTATCCGGCCGCCTCTCTTCAGGCGGCCTGCGCAGGCAAAACTGACAGGCCTACCTGAACGTGTGTGGGGACTTCAGTTTATCCGGCCGCCTCTCTTCAGGCGGCCTGCGCAGGCAAAACTGACAGACCTACCTGAACGTGTGTGGGGACTTCAGTTTATCCGGCCGCCTCTCTTCAGGCGGCCTGCGCAGGCAAAACTGACAGGCCTACCTGAACGTGTGTGGGGACTTCAGTTTATCCGGCCGCCTCTCTTCAGGCGGCCTGCGCAGGCAAAACTGACAGGCCTACCTGAACGTGTGTGGGGACTTCAGTTTATCCGGCCGCCTCTCTTCAGGCGGCCTGCGCAGGCAAAACTGACAGGCCTACCTGAACGTGTGTGGGGACTTCAGTTTATCCGGCCGCCTCTCTTCAGGCGGCCTGCGCAGGCAAAACTGACAGGCCTACCTGAACGTGTGTGGGGACTTCAGTTTATCCGGCCGCCTCTCTTCAGGCGGCCTGCGCAGGCAAAACTGACAGGCCTACCTGAACGTGTGTGGGGACTTCAGTTTATCCGGCCGCCTCACTTCAGGCGGCCTGCGCAGGCAAAACTGACAGGCCTACCTGAACGTGTGTGGGGACTTCAGTTTATCCGGCCGCCTCTCTTCAGGCGGCCTGCGCAGGCAAAACTGACAGGCCTACCTGAATGTGTGTGGGGACTTCAGTTTATCCGGCCGCCTCACTTCAGGCGGCCTGCGCAGGCAAAACTGACAGGCCTACCTGAACGTGTGTGGGGACTTCAGTTTATCCGGCCGCCTCACTTCAGGCGGCCTGCGCAGGCAAAACTGACAGGCCTACCTGAACGTGTGTGGGGACTTCAGTTTATCCGGCCGCCTCACTTCAGGCGGCCTGCGCAGGCAAAACTGACAGGCCTACCTGAACGTGTGTGGGGACTTCAGTTTATTCCGGCCGCCTCACTTCAGGCGGCCTGCGCAGGCAAAACTGACAGGCCTACCTGAACGTGTGTGGGGACTTCAGTTTATCCGGCCGCCTTTCTTCAGGCGGCCTGCGCAGGCAAAACTGACAGGCCTACCTGAACGTGTGTGGGGACTTCAGTTTATCCGGCCGCCTTTCTTCAGGCGGCCTGCGCAGGCAAAACTGACAGGCCTACCTGAACGTGTGTGGGGACTTCAGTTTATCCGGCCGCCTTTCTTCAGGCGGCCTGCGCAGGCAAAACTGACAGGCCTACCTGAACGTGTGTGGGGACTTCAGTTTATCCGGCCGCCTCTCTTCAGGCGGCCTGCGCAGGCAAAACTGACAGGCCTACCTGAACGTGTGTGGGGACTTCAGTTTATCCGGCCGCCTCACTTCAGGCGGCCTGCGCAGGCAAAACTGACAGGCCTACCTGAACGTGTGTGGGGACTTCAGTTTATCCGGCCGCCTCACTTCAGGCGGCCTGCGCAGGCAAAACTGACAGGCCTACCTGAACGTGTGTGGGGACTTCAGTTTATCCGGCCGCCTTTCTTCAGGCGGCCTGCGCAGGCAAAACTGACAGGCCTACCTGAACGTGTGTGGGGACTTCAGTTTATCCGGCCGCCTTTCTTCAGGCGGCCTGCGCAGGCAAAACTGACAGGCCTACCTGAACGTGTGTGGGGGACTTCAGTTTATCCGGCCGCCTTTCTTCAGGCGGCCTGCGCAGGCAAAACTGACAGGCCTACCTGAACGTGTGTGGGGACTTCAGTTTATCCGGCCGCCTTTCTTCAGGCGGCCTGCGCAGGCAAAACTGACAGGCCTACCTGAACGTGTGTGGGGACTTCAGTTTATCCGGCCGCCTCACTTCAGGCGGCCTGCGCAGGCAAAACTGACAGGCCTACCTGAACGTGTGTGGGGACTTCAGTTTATCCGGCCGCCTCACTTCAGGCGGCCTGCGCAGGCAAAACTGACAGGCCTACCTGAACGTGTGTGGGGACTTCAGTTTATCCGGCCGCCTCTCTTTAGGCGGCCTGCGCAGGCAAAACTGACAGGCCTACCTGAACGTGTGTGGGGACTTCAGTTTATCCGGCCGCCTCTCTTTAGGCGGCCTGCGCAGGCAAAACTGACAGGCCTACCTGAACGTGTGTGGGGACTTCCGTTTATCCGGCCGCCTCTCTTTAGGCGGCCTGCGCAGGCAAAACTGACAGGCCTACCTGAACGTGTGTGGGGACTTCAGTTTATCCGGCCGCCTCTCTTTAGGCGGCCTGCGCAGGCAAAACTGACAGGCCTACCTGAACGTGTGTGGGGACTTCAGTTTATCCGGCCGCCTTCTTTAGGCGGCCTGCGCAGGCAAAACTGACAGGCCTACCTGAACGTGTGTGGGGACTTCAGTTTATCCGGCCGCCTCTCTTTAGGCGGCCTGCGCAGGCAAAACTGACAGGCCTACCTGAACGTGTGTGGGGACTTCCGTTTATCCGGCCGCCTCTCTTTAGGCGGCCTGCGCAGGCAAAACTGACAGGCCTACCTGAACGTGTGTGGGGACTTCAGTTTATCCGGCCGCCTCTTTTAGGCGGCCTGCGCAGGCAAAACTGACAGGCCTACCTGAACGTGTGTGGGGACTTCAGTTTATCCGGCCGCCTCTCTTTAGGCGGCCTGCGCAGGCAAAACTGACAGGCCTACCTGAACGTGTGTGGGGACTTCAGTTTATCCGGCCGCCTCTCTTCAGGCGGCCTGCGCAGGCAAAACTGACAGGCCTACCTGAACGTGTGTGGCCGGCATAAGTCGCAGTGACAGCAATGCTTCTCCATTCAAAGAACCAACAATGCCTGCTTCTCGTGACACGCTAAGCAAATGCCAAAACAAATGGTGTGGGTGAAATAAAGAACATTGTAATGTCAATTTCGTTTAGATTCCTAGCGGAGGCAAACATTATTTCTTGTAACGAACGCCCACAGAGTTTCTGGGGCCCACCGAGCCCTTTACCTCAAGCGTCTCGGGACTGAAAAGACGCCGACGTAAAGCCTTATCTCTGCTCCCCCCCCCCCCCCCCCCCCCGGTGCTTTCTGTTTTAATATTTTGTTGCTGTTTTGAAGCTCTCGTTTTAACTTTCCCTCAGACCACGCCTACAAACTGGCCGTTGTTATTTGAAACGTTCCGCTCCATTGAAATGCGTTGCCAGGCTACAGCTCAGTTTCGGAATTCACAAAGCGAAGCGAAGCCGCCCACCTGTGTGTCGTAAGAATGTGTAATTATCGACAGTGCCAGGTGTCGGAGCAGGTGGATGTTGTGTCCAGTATAACGAAATTGGGAACGATATGTTGGATAGAGTTGAGACTCTGCGCTTAGACAAACATCGTACTGTAAATGAAAGCTTAAAAAAAATCATAACCTCGGCTAAAAAAGTCCATGAAGTTACTGCCAGTAAAGACCTCAGGCACTCTACAGGTTTGTGTCCTTGTGCATTGTACCGGCTTGTACAGACGTACTTGTGGCACCTCGGCTGACCTTCACAATATTTGTACAGCAGTTAACTTAATTAATGTACGTGCTTCACTTACGAACTGTACAGTATCGCCAGCTGCCTAATGGTTTGAAAATGAGAACGACATCAGTAAAATATAGCGTAGCTAAACAGTCACAAGCCCCTTCCTTTTGTAGGTGGGAGTATAATATTAAAACGGATCTAAAAATAGGTGATTCTTAAGGTGTGGAATGGATTTATCTGACTCAGGATGCCGTACACTGGGGTATTTAGTGAAAGTCGTGGTGTAGCTGCATCCTGAACACTGTTGACATTGCTTTGCTCAGTTTGTTGTGTCCATTGTGTGGCCACGCGCTGTCTTGTAGATATGCACAGCTGTACCGCCATGTTTTTCTTTAGATACTAAAGTTAAACTTAATTATGAAAATGTAAAGATCCAGTCCGTACCGCGCAGTAAACACACTCCGTCTAAGTTATACAAACCAGTCAGTTAATGTTGTACAGTGAAATAATCGCTGTTTGTTCTGAGATCCACACAAAACACATAAATACAGTCCGTACCGCGCAGTAAACACACTCCGTCTCAGTTATACAAACCAGTCAGTTAATGCTGTACAGTGAAATAATCGCTGTTTGTTCTGAGATCCACACAAAACACATAAATACAGTCCGTACCGCGCAGTAAACACACTCCGTCTCAGTTATACAAACCAGTCAGTTAATGCTGTACAGTGAAATAATCGCTGTTTGTTCTGAGATCCACACAAAACACATAAATACACTGTGGTGGGCAGAACGTAGAATTGTTGAATGTTAAACGTGGTGGTACATATAGTGACCACTGGGCTTTAAGGGGCTAAAATTCAGAGACCCACGAAAGTCAGTTCTTACCCTCAGTTTATTTCCCTGAGTTGAGACACCAAGTTTTACACCCATAACCAACAAGTCGTTCTTCACTCCTCCTTGCACGCTAACTTGTACAACCATAGCTCTTCCCGGTACTCGAACTGGTGCTGTAGATCTCAAATTACAATTCTCTTTGCATGCAGTTCAGCGGACACAAAGTCAAGACACTGCGCTATGGCCATTTCTTTCAAGGCCATATTCCTGTCGTAAATAATTCAGTGCCTCGCTGTCACGTGCATTAGGCACGTCTGAGCACGTAAAATTTGAGGATGATCTTACACGGCTGTGCACGATGAGACAGACGGGACAGCTGAGTGTGTCGACCAGCGTAGAGTCTTATATTGTGCTACATGAATTATTCTCCCGTGGGTAAAAACGGTCGGAGTTTGAACCTGACTTCTCAACTTTACCCCCCCCCCCAGGAAATATTCCTGATACTCATTTCTGTTAGAGGCTGAGTCGACCCCAGGGCCATAGTGCGGCCGGAAGGTTTATGTCAATGAAAAATTCCAATGACACCATCGGTAATCGAACCCGCGACCTTCCGGCTTGTAGCCTCAACCAACTGCGCTACCGCGTGCTCGCAAATTGTATACATACATACATACATACATACAGTATATTTCAAGATACAGTTTATGTCTAGGCTCTGTCTTTCGAAACATTACGCACTACGCGTATACATAATACGCACACATTTGTTGAGCAGTTAGCAAGAAGCTGAATTCCAGGAGGATTATACAGCGTCGGGGGTGGATGAACAAATGAGCATGAAGCAATCGTGGAATGATACTGACGAGGGGGAAATGGAAGTACTCGCAGTTAAACCTGTTCCTTTATCGAGATGTCCACAAAAACCTCGCACGCCCTGGCCTAGAACTGACATCGGGTGCCCGCGGTGGGAGGCCGGCGACTAACCGCTAACTGAGCCATGACAGCTGTGTGGAGCTGTAGGAATTTCCATAAAATCGCTACCTTATGACACATCGAAATGTCAGGGGCTATCGCTGGTGACGTCATCCACTGTTATACATTACGGCAACGAATGGACACAATCTGTGTAGCCTGTTGACTTTTGAAATTTGGAAAGGTTATTAGATTTATAGCGAGGCATTAAGTTTCATAAACAGAACACAGGTCTACAGGTACAGTATTGATAATATTCGACATAGTGGGCATGCAATACCGACTGCCATCACTGACATGATACACACACACGGGGTACGTTTTGTGCGTGTTGATGAGAGTCAGGACTTATAAATCGTTAATACGATATCGGGAGTAAGAATTGGGCGTCGAAATTTATTCATTGTTGTAGGTACATGTATACGGCGCGGTTCATTGTTGTAGGTACATGTATACGGCGCGGTTCATTGTTGTAGGTACAAGTATACGGCGCGGTTCATTGTTGTAGGTACATGTATACGGCGCGGTTCATTGTTGTAGGTACATGTATACGGCGCGGTTCATTGTTGTAGGTACATGTATACGGCGCGGTTCATTGTTGTAGGTACATGTATACGGCGCGGTTCATTGTTGTAGGTACATGTATACGGCGCGGTTCATTGTTGTAGGTACATGTATACGGCGCGGTTCATTGTTGTAGGTACATGTATACGGCGCGGTTCATTGTTGTAGGTACATGTATACGGCGCGGTTCTGTTTGTAGGTGAATTATGCGTATGTTATTTGAAACAATGCAGGGCGTGTTAATGACACGGGCTAACAGACAGGTAGAAAAGTGGGTGTGTAGTGATCACTACATTTGTACTGTAGGTACGTGGGTAGTGAGTCACTACATTTGTACTGTTGTACGTGTGTAGTGAGTCACTACATTTGTACTGTTGTACGTGTGTAGTGAGTCACTACATTTGTACTGTTGTACGTGTGTAGTGAGTCACTACATTTGTACTGTTGTACGTGTGTAGTGAGTCACTACATTTGTACTGTTGTACGTGGGTAGTGAGTCACTACATTTGTACTGTTGTACGTGTGTAGTGAGTCACTACATTTGTACTGTTGTACGTGTGTAGTGAGTCACTACATTTGTACTGTTGCGGGGACGTAACAGAAAATTTTGCTGCACTGTAGCTTCCGAGACAGTGCCCGCTCGTCCTTCTGGTAAAGCTAGATTTGTAGATTTACAAACGGTACAACGACAGAGATAGCGCACCTTACGTGCCGCACGTCACGTTTTGGTCCCTGTAATATCGTGTAAAGGCATTACAAAAACCCGACGCTACGCGGCTGACAGTAAAAAAATATGGAGGCGTGATATTCTTGTTAGAAACTTGTTTGGTTGAACGAATTACATGTGACCTCCAGTAATTCGATCAAGCAGCCTTGTGACTTTATCCAGGATCCATGTTTTTGTTGAGAAGTCGCTCGCCTTTCTATTCTGAGAAGTCTTTAACTACGGCGAACAAAATAATGTGGTGACGTAACCGGATTTTGAGTAGGCACAGTCATAAACTATTTATTTTTTTAATAGTAGGGCAAGTCACATCTATTAAAATGATTTTGAAACGAACTAATTAGGCACTTTTTCCAGTTCTTGTAAGCTTATATGATTGCAGTGAATTCCTATTGTACGATCTCACTTAACCTGTTCCACGTAACACTTCAGTGCATAAAACTAATCTACGAGGAATTACAAGTCACTGCTATTGTTTACTGCGTGGGAACAATGAGAGGATTGTTTAGACTGAGAACCTGTGGGGATCTGTTGCCATGGAAACCAGTGACTTCCAACCTGAGAACAGATGACAGTTGGCACACAGCTCAGACAAATGCTTCCCACGTATTAAATTAGACTTGTACACACGATAACACTCAAAGTTCAAGTCGCATGCACGAAAAAATTAACAGCAAGCTATTAACGTAAATTCGGGCAGTCTGCTACCGCTCGGTGCAGCGTCTTTTGTCTTGTCCTTAGCTGTCTAAGATATCAAGGCTAAAATATACAGAATTGTGCCTTTGCGTGAAGCTTTGTGTGGGTCTGTCATATTAAGAGCAGACAGAGCATAGGCTAAGGGCGTTGGAGGAGATATTTGGTACTGAGCGGTACTGAGACTGGAGAGGACTGTGTTATGAGGAGATATTTGGTACTGAGATTGGAGAGGACTGTGTTATGAGGAGATATTTGGTACTGAGCGGTACTGAGACTGGAGAGGACTGCGTTATGAGGAGATATTTGGTACTGAGACTGGAGAGGACTGTGTTATGAGGAGATATTTGGTACTGAGCGGTACTCAGACTGGAGAGGACTGTGTTATGAGGAGATATTTGGTACTGAGACTGGAGAGGACTGTGTTATGAGGAGATATTTGGTACTGAGCGGTACTGAGACTGGAGAGGACTGTGTTATGAGGAGATATTTGGTACTGAGCGGTACTGAGACTGGAGAGGACTGTGTTATGAGGAGATATTTGGTACTGAGACTGGAGAGGACTGTGTTATGAGGAGATATTTGGTACTGAGCGGTACTGAGACTGGAGAGGACTGCGTTTATGAGGAGATATTTGGTACTGAGACTGGAGAGGACTGCGTTATGAGGAGATATTTGGTACTGAGCGGTACTGAGACTGGAGAGGACTGTGTTATGAGGAGATATTTGGTACTGAGACTGGAGAGGACTGCGTTATGAGGAGATATTTGGTACTGAGCGGTACTGAGACTGGAGAGGACTGCGTTATGAGGAGATATTTGGTACTGAGACGGAGACTGGTTATAGGAGATATTTGGTACTGAGCGGTAACTGAGACTGGAGAGGACTGTGTTATGAGGAGATATTTGGTACTGAGCGGTACTGAGACTGGAGAGGACTGCGTTATGAGGAGATATTTGGTACTGAGGGGACTGATGACTGAGAGGAGTATTGGACGAGTGGTACTGAGACTGGAGAGGACTGGTTATGAGGAGATATTGGTACTGAGCGGTACTGAGACTGGAGAGGACTGCGTTATGAGGAGATATTTGGTACTGAGCGGTACTGAGACTGGAGAGGACTGCGTTATGAGGAGATATTTGGTACTGAGACTGGAGAGGACTGGTTATGAGGAGATTTGATACGGTACTGAGGCGGTACTGGAGAGGAGAGGACTGCGTTATATGAGGAGATATTTGGTACTAGTGCGTACTGAGACTGGAGAGGACTGCGTTATAGAGGAGATATTTGGTACTGAGCGGTACTGAGACTGGAGAGGACTGTGTTATGAGGAGATATTTGGTACTGAGCGGTACTGAGACTGGAGAGGACTGCGTTATGAGGAGATATTTGGTACTGAGACTGGAGAGGACTGTGTTATGAGGAGATATTTGGTACTGAGCGGTACTGAGACTGGAGAGGACTGCGTTATGAGGAGATATTTGGTACTGAGCGTACTGAACTGGAGAGGACTGTGTTTATGAGGAGATATTTGGTACTGAGCGGTACTGAGACTGGAGAGGACTGCGTTATGAGGAGATATTTGGTACTGAGCGGTACTGAGACTGGAGAGGACTGGTTATGAGGAGATATTTGGTACTGAGCGGTACTGAGACTGGAGAGGACTGCGTTATGAGGAGATATTTGGTACTGAGCGTACTGAGACTGGAGAGGACTGCGTTATGAGGAGATATTTGGTACTGAGCGGTACTGAGACTGGAGAGGACTGCGTTATGAGGAGATATTTGGTACTGGAGCGGTACTGAGACTGGAGAGGACTGCGTTATGAGGAGATATTTGGTACTGAGCGGTACTGAGACTGGAGAGGACTGCGTTATGAGGAGATATTTGGTACTGAGCGGTACTGAGACTGGAGAGGACTGCGTTATGAGGAGATATTTGGTACTGAGCGGTACTGAGAGTGGAGAGGACTGCGTTATGAGGAGATATTTGGTACTGAGCGGTACTGAGACTGGAGAGGACTGCGTTATGAGAGATTTTGGTACTGAGCGTACTGAGACTGGAGAGGACTGCGTTATGAGGAGATATTTGGTACTGAGCGGTACTGAGACTGGAGAGGACTGCGTTATGAGGAGATATTGGTACTGAGCGGTACTGAGACTGGAGAGGACTGCGTTATGAGGAGATATTTGGTACTGAGCAGTACTGAGACTGGAGAGAGACTGCGTTATGAGGAGATATTTGGTACTGAGCGGTACTGAGACTGGAGAGGACTGCGTTATGAGGAGATATTTGGTACTGAGCGGTACTGAGACTGGAGAGGACTGCGTTATGAGGAGATATTTGGTACTGAGCGGTACTGAGACTGGAGAGGACTGCGTATGAGGAGATATTTGGTACTGAGCGTACTGAGACTGGAGAGGACTGCGTTATGAGGAGATATTTGGTACTGAGCGTACTGAGAGTGGAGGACTGCGTTATGAGGAGATATTTGGTACTGAGCGGTACTGAGACTGGAGAGGACTGCGTTATGACGAGATATTTGGTACTGAGCGGTACGAGACTGGAGAGGACTGCGTTATGAGGAGATATTTGGTACTGAGCGGTACTGAGACTGGAGAGGACTGCGTTATGACGGAGATATTTGGTACTGAGCGGTACTGAGACTGGAGAGGACTGCGTTATGAGGAGATATTTGGTACTGAGCGTACTGAGACGGGAGAGGACTGCGTTATGACGAGATTTTGGTACTGAGCGGTACTGAGACTGGAGAGGACTGCGTTATGAGGAGATATTTGGTACTGAGCGTACTGAGAGTGGAAGGACTGCGTTATGACGAGATATTTGGTACTGAGCGGTACTGAGACTGGAGAGGACTGCGTTATGAGAGATATTTGGTACTGAGACTGGAGAGGACTGCGTTATGAGGAGATATTTGGTACTGAGCGGTACTGAGACTGGAGAGGACTGCGTTATGAGGAGATATTTGGTACTGAGACTGGAGAGGACTGCGTTATGAGGAGATATTTGGTACTGAGCATAGAGTATTGGTACTGAGCGGACTGAGAGGAGAGGACTGCGTTATGAGGAGATATTTGTACTGGCGGTATGAGACTGGAGAGGACTGGTTATGGAGATATTTGTTTGAGCGGTACTGAGACTGGAGAGGACTGCGTTATGAGGAGATATTGGTACTGAGCGGTACTGAGATGGAGGGACTGGTTATGAGGAATATTTGGTACTGAGCGGTACTGAGACTGGAGAGGACTGGTTATGAGGAGATATTTGGTACTGAGGGATCGTGAGAACTGGAGAGGGACTGCGTTATGAGGAGATATTTGGTACTGAGCGGTACTGAGACTGGAGAGGACTGGTTATGAGGAGATATTTGGTAACTGAGCTGGAGAGGACTGCGTTATGAGGAGATATTGGACTGAGCGGTATGAGAGGAGAGACTGCGTTAGAGGAGATATTGGTACTGAGCGGTACTGAGATGGAGAGGACTGCGTTATGAGGAGATATTTGGTACTGAGACTGGAGAGGACTGCGTTATGAGGAGATATTTGGTACTGAGCGTACTGAGACTGGAGAGACTGCGTTTGAGGAGATATTTGGTACTGAGGACTGAGGAGAGGACTGCGTTTGAGGAGATATTGGTACTGAGGTACTGGACTGGAGACTGCGTTATGGGAGATATTGGTACTAGCGGTACTGAGACGGAGAGGACTGCGTTATGAGAGATATTTTGGTACTGAGAAGGAGAGGACTGCGTTATTGAGAGGATATTTGGACTGATGGTACTGAGATGGAGAGGACTGCGTTATGAGGAGATATTTGGTACTGAGCGGTACTGAGACTGGAGAGGACTGGTTATGAGGAGATATTTGGTACTGAGATGGAGAGGACTGCGTTATGAGAGATATTTGTACTGAGCGTACTGAGACTGGAGAGACTGGTTATGAGGAGATATTTGGTACTGAGCGTACTGAACTGGAGAGGACTGCGTTATAGGAGATATTTGGTACTGAGCGGTACTGAGACTGGAGAGGACTGCGTTATGAGGAGATATTTGGTACTGAGACTGGAGAGGACTGCGTTATGAGGAGATATTTGGTACTGAGCGGTACTGAGACTGGAGAGGACTGCGTTATGAGGAGATATTTGGTACTGAGCGGTACTGAGACTGGAGAGGACTGCGTTATGAGGAGATATTTGGTACTGAGACTGGAGAGGACTGCGTTATGAGGAGATATTTGGTACTGAGCGGTACTGAGACTGGAGAGGACTGCGTTATGAGGAGATATTTGGTACTGAGCGGTACTGAGACTGGAGAGGACTGTGTTATGAGGAGATATTTGGTACTGAGACTGGAGAGGACTGCGTTATGAGGAGATATTTGGTACTGAGCGGTACTGAGACTGGAGAGGACTGTGTTATGAGGAGATATTTGGTACTGAGACTGGAGAGGACTGCGTTATGAGGAGATATTTGGTACTGAGCGGTACTGAGACTGGAGAGGACTGCGTTATGAGGAGATATTTGGTACTGAGCGGTACTGAGACTGGAGAGGACTGCGTTATGAGGAGATATTTGGTACTGAGCGGTACTGAGACTGGAGAGGACTGCGTTATGAGGAGATATTTGGTACTGAGCGGTACTGAGACTGGAGAGGACTGTGTTATGAGGAGATATTTGGTACTGAGACTGGAGAGGACTGCGTTATGAGGAGATATTTGGTACTGAGCGGTACTGAGACTGGAGAGGACTGCGTTTAGGGGAGATATTTGGTACTGAGCGGTACTGAGACTGGAGAGGACTGCGTTATGAGGAGATATTTGGTACTGAGACTGGAGAGGACTGCGTTATGAGGAGATATTTGGTACTGAGCGGTACTGAGACTGGAGAGGACTGCGTTATGAGGAGATATTTGGTACTGAGCGGTACTGAGACTGGAGAGGACTGTGTTATGAGGAGATATTTGGTACTGAGACTGGAGAGGACTGCGTTATGAGGAGATATTTGGTACTGAGCGGTACTGAGACTGGAGAGGACTGTGTTATGAGGAGATATTTGGTACTGAGACTGGAGAGGACTGCGTTATGAGGAGATATTTGGTACTGAGCGGTACTGAGACTGGAGAGGACTGCGTTATGAGGAGATATTTGGTACTGAGCGGTACTGAGACTGGAGAGGACTGCGTTATGAGGAGATATTTGGTACTGAGCGGTACTGAGACTGGAGAGGACTGCGTTATGAGGAGATATTTGGTACTGAGCGGTACTGAGACTGGAGAGGACTGTGTTATGAGGAGATATTTGGTACTGAGCGGTACTGAGACTGGAGAGGACTGCGTTATGAGGAGATATTTGGTACTGAGCGGTACTGAGACTGGAGAGGACTGCGTTATGAGGAGATATTTGGTACTGAGCAGTACTGAGACTGGAGAGGACTGCGTTATGAGGAGATATTTGGTACTGAGCGGTACTGAGACTGGAGAGGACTGCGTTATGAGGAGATATTTGGTACTGAGCAGTACTGAGACTGGAGAGGACTGCGTTATGAGGAGATATTTGGTACTGAGCGGTACTGAGACTGGAGAGGACTGCGTTATGAGGAGATATTTGGTACTGAGCGGTACTGAGACTGGAGAGGACTGCGTTATGAGGAGATATTTGGTACTGAGCGGTACTGAGACTGGAGAGGACTGCGTTATGAGGAGATATTTGGTACTGAGCAGTACTGAGACTGGAGAGGACTGCGTTATGAGGAGATATTTGGTACTGAGCGGTACTGAGACTGGAGAGGACTGCGTTATGAGGAGATATTTGGTACTGAGCGGTACTGAGACTGGAGAGGACTGCGTTAAGAGGAGATATTTGGTACTGAGCGGTACTGAGACTGGAGAGGACTGCGTTATGAGGAGATTCATGATTTGTACTGCTAACCAAACATCATTAGAATGATCAAAGGGGGGGTTAGATGGGCAGGGCATGTGGCACGCAAGGGAGAGAAGGGGAATGCTTGTAGGAATTTGGGGGGATCTGAAGGAGACTAGGGACAGATCGAAATATAAACTTGAAATGGTAACAGATAGTAGAGGTGGACAGGATTAATCTGGCTCAGTGATAGACAAGGGTGGTGGGTTGTTGTAAACACGGCGGGAGGAGTGTGTTTACTGCGCGGTACGAGTGAACTTTAAATTAAAGCAGTGGTTACTATATGTACACATGTTTAACATTCAACAATTCTGCGTTCTGCCACACAGTGTATTTATGTGTTTTGTGTGGATCTCAGAACAAACAGCGATTATTTCATGTACAACATTAACTGACTGGTTTGTATAACTGAGACGGAGTGTGTTTACTGCGCGGTACGGACTGTATTTATGTGTTTTTGTGTGGATCTCAGAACAAACAGCGATTATTTCACTGTACAACATTAACTGACTGGTTTGTATAACTGAGACGGAGTGTGTTTTACTGCGCGGTTACGGACTGTATTTATGTGTTTTGTGTGGATCTCAGAACAAACAGCGATTATTTCACTGTACAACATTAACTGACTGGTTTGTTATGGTATTTACTGGGGGTACGGACTGTATTTTGTGTATTACATGACGCTACTGGTGTAACTGGACGATGGTTTATTAGCTTATTAGTGTTTTGTGTGGATCTGAGAACAAACAGCGATTATTTCACTGTACAACATTAACTGACTGGTTTGTATAACTGAGACGGAGTGTGTTTACTGCGCGGTACGGACTGTATTTATGTGTTTTGTGTGGATCTCAGAACAAACAGCGATTATTTCACTGTACAACATTAACTGACTGGTTTGTATAACTGAGACGGAGTGTGTTTACTGCGCGGTACGGACTGAGTCTTTAAATGTGATACCAATGGTTACTATATGTACCACCATGTTTAACATTCAACAATTCTACGTTCTGCCCACACAGTGTATTTATGTGTTTTGTGTGGATCTCAGAACAAACAGCGATTATTTCACTGTACAGCATTAACTGACTGGTTTGTGTAACTGAGACGGAGTGTGTTTACTGCGCGGTACGAGCTGAGTATTTAAGTCTAGTTCAAGCTGATCGTAGTGTTAAGGCCTTAATCAGTCAGCTCGTTACTCGTTACGCTCCTGATACTATCAAGAACCATTTGCAATGTTTAAGTATTGTGACATTTCCTTCTCGTTACTCCAAGCCTTGCCGCTGTTGTAACGTTTCACCGCCCCCCCCCCCCCTGCTTGTCGTCTTAACATATTTTGATCTCAGCCCCCAATAACTGTTAAGTTTCTGGCAACACGAAATATTACAGGACTATTCACAACGCCCACCTGCAACATAAATGCGTATTTCGACACAGTGTTGCCAACCATTTTGTGTGAATTGAATCTGTAACGATTGCCTTATTACAACAGGAACTTGCTGTAGCTCTGCCTTAATGTCAGTGTGCCATCTTTTAAGCACCGTTGTTCCTGCTGTCTCTTACTATCGAACAGTCTCAATGCCTAAAGCTGTCTACTGCAAAAGTTTTGTTTCTTATTTTTTCTTATTTTGTCAAAACCCTTTAATAAATACACCCTTGAAATCAGTTGGCTTTTCGTGCATTACTGTGCACTGGCACACAAAGTGTGACCTGCATTATGTACAGAGTGTCCATAAGTGTGTCCTGCATTATGTACAGAGTGTCCATTAGTGTGTCCTGCATTATGTACAGAGTGTCCATAAGTGTGTCCTGCATTATGTACAGAGTGTCCATTAGTGTGTCCTGCATTATGTACAGAGTGTCCATTAGTGTGTCCTGCATTATGTACAGAGTGTCCATAAGTGTGTTCTGCATTATGTACAGAGTGTCCATAAGTGTGTCCGCATTATGTACAGAGTGTCCATTAGTGTGTCCTGCATTATGTACAGAGTGTCCATAAGTGTGTCCTGCATTATGTACAGTGTCCATAAGTGTGTCCTGCATTATGTACAGAGTGTCCATAAGTGTGTCCTGCATTATGTACAGAGTGTCCATAAGTGTGTCCTGCATTATGTACAGAGTGTCCATTAGTGTGTCCTGCATTATGTACAGAGTGTCCATTAGTGTGTCCTGCATTATGTACAGAGTGTCCATTAGTGTGTCCTGCATTATGTACAGAGTGTCCATAAGTGTGTTCTGCATTATGTACAGTGTCCATAAGTGTGTCCTGCATTATGTACAGAGTGTCCATAAGTGTGTCCAGCATTATGTACAGAGTGTCCATTAGTGTGTCCTGCATTATGTACAGAGTGTCCATAAGTGTGTCCTGCATTATGTACAGTGTCCATAAGTGTGTCCTGCATTATGTACAGAGTGTCCATAAGTGTGTCCTGCATTATGTACAGAGTGTCCATAAGTGTGTCCTGCATTATGTACAGAAGTGTCCATAAGTGTGTCCAGCATTATGTACGGAGTGTCCATAAGTGTGTCCAGCATTATGTACAATGTCCATAAGTGTGTCTTACATTATGTACAGAGTGTCCATAAGTGTGTCCAGCATTATGTACAGAGTGTCCATAAGTGTGTCCTGCATTATGTACAATGTCCATAAGTGTGTCCTGCATTATGTACAGTGTCCATAAGTGTGTCTTACATTATGTACAGAGTGTCCATAAGTGTGTCCAGCATTATGTACAGAGTGTCCATAAGTGTGTCCTGCATTATGTACAATGTCCATAAGTGTGTCCTGCATTATGTACAGAGTGTCCATAAGTGTGTCTTGCATTATGTACAATGTACATAAGTGTGGTCCTGCATTATGTACAGAGTGTCCATAAGTGTGTCCTGCATTATGTACAATGTCCATAAGTGTGTCCTGCATTATGTACAGAGTGTCCATAAGTGTGTCTTGCATTATGTACAGATTGTCCATAAGTGTGTCTTGCATTATGTACAGAGTGTCCATAAGTGTGTCTTGCATTATGTACAGAGTGTCCATAAGTGTGTCTTGCATTATGTACAGAGTGTCCATAAGTGTGTCTTGCATTATGTACAGAGTGTCCATAAGTGTGTCTTGCATTATGTACAGAGTGTCCAGAAGTGTGTCCAGCATTATGTACAGAGTGTCCATAAGTGTGTCCTGCATTATGTACAGAGTGTCCATAAGTGTGTCTTGCATTATGTACAGAGTGTCCATAAGTGTGTCTTGCATTATGTACAGCGTGTCCATAAGTGTGTCCTGCATTATGTACAGTGTCCATAAGTGTGTCTTGCATTATGTACAGAGTGTCCATAAGTGTGTCTTGCATTATGTACAGAGTGTCCATAAGTGTGTCCTGCATTATGTACAGAGTGTCCATAAGTGTGTCCTGCATTATGTACAGAGTGTCCATAAGTGTGTCCAGCATTATGTACAGAGTGTCCATAAGTGTGTCTTGCATTATGTACAGAGTGTCCATAAGTGTGTCCAGCATTATGTACAGAGTGTCCATAAGTGTGTCCTGCATTATGTACAGAGTGTCCATAAGTGTGTCTTGCATTATGTACAGAGTGTCCATAAGTGTGTCTTGCATTATGTACAGCGTGTCCATAAGTGTGTCCTGCATTATGTACAGTGTCCATAAGTGTGTCTTGCATTATGTACAGAGTGTCCATAAGTGTGTCTTGCATTATGTACAGAGTGTCCATAAGTGTGTCCTGCATTATGTACAGAGTGTCCATAAGTGTGTCCTGCATTATGTACAGAGTGTCCATAAGTGTGTCCAGCATTATGTACAGAGTGTCCATAAGTGTGTCCAGCATTATGTACAGAGTGTCCATAAGTGTGTCCAGCATTATGTACAGAGTGTCCATAAGTGTGTCCAGCATTATGTACAGAGTGTCCATAAGTGTGTCTTGCATTATGTACAGAGTGTCCATAAGTGTGTCCAGCATTATGTACAGAGTGTCCATAAGTGTGTCCTGCATTATGTACAGAGTGTCCATAAGTGTGTCTTGCATTATGTACAGAGTGTCCATAAGTGTGTCTTGCATTATGTACAGGTGTCCATAAGTGTGTCCTGCATTATGTACAGGTGTCCATAAGTGTGTCTTGCATTATGTACAGAGTGTCCATAAGTGTGTCTTGCATTATGTACAGAGTGTCCATAAGTGTGTCCTGCATTATGTACAGAGTGTCCATAAGTGTGTCCTGCATTATGTACAGAGTGTCCATAAGTGTGTCCGCATTATGTACAGAGTGTCCATAAGTGTGTCCTGCATTATGTACAGAGTGTCCATAAGTGTGTCCTGCATTATGTACAGAGTGTCCATAAGTGTGTCCGCATTATGTACAGAGTGTCCATAAGTGTGTCTTGCATTATGTACAGAGTGTCCATAAGTGTGTCCATGCATTATGTACAGAGTGTCCATAAGTGTGTCCTGCATTATGTACAGAGTGTCCATAAGTGTGTCCAGCATTATGTACAGAGTGTCCATAAGTGTGTCTGCATTATGTACAGAGTGTCCATAAGTGTGTCCTGCATTATGTACAGTGTCCATAAGTGTGTCTTGCATTATGTACAGAGTGTCCATAAGTGTGTCTTGCATTATGTACAGAGTGTCCATAAGTGTGTCCTGCATTATGTACAGAGTGTCCATAAGTGTGTCCTGCATTATGTACAGAGTGTCCATAAGTGTGTCCAGCATTATGTACAGAGTGTCCATAAGTGTGTCCTGCATTATGTACAGAGTGTCCATAAGTGTGTCCTGCATTATGTACAGTTATGTGTCCATAGTGGTCCTTGCTGCATTATGTACAGAGTGTCCATAAGTGTGTCCAGCATTATGTACAGAGTGTCCATAAGTGTTATGTAGTCCCAATTTGCATTATGTACAGAGTGTCCATAAGTGTGTCTTGCATTATGTACAGAGTGTCCATAAGTGTGTCCAGCATTATGTACAGTGTCCATAGTGTGTCCATATGTACAGAGTGTCCATAAGTGTGTCGCATTATGTACAGTGGTCCATAAGTGTGTCTTGCATTATGTACAGAGTGTCCATAAGTGTGTCTTGCATTATGTACAGAGTGTCCATAAGTGTGTCCAGCATTATGTACAGAGTGTCCATAAGTGTGTCTTGCATTATGTACAGGTGTCCATAAGTGTGTCCTGCATTATGTACAGTGTCCATAAGTGTGTCTTGCATTATGTACAGAGTGTCCATAAGTGTGTCTTGCATTATGTACAGAGTGTCCATAAGTGTGTCTGCATTATGTACAGCATGTGTCCATTAAAGTGTTGTGTCTCTGCATTATGTACAGGTGTCCATAAGTGTGTCCGCATTATGTACAGAGTGTCCATAAGTGTGTCCAGCATTATGTACAGAGTGTCCATAAGTTGTTGTGGTCCTAATGTGCATTATGTACAGAGTGTCCATAAGTGTGTCCTGCATTATGTACAGAGTGTCCATAAGTGTGTCTTGCATTATGTACAGAGTGTCCATAAGTGTGTCCAGCATTATGTACAGAGTGTCCATAAGTGTGTCTTGCATTATGTACAGAGTGTCCATAAGTGTGTCCTGCATATGACAGCATATGTGTTATTCAGAGTGTCCATAAGTGTGTTCTAGCATTATGTACAGAGTGTCCATAAGTGTGTCTTGCATTATGTACAGAGTGTCCATAAGTGTGTCTTGCATTATGTACAGAGTGTCCCATAAGTGTGTCTTGCATTATGTACAGAGGCCAAAGTGTGTCTTGATTATGTACAGGTCCATAAGTGTGTCCAGCATTATGTACAGAGTGTCCATAAGTGTGTCTTGCATTATGTACAGAGTGTCCATAAGTGTGTCCAGCATTATGTACAGAGTGTCCATAAGTGTGTCTCCCAGAAAAAGGCTTTAGCGAAGCAGTAATTCAGACTGATGTTTGCACACTGCATGGCACACGTTCTGAAGTCTGTACCTAGCAGCATCACGTTACGTCAAGGTCGTCAGTGGTACAAGCGACTTCAGATGACCCCAGCGGTAAACGTAGTGGCATCACGTTCGGCAGTCTTGGTATCCATCCGATTGGTCCCCTTCGCCCATTGCATCGCCCGGGAAGAACTTCAGCCACATTCGCCCCTCGCTAGCTAAACGAGATGGTGCTCCGTCCTACCAAAAGTACTCGCAGAACCGACGTCGTACAGCGAGTGACGTTTCATCCCCATACCTTTCCAACACAGGTTTCAAAACCGAATATATCTTTTTGCGGTCACGCCTCCTTCCAGGACCACTGGTCGCAAAAGAGCGTTGCTATGTATCACGCACCACACGTTTATTCTTGGGTTAGTCTGGTGATTGGCATCAACTGGCATGTGGATAATCCTACGCGCAGTACACGGCGTTGTGTGCCGGCTTACGGACGCACTCAAGTGCAAACACGCCACATCGCTAAAAATAATATCGACGTTTCGTATTCTTTGTGACGTCACCATTTACAAAATTGAATTCGGCGGTCTGTGCCAGCTCCATCTGCACAAATGAATCTCGTGCGGATGAACCGCGTCACGTTACGTCATGCGGCACGCACAAGTCTTTGCAAGTACAATTTCAGATGCAGACTTTCTCACTGTGACCTTGGTAAGCACAACCATACTGCTTTCGTCATCAGTCGACGTTTTCGGGCGACCTGCTCCTGATCTGTCCGAAACACTCCCGGCGTCCTGAAATATCGAGTTGGCCAACCGACACGACATATAGACGCATCATCTCAGACAAACGCAATATTAAGCACGCAACATAAAGCTCTCTAGTTACGCACTAACTCCTGTTGGAAGCGTGGATCAGAAAACGTGGAAGTAAGTCCACTTACATAATTAAATGTGGAATGAATCCACATCGAATAACTCGGAGTGAGTGATACTGTGACAGTTTGGAGGTGATACTGTGACAGCTTTGGAGGTGATACTGTGACAGCTTGGAGGTGATAATGTGACAGCTTGGAGGTGATACTGTGACAGCTTTGGAGGTGATACTGTGACAGCTTTGGAGGTGATAATGTGACAGCTTGGAGGTGATACTGTGACAGCTTGGAGGTGATAATGTGACAGCTTGGAGGTGATACTGTGACAGCTTTGGAGGTGATACTGTGACAGTTTTGGAGGTGATAATGTGACAGCTTGGAGGTGATACTGTGACAGCTTGGAGGTGATACTGTGACAGCTTGGAGGTGATACTGTGACAGCTTTGGAGGTGATACTGTGACAGCTTGGAGGTGATACTGTGACAGCTTTGGAGGTGATACTGTGACAGCTTGGAGGTGATACTGTGACAGCTTGGAGGTGATACTGTGACAGCTTGGAGGTGATACTGTGACAGCTTGGAGGTGATAATGTGACAGCTTGGAGGTGATACTGTGACAGCTTGGAGGTGATAATGTGACAGCTTGGAGGTGATACTGTGACAGCTTTGGAGGTGATACTGTGACAGCTTGGAGGTGATACTGTGACAGCTTGGAGGTGATAATGTGACAGCTTGGAGGTGATACTGTGAACAGACTTGGAGGTGATACTGTGACAGCTTTGGAGGTGATACTGTGACAGCTTGGAGGTGATACGTGTACAGCTTGGATGTGATAATGTGACAGCTTGGAGGTGATACTGTGACAGCTTTGGAGGTGATACTGTGACAGCTTGGAGGTGATACTGTACAGCTTTGGAGGTGATACTGTGACAGCTTGGAGGTGATACTGTGACAGCTTGGAGGTGATAATGTGACAGCTTGGAGGTGATACTGTGACAGCTTGGAGGTGATAATGTGACAGCTTGGAGGTGATACTGTGACAGCTTGGAGGTGATAATGTGACAGCTTGGAGGTGATACTGTGACAGCTTTGGAGGTGATACTGTGACAGCTTGGAGGTGATACTGTGACAGCTTGGAGGTGATACTGTAACAACTTTGGAGGTGATACTGTGACAGCTTTGGAGGTGATACTGTGACAGCTTGGAGGTGATACTGTGACAGCTTGGAGGTGATACTGTGACAGCTTTGGAGGTGATACTGTGACAGCTTTGGAGGTGATACTGTGACAGCTTGGAGGTGATACTGTGACAGCTTGGAGGTGATACTGTGACAGCTTGGAATAACAAACGAAGTGAAATACATAAACAATATTTGTAACAGTTCTGGTAGGACGCACGTAGCCACGTGTATAGCCACACATATTGGTCCTGTTTTTGACCTTAACAATTTTTAATAATTGTAATTCAGTTTTATGGACTCACGCAATGTATATTTCTTCCTCAGTACGTTTTGAAGACCAACTGTGAACCTGATGATGACCTGAGATATGTCGAAACATGTAGTTCTATATAATGAATAGAATTTAGTTTGTTTAGACAGATATTGATTTAATTTGACTGTACGTCTCATGCGTGTCACGCACTATTTACTATCCTACCTTAACGAAAACTGATAATTTTTCTTGAGATCAGACTTATGGGAAACACTGCAATGGGTACCGGGTCTGTATCCCGGGGGTAAAGCGGCCGAAGCGTGGAGTTGACCACCAACCCTCACCTAGTGCCGAGGTTAAAGAAAGAGTAGAGCTATACCGCTACCCTTCATCTGGGCCTTCATGGCCTGTTCTAGGGAGAAATTTACCTTTACCTTTACCTTTACTCTTTACCTTTACCTTTACTCTTTACCTTTACTCTTTACCTTTACCTTTATCTTTACTCTTTACCTTTACCTTTATCTTTTCTTTTTACCTTTACCTTTACCTTTACTCTTTACCTTTACCTTTACCTTTACCTTTACTCTTTACCTTTACTCTTTACCTTTACCTTTACCTTTATTCTTTACCTTTACCTTTACCTTTACCTTTACCTTTACTCTTTACCTTTATCTTTACTCTTTACCTTTACCTTTACCTTTACTCTTTACCTTTACCTTTACCTTTACTCTTTACCTTTACCTTTACTCTTTACCTTTACCTTTACCTTTACCTTTACTCTTTACCTTTACCTTTACTCTTTACCTTTACCTTTACTCTTTACCTTTACTTTTACTCTTTACCTTTACCTTTACTCTTTACCTTTACCTTTATTCTTTACCTTTACCTTTACTCTTTACCTTACCTTTACCTTTACCTTTACTCTTTAACCTTTACCTTTACTCTTTACCTTTACCTTTACTCTTTACCTTTACCTTTACCTTTACCTTTACTCTTTACCTTTACCTTTACTCTTTACCTTTACCTTTACCTTTACCTTTACTCTTTACCTTTACCTTTACCTTTACCTTTACCTTTACTCTTTACCTTTACCTTTACTCTTTACCTTTACCTTTACTCTTTACCTTTACCTTTACCTTTACCTTTACTCTTTACCTTTACCTTTACCTTTACCTTTACCTTTACTCTTTACCTTTACCTTTACCTTTACCTTTACCTTTACCTTTACCTTTACTCTTTACCTTTACCTTTACTCTTTACCTTTACCTTTACCTTTACCTTTACTCTTTACCTTTACCTTTACCTTTACCTTTACCTTTACCTTTACCTTTACCTTTACCTTTACCTTTACCTTTACCTTTACCTTTACCTTTACTCTTTACCTTTACCTTTACTCTTTACCTTTACCTTTACCTTTACCTTTACCTTTACCTTTACCTTTACCTTTACCTTTACCTTTACTCTTTACCTTTACCTTTACTCTTTACCTTTACCTTTACTCTTTACCTTTACCTTTACTTTACCTTTACTCTTTACCTTTACCTTTACCTTTACCTTTACCTTTACTCTTTACCTTTACCTTTACCTTTACCTTTACCTTTACCTTTACCTTTACCTTTATCTTTACTCTTTACTTTACCTTTACCTTTACTCTTTACCTTTACCTTTACCTTTACTCTTTACCTTTACCTTTATCTCCTTTACCTTTACTTACCTTTACCTTTACTCTTTACCTTTACCTTTACTCTTTACCTTTACCTTTACTCTTTACCTTTACCTTTACTCTTTACTTTACCTTTACTCTTTACCTTTACTTTACTCTTTACCTTTACCTTTACTCTTACCTTTACCTTTACTCTTTACCTTTACTTTATCTTTACCTTTACTTTATTCTTTACCTTTACCTTTACTTTACCTTTACCTTTACCTTTACCTTTATCTTTACCTTTACCTTTACTCTTTACCTTTACCTTTACCTTTACCCTTATCTTTACTTTACCTTTACTCTTTCCTTACCTTACTTTATCTTTCTTACCTTTACTCTTTACCTTTACTTTACCATTACCTTTACTTTACCTTTACCTTTACTCTTATTATCTTTACTTTCTTTATCTTACCTTCTTTCTTTACCTTTACTTTACCTTTACTCTTACCTTTACTGTAGACTCACTTAAGGCCTATTGAAAGTCGTCTAGCTCAAGTCCGTGTCTATAGACGCTCAGTTTTAGTTTTTACCTGCACAAACGTTGTTTCTCGCCACAGTGTGAATACTGCCTAACTGCAAGGCGTAATTTTTATCTCTTATAACTTTACTTTCTTTTATTCTGAGGATTATTTAATTTCTACGAATTATTGTCTTCTTTCAACATTTCAGGTCATTAATTACTGCTTCAGCTTTCCTTTAATCTTCTGCATTCATAATATTGGAATTTATATACATTTCTTTATAACTCGTCCCCTTTGTGTGTGTTTCCTTTCGTAGGTGCGTTTAGTCTGCATTCACTCTTCTGGAACTGGCAGTTTGTGCAAGTTTCATATTCAAAGCTATTTTATTCGTTTGTTCATCCTTTTCAGCAAAACGTTGCCGTAATGAACCATATTTTAAATTACGCACTCCAGCCAGTATTTTCAATAGCTTCCCTTTTTTTCCTCGAGAGAACTTCGCCAGGTTTCTGAAATAAATTAACAGGGATATTTCTGTGCATAATGTATTTATTGTGTTCTGCTGTCAAAATATTAACACTTCGAGTGTTAGCATTAGCAATAGAACTACAAATGTACCGAGTGTTAGCATTAGCAGTAGCATTACAAATGTACCGAGTGTTAGCATTAGCAGTAGCATTACAAATGTACCGAGTGTTAGCATTAGCAGCAGAACTACAAATGTACCGAGTGTTAGCATTAGCAGTAGCATTACAAATGTACCGAGTGTTAGCATTAGCAGTAGCATTACAAATGTACCGAGTGTTAGCATTAGCAGTAGCATTACAAATGTACCGAGTGTTAGCATTAGCAGCAGAACTACAAATGTACCGAGTGTTAGCATTAGCAATAGAACTACAAATGTACCGAGTGTTAGCATTAGCAAAGAATACAAATGTACCGAGTGTTAGCATTAGCAGTAGCATTACAAATGTACCGAGTGTTAGCATTAGCAGTAGCATACAAATGTACGAGTGTTAGCATTAGCAGCAGAACTACAAATGTACCGAGTGTTAGCATTAGCAGTAGCATTACAAATGTACCGAGTGTTAGCATTAGCAGTAGCATTACAAATGTACCGAGTGTTAGCATTAGCAGTAGCATTACAAATGTACCGAGTGTTAGCATTAGCAGTAGCATTACAAATGTACCGAGTGTTAGCATTAGCAGCAGAACTACAAATGTACCGAGTGTTAGCATTAGCAGTAGCATTACAAATGTACCGAGTGTTAGCATTAGCAGTAGCATTACAAATGTACCGAGTGTTAGCATTAGCAGTAGCATTACAAATGTACCGAGTGTTAGCATTAGCAGCAGAACTACAAATGTACCGAGTGTTAGCATTAGCAGTAGCATTACAAATGTACCGAGTGTTAGCATTAGCAGTAGCATTACAAATGTACCGAGTGTTAGCATTAGCAGTAGCATTACAAATGTACCGAGTGTTAGCATTAGCAGTAGCATTACAAATGTACCGAGTGTTAGCATTAGCAGCAGAACTACAAATCTACCGAGTGTTAGCATTAGCAGTAGCATTACAAATGTACCGATGTTAGCATTAGCAGTAGCATTACAAATGTACCGAGTGTTAGCATTAGCAGTAGCATTACAAATGTACCGAGTGTTAGCATTAGCAGTAGCATTACAAATGTACCGAGTGTTAGCATTAGCAGTAGCATTACAAATGTACCGAGTGTTAGCCTTAGCAATACGTTACAAATGTACCGAGTGTTAGCATTAGCAGTAGCATTACAAATGTACCGAGTGTTAGCATTAGCAGTAGCATTACAAATGTACCGAGTGTTAGCATTAGCAGTAGCATTACAAATGTACCGAGTGTTAGCATTAGCAGTAGCAATTACAAATGTACCGAGTGTTAGCATTAGCAGTAGCATTACAAATGTACCGAGTGTTAGCCTTAGCAATAGCGTTACAAATGTACCGAGTGTTAGCATTAGCAGTAGCATTACAAATGTACCGAGTGTTAGCCTTAGCAATAGCGTTACAAATGTACCGAGTGTTAGCATTAGCAGTAGCATTACAAATGTACCGAGTGTTAGCATTAGCAGTAGCATTACAAATGTACCGAGTGTTAGCATTAGCAGTAGCATTACAAATGTACCGAGTGTTAGCATTAGCAGCAGAAACAATTACAATGTTACGAGTGGTAGCAATTAGAAATTAGAGTTGCATTACACTACAATGTACCGAGTGTTAGCATTAGCAGTAGCATTACAAATGTACCGAGTGTTAGCATTAGCAGTAGCATTACAAATGTACCGAGTGTTAGCATTAGCAGTAGCATTACAAATGTACCGAGTGTTAGCATTAGCAGTAGCATTACAAATGTACCGAGTGTTAGCCTTAGCAATAGCGTTACAAATGTACCGAGTGTTAGCATTAGCAGTAGCATTACAAATGTACCGAGTGTTAGCATTAGCAGTAGCATTACAAATGTACCGAGTGTTAGCATTAGCAATAGAACTACAAATGTACCGAGCTCAGTCTCCTCCAGTTTAGCAGACAGAACATGATAAAGTCACGTACTGCTCTTTTGCATTGACGCCGTATAGTTTTGGTAGGTGAATACCGGGGTTTCGGTGCAACAGATTGTTTCTGTCTTCATAGCTCAGCACTAAACATTAATCCCCTAGCACGTTAAGGCACAGCTACAACGTGTAACTGTGTACAACCGTACCTTAACCTATTTATTTGTGACCTTAACCTATTTATTTGTGACCTTAACCTATTTATTTGTGACCTTAACCTATTTATTTGTGACCTTAACCTATTTATTTGTGATCTTAACCTATTTAATTGTGATCTTAACCTATTTATTTGTGACCTTAACCTATTTATTTGTGACCTTAACCTATTTATTTGTGACCTTAACCTATTTATTTGTGACCTTAACCTATTTATTTGTGACCTTAACCTATTTATTTGTGATCTTAACCTATTTATTTTTACCTTAGCCTATTTATTTGTGACCTTAACCTATTTATTTGTGACCTTAACCTATTTATTTGTGACCTTAACCTATTTATTTGTGATCTTAACCTATTTAATTGTGATCTTAACCTATTTATTTGTGACCTTAACCTATTTATTTGTGACCTTAACCTATTTATTTGTGACCTTAACCTATTTATTTGTGACCTTAACCTATTTATTTGTGACCTTAACCTATTTATTTGTGATCTTAACCTATTTATTTTTTACCTTAGCCTATTTATTTGTGACCTTAACCTATTTATTTGTGACCTTAACCTATTTATTTGTGACCTTAACCTATTTATTTGTGACCTTAACCTATTTATTTGTGACCTTAACCTATTTATTTGTGACCTTAACCTATTTATTTGTGACCTTAACCTATTTATTTGTGACCTTAACCTATTTATTTGTGACCTTAACCTATTTATTTGTGACCTTAACCTAGCATCTAACTGTCGAATTATACAGCAGCTCGGAGCTGTCAGACCTCAAATGGAGGTACAGTCCCCAACAGCTGCCAGAAAGGTCGGAGCTAGTAGTTACAGTCGGCAAATAATTTAACCTATTTCCTGCCGCCTCCCCTCCCCTCACCCCTCCCCCACCCCCCCCCCCCCCCCCCTCCCCGCCCAGGTCGCCATGTTTCTTTTTAAAGTAAATTTAAATTCCTTAATAATTTTGGACATAAGAGGAGGGCGAGGTGCCGACACGACGGCCCTTTAGGAATTTAAGTCTTAACGCCTAGAAAGTGCGGAGATAGTTAAATGGGAAGAGTTTGGATAGCTCAGTTAGCACAGTGACTGGAGAATTGGGTTTCGATTACCAGCGGGTAAACGGTATAAATTAATTGTCTTAACGCCTAGAAAGTGCGGAGATAGTTAAATGGGAAGAGTGAGGAAAGCTCAGTTAGCACAGTGACTGGAGAATTGGGTTTCAATTACCAGCGGGTAAACGGTACAAATTAATTGTCTTAACGTCTAGAAAGTGCGGAGATAGTTAAATGGGAAGAGTTTGGATAGCTCAGTTAGCACAGTGACTGGAGAATTGGTTCGATTACCAGCGGTAAACGGTATAAATTAATTGTCTTAACGCCTAGAAAGTGCGGAGATAGTTAAATGGAAGAGTGAGGATATCTCAGTTAGCACAGTGACTGGAGAATGGGTTTCGATTACCAGCGGGTAAACGGTAAAAGTTAATTGCCGCTGTCACCGCCATAAAGGCATTTAGTGGCAGTAGGCCTACGGCTACACTCATTGGTCGGCGGCAAGTGGTCAGCTTCACGCTTTGCCCGCTTTATCCGTGAGAACATAACCTCCGGTACTCATTGTATAGAGGCTCTCTTGGCCTCAGATCCGGTCTGGACATTTGGCAGAACATTAAATTCGCGTACCAATTCCCTGCACGTGTAAGAGATTTTTCTCTTCTCGAAACGTCGAGACCGGGTCTGGGGCCCAGACAAGGCCGACAGTTGTTACCGTAGAGGTAAAGTGGCAGAAGCGCGAATATGGCTTCTCAACTCCGTCTACAGGACGAGGTTGAGAATGTGTGGAGCTCTACCTCCGCACCTTCGTATATGTGCATGTGTTGTGCTTGTTGAGGACAGCAGTTACTTTGAATTTCTATCTGAACGCACAGGAGAAGGAAAAGAAGAAAAATTCGAGGTTTTTGTTTTATCGGAAAGGTCGTAAATATTTGGGTTGTTATATGTGAGATGAGAAATTAAGTCCGCTGTTGACAGGTTAGGGCGAAGTAGTGCCTAAGCGGATTATGGAAGTCATGCCGGAGTTAGCTAACAGGTGGCGCGCAGTAACGTCAGTGCAGCGCGCGGTGTCGGCACAAGCAAACTCTTCAATTAGCGTGTTTTGTGCTCGAACAGGTACTGGCGCAGTTATACAAGTGCGGTGGTGCTTGAACGGTTGAACGTTAGACGTTTGGACGCTCCATTTCTGTTTATTGCTTCCACTGTTTGCAGTAAACTGGCTACGTTGGCTATGTTTTTACCTTCTTGGAAAATTCACTCAGCAGGATACTGTTTTCATTTGCAGACATATTTCTCAGAATCAGTCATATACAACATCCAAGACGGATAAAACAGGCACATTTGCGGCTGATGAAGCCGTCATCAGGCCTTTTTTGGAGAATATCAGAAAGATGCTAATACGCAATAGGCTTCATATTTTTTATAGGACGGAGAGTTAAATAACCAAGAAGGGTTTGTTGTTGCAATGATATGCTTCCTTGACGATGTGTTATAAAGACGAACGTGTGTGTTTTATTATAAATACTCAGTCCGTACCGCGCAGTAAACACACTCCGTCTCAGTTATACAAACCAGTCAGTTAATGTTGTACAGTGAAATAATCGCTGTTTGTTCTGAGTCCCACAAAAACATAAATACAGTCCGTACCGCGCAGTAAACACAACTCCGTCTCATTATACAAACCAGTCAGTTAATGCTGTACAGTGAAATAATCGCTGTTTGTTCTGAGATCCACACAAAACACATAAATATCAGTCCGTACCGCGCAGTAAACACACTCCTCTCAGTTATACAAACCAGTCAGTTAATGCTGTACAGTGAAATAATCGCTGTTTGTTCTGAGATCCACACAAAACACATAAATACAGTCCGTACCGCGCAGTAAACACACTCCATCTCAGTTATACAAACCAGTCAGTTAATGCTGTACAGTGAAATAATCGCTGTTTGTTCTGAGATCCACACAAAACACATAAATACAGTCCGTACCGCGCAGTAAACACACTCCATCTCAGTTATACAAACCAGTCAGTTAATGTTGTACAGTGAAATAATCGCTGTTTGTTCTGAGATCCACACAAAACACATAAATACAGTCCGTACCGCGCAGTAAACACACTCCGTCTCAGTTATACAAACCAGTCAGTTAATGTTGTACAGTGAAATAATCGCTGTTTGTTCTGAGATCCACACAAAACACATAAATACAGTCCGTACCGCGCAGTAAACACACTCCGTCTCAGTTATACAAACCAGTCAGTTAATGCTGTACAGTGAAATAATCGCTGTTTGTTCAGAGATCCACACAAAACACATAAATACAGTCCGTACCGCGCAGTAAACACACTCCGTCTCAGTTATACAAACCAGTCAGTTAATGCTGTACAGTGAAATAATCGCTGTTTGTTCAGAGATCCACACAAAACACATAAATACAGTCCGTACCGCGCAGTAAACACACTCCGTCTCAGTTATACAAACCAGTCAGTTAATGCTGTACAGTGAAATAATCGCTGTTTGTTCAGAGATCCACACAAAACACATAAATACAGTCCGTACCGCGCAGTAAACACACTCCGTCTCAGTTATACAAACCAGTCAGTTAATGCTGTACAGTGAAATAATCGCTGTTTGTTCTGAGATCCACACAAAACACATAAACACACTGTGTGGGCAGAACGTAGAATTGTTGAATGTTAAACATGGTGGTACATATAGTAACCACTGGCTTTAAAATGTTAACTAAGTAAGAGAAACGACGGACACTTCTGAACTAACCAACTAGAAGCGTCGACCCTCCGCGATCCGTGCTAATTTTCTTCATTCAGCTTGTCTAACGACGTCTGTCCCAGCTACAATTACTTAGTAATTAACGTGAAGTTAATTACATGTTTTTGTTCTGCGACGTTAAGTTCTGAATTCTTCATATGACTGTGAATATAATGTGCTTACAAACAAACTGTCTGTAGATCAATGTAGATGAATGTAGATCAATTTAATTTGGATGTACGCAATCTCTCGTACACACTACAGCCAAAGCAAAACATTCACACAAAAACCAAATGTTGTCAGTCGGTTTGTACCACTGATTCGTATTTGTGTGGTCTCAGGTTCAAGCCTAGCACATGTCCTTATCATTCCCACCAGGCAATATCTGCAATAGCGCAATACATTCTCGATGTTCGTGATTGCTTGTAAGCGATTAATCTGTCACGAACTTCGGGATCCATTTTCAATTTAAAATGCTTGTTTGATTACGGCTGCTTGTCGCATACATGTAACAAAGATGTAAAATAACTTCAAAAGTTTAGAAATTTAAAAGTTTTTTTCGTAAAGTACAAACAAGTATACCTCCAAGTATAAAATACATTAATTGTTGAAGGTCCTTGCCATTTAATAAAGCAGTGCAGCTATTAACCTCACTTAAATGTAAGCAAGACTTGACTGAACTGAGGAAGATCTGGCAAAGCCTGGGTAAAGCCGACTTGCCAGCCACGTGGTCTTATCACAGATTCGAATAAACCAATCACTAAAGGTCGAAACAGTGCTATTAAAATGGGCGATCACGGATAGTCGAAATCACGAACATCGAGTTATACGCACACGGAGTATCAGCTGTGCCTGGCAGTAGACCGCGATGACCTTGACGTCCTCCGCAACTGATCAAGCATGTTCAGTAAAGGCAGCTAAGTTAACGAAGTGTAAAGCTATAAATAGAACTGGCGTCGCGGTGCGGCCAGCAAGCCTGTGCCTCGCGTTACGTCGTGACGCGGTGGATCGCCTGAGGTACTGCCTCCTTTGTGGTAACGTGTTTTCAGGACCAGGTATGCAGAAAGATTTTAACTAGCCCGCTAAATAACACCCTGTAGCAGAGTGCTTCTCGAGAAGCTGATAGTTCGTCAGCTAGCCAAGAAATTCGCCTATTTTATGGGAACCGGAAGTTCATTACCGTTTTCGCAAACACTCGTCGCTTTTCCCTTTCTGAACTAGCTCATTGCCCTCCCATTCTGTTTTCATATTATTCCCCATCTATGCCTCTTTTCTTCACGTTTCCCCCTTGCATTTATCTTTTATCCTCGCCCATCTCATCCTCCTTGATGTGATAACACTAATTTTATTTCATAAGTACAAATCATAAAGCTCCTCGTTACGCAGTTGTCTCCAGTCTCCTGTTACCTCCTTCCTCCTCAGACAACCTGTTATCCCCTCAATGTGGGACACCACGTCAATCACTTATTAAAACAACAGCATAACATTGCAATTAATTAAGCAGTTGAGGTTAAAACGGACGAGTCTCTTTACCGCATTGTTACCGAACTGTCCGTTGTTGTCACGTGACAGGTGTGGGTCATGACAGGTACACAATGTCGGTGTACACGAACGACGTCTTTGTAACGTTACATTTGCAGTACTTACACAGTTACAAACATTCGTCACTGCATAGTAACTTGACACATCACAACATTTACACTGTTTTAATTTGCGTTTCTTTGAAAACTAAATTGTGTGTTTATACTCGAGGTACGGCAAAGCCTTGCCAAACGTACAGCGTGGCTGAAGGTTGCTGTTAATGGCATTGGTTTTACTAAATGTTCCGCTATATTCAATTTTGTAATTGTGTTGTTACTGTAAGTAGTCTGTTTTGGTAATGTAAGGGGTATGTAAGTGTTGTTTTGGTAATGTAAGTAGTCTGTTTTGGTATGTAAGTAGTTGTTTTGTTTTGGTAATGTAAGTAGTCTGTTTTGGTAATGTAAGTAGTCTGTTTTGGTAATGTAAGTAGTTTGTTTTGGTAATGTAAGTAGTTTGTTTGGTAATGTAAGTAGTCTGTTTTGGTAATGTAAGTAGTCTGTTTTGGTAATGTAAGTAGTCTGTTTTGGTAATGTAAGTAGTCTGTTTTGGTAATGTAAGTAGTCTGTTTTGGTAATGTAAGTAGTCTGTTTTGGTAATGTTAAGTAGTCTGTTTTGGTAATGTAAGTAGTCTGTTTTGGTAATGTAAGTAGTCTGTTTTGGTAATGTAAGTAGTCTGTTTTGGTAATGTAAGTAGTCTGTTTTGGTAATGTAAGTAGTCTGTTTTGGTAATGTAAGTAGTCTGTTTTGGTAATGTAAGTAGTCTGTTTTGGTAATGTAAGTAGTCTGTTTTGGTAATGTAAGTAGTCTGTTTTGGTAATGTAAGTAGTCTGTTTTGGTAATGTAAGTAGTCTGTTTTGGTAATGTAAGTGGTCTGTTTTGGTAATGTAAGTAGTCTGTTTTGGTAATGTAAGTAGTCTGTTTTGGTATGTAAGTAGTCTGTTTTGGTAGTGTAAGTAGTCTGTTTTCGTACTGTAAGTAGTCTGTTTTGGTAATGTAAGTAGTCTGTTTTGGTAATGTAAGTAGTCTGTTTTGGTAATGTAAGTAGTCTGTTTTGGTACTGTAAGTAGTCTGTTTTGGTAATGTAAGTGGTCTGTTTTTGGTAATGTAAGTGGTCTGTTTTGGTAATGTAAGTAGTCTCTTTTGGTAATGTAAGTAGTCTGTTTGGTAGTGTAAGTAGTCTGTTTTGGTAGTGTAAATAGTCTGTTTTCGTACTGTAAGTAGTCTGTTTTGGTAATGTAAGTAGTCTGTTTTGGTAATGTAAGTAGTCTGTTTTGGTAATGTAAGTAGTCTGTATTGGTACTGTAAGTAGTCTGTTTTGGTACTGTAAGTAGTCTGTTTTGGTAATGTAAGTAGTCTGTTTTGGTACTGTAAGTAGTTTGTTTTGGTAATGTAGTCACAATAGCGTGAGGTTGCTACAGTTATGCATGTAGCATGGAAACATAATAAACATGTCTGACAACTACATCTAGTCTCGGGTTTTAACTTTCCTATGGTGATAAATCAGTTGATATATCAAGTAATCACTTAAGGTCCAAGTAAAAGTCTGCCTTCAGTAGAATATACAGACCTTACCGTATGTTTCTCTGCAATACTGCTGTTGACTGTTTGTGTTACAACAAAGCAGAGTTTGAAGTTACTTGACGACACGTGACACCAACTGCAGGCAGTTTATTTGAAATTTGTCCAATGTCCAATTTTTTTATACAAAAAGGACTTTTCTATTTTTGTCTTAAGGCGCAGTCATTGTGAAAAAATTCATACTGTGCTGATCACCTAGGTAGGGTTATTTTCCCGTACTAAAAACAGAAAGAAAGTCCATTTTCGAAACTTTTTGGTCTTTATACAAAGAATTATCACAAAGTCCAAATACAAAACCTTAGACATTACAATATGACTCTCATTACAGAGTTTCCATTACACTTCCTAATTAGATTGTTAACTGATCCTGGTACTAAAATTAATATTGTAAAAATAAAGTTCATTACCGAATCATACAAAACCAGTACGACTTACAAAAACTTACGTCGCACGCCTCAATGTAATGTGTGTGTAACTATTGTAAGTATGTTGATAAGCGTTACATAAACACTGCCTGTGTTTGTGCGTGTAGTGGCATCATATTGCGTAGACTACAGGTGTGTATTGTCACTGTCAGCTTCTGTCTGTCTGTCTGTCTACTGTCTGTTTTTTGCTCGGTAACTACAATCGGTTCCCAGTGGCCGCGCGGTCTAAGCGTGGGCTGCGGCCGCTCGCTTACTGGGATTGCGGGTTCGAATCCCGCCTAGGGCATGGATGTCTGTCTGTTGTGAGTGTTGTGTGTTGTCAGGTAGAGGTCTCTGTGACGGCTGATCACTCGTCCAGAGGATTCCTTCTGAGTGTGGTGTGTCTAAAGTGTGTGATCGTGAAGCGTCGATAACGAGGAGGTCGTGGCCCACTGGGGGCTGTCGAGCCATTGGAAGAAACAACAAACTACAATCGGTATATCACATGCAACAACAGCCTATGTCCACTGTTGTTTTGTGGTTTGGCAATAGTTTAAATCAAATAATTATTACAGTGCTGCCTGACGTCGTTAAATAAGAGCACAAAGATGTGCCGATGTGTGTTTTAAGCTTGCAGCAATAAACAAGATATTTTGTTTAAATTAAGTTATAAACCAACCGATGCACACTAAAACCACTCTTTAAGTAGCTTTATTATAAAGTTGTTAAAATTGTACCCCTACACGTGTTTCGATCCTAGGATCATCGTCAGGGGGGTTTATTGCTAAAAGCTACAGTCACTTCAACACATAATTTAAAATATTCTATCAGCACTTTGAAACATAAGTTAAAATCTTGTAAAAGATTCGTTAAAAGTTGTAAAATTATAAAAAGCACTGTAGATGGTAGATTGTGGAACTGCTGGCGTGTGGTATTAAAAGCATATGAAATGTTTTTTCGTGGAGCGGAGTGTACTACGTGACGTCCAGTGAGGAGTGCTACTGTGGAGTGTCTAGTGGAGTGGTTTTAGTGTGCATCGGTTGGTTTAAACTTAATTTAATATGACGAAGATGCACGGTGGCAACAGTGTGAAAGATATGTTGTTATTTCAGTGTTACTTATCTAAGTACAGCGCTGCTTGTCGCTGGTCAGTTTAAGTCTCGTTGTACGAATTGTAATGCCTTTGTGACGTCATTTATTTATATTCCAATCTGATAGAAGTGACATATGTTCATGATACATGAATTACAAAAAATGTCATACACACTAGTAATAGCCGTAGTGGCCGTATCCGTGGCCGTAGTAACCACTGCCGTATCCGTGAAGTCCGCCGTGGTAGGAGTAAGTTGGGGCGTAGTGCACCGTCTTGTAACTAGAGCCGTATCCTAGCCCGGAATGGCCGTATCCTAGGCCGTAATGGCCGTAACCAAGGCCGTGGCCGTAGCCGTGGAGACCGTGGCCGTATCCTAAACCGTGGCCAAGTGACACCTGTAACACGTGCAATTGTTTATATCTGTTTGTGTACAGACAAAACAGATCACAAATAAACATGGGGGCAAATATAATGTTGTTACTTTGTTGATGAACATACAGCTATGAGCAGTGCGTCATAATGTGGCGAAACTACAAAGGTAAAGGTAAAGGTCTCTCTAGTACAGGCCATGAAGGCCCAGAGGGGGAGTAGAGGTATAGCTCTACTCTTTCTTTAACCCTGGCACTAGATGGGGGTGGGTTGTCAACGCCACGCCCTGGCCGCTTTACCTCCGGGAATGAGACCCGGTACCCACTACAAAGGTGCAAGGCATTCTTTATGTCGTTGTACGGTACAGCACTGTAGCTCCGCATGAAATTAGATTAGATAGATTATAGATTAGATTACGGCACCTTAAGGGTGTCGCCTATGTAGAAGCTTTACAACACATAACTGACTGACTGACTAACTGACTGACTGACTAACTGACTGACTGACTAACTGACTAACTGACTGACTGACTGACTAACTGACTGGCTGACTAGTTCACCAACTAGCGGAGTCTTTTTGAGAATTAACACCTCCTCAGTTAGTCAACAAATTCCTCGCATTTTGTGGAATCCAGAATTTCATTTCGGTATCCACGGCAGCCCGCCGACTGTCCGTATCCTGACCCACAACTACGACTCACCTTCGTGTACGACACGGCCGGGACGTAGGCAAGGCCGTGTCCATAGCCGTAGCCCAGCCCCAACAATCCGCGTTTGTCAACCTTCTTTTGTTCCAGAGATTCATCCGCGTAGACTGTGACGACGAGCAGCAAAATACAAACCTGGAAAATTATAAAAAAAATTGTACTGTGCCTCACACAGTTCTGACGCTCTGTGTGACGTCCGTCAGAAATGCGGGCGTCTGAAATCTATCTACTGCTGTAGACTCACGAGAACAGCTTTCACCTTGGCCGTGGTCAGTCAGACCTTTCGATGTTTATGACCAGGAACGTATTTATTGCAGTTCCAAATGCGTTGGTATAAAGTGCAGTTGTGTGTGTGCGTGTCAATTAACGTTGGTATAAAGTGCAGTTGTGTGTGTGCGTGTCAATTAACGTTGGTTAATAAAGTGCAGTTGTGTGTGTGCGTGTCAATTAACGTTGGTATAAAGTGCAGTTGTGTCTGTGCGTGTCAATTAACGTTGGTATAAAGTGCAGTTGTGTGTGTGCGTGTCAATTAACGTTGGTATAAAGTGCAGTTGTGTGGTGCGTGTCAATTAACGTTGGTATAAAAGTGCAGTTGTGTCTGTGCGTGTCAATTAACGTTGGTATAAAGTGCAGTTGTGTGTGTGCGTGTCAATTAACGCTGTTGCCTTCTGTTGGTCAGACCTGTACAATATAATCTTGCCTAAAAATGGCAAACAGTGCAAAGTGTGTATGTACTGATAGATCGTGTTTTTGAGCAGCCTGTATTTTCCTGTGCAAAGTTGCCGTAGACAAGGGGTCACTGCATACACTGACAAGGTCAGAGCTGTTTCTCTTCCGTCAACGACAGTAATTCCATGTAGCACATCCCTCTAGTAAAGGTAAAGTTCACCCTAGAACAGGCCATGAAGGCCCGGACAGGGAGTAGACGTATAGCTCTACTCTTTCTTTAACCTCGGCGCTAGATGGGGTGGGGTGGTCAACGCCACACCCCGGCCGCTTTACCCCCCGGAATGACCCGGTACCTATTGTACAGGAGACTGGGTGGGCCCCAGGAACGGTCTGGACGGGTGCTGAAAATCTCGTCCCCACCGGGATTCGATCCCCGGACGGTCCAGGTCGTAGCGAGTCGCTATACCGACTGAGCTATCGCGGCCACACTGTCCCTCTAGAGCAGCTCAATATTTAAGAAACGCCTTGCTTTTTGTAACACACGGAAGGTCATAACCGTGTTCACAACAGTCTACATACCCTGTCCTCTGTACGTAAGGTCATAACCGTGTTCACAACAGTCTACATACCCTGTCCTCTGTACGTAAGGTCATAACCGTGTTCACAACAGTCTACATACCCTGTCCTCTGCACGTAAGGTCATAACCATGTTCACGACAGTCTACATACCCTGTCCTCTGTACGTAAGGTCATAACCGTGTTCACAACAGTCTACATACCATGTCCTCTGTATGTAAGGTCTTAACCGTGTTCACAACAGTCTACATACCCTGTCCTCTGTACGTAAGGTCATAACCGTGTTCACAACAGTCTACATACCCTGTCCTCTGTACGTAAGATCATAACCGTGTTCACAACAGTCTACATACCCTGTCCTCTGTACGTAAGGTCATAACCGTGTTCACAACAGTCTACATACCCTGTCCTCTGCACGTAAGGTCATAACCATGTTCACGACAGTCTACATACCCTGTCCTCTGTACGTAAGGTCATAACCGTGTTCACAACAGTCTACATACCATGTCCTCTGTATGTAAGGTCTTAACCGTGTTCACAACAGTCTACATACCCTGTCCTCTGTACGTAAGGTCATAACCGTGTTCACAACAGTCTACATACCCTGTCCTCTGTACGTAACTCCTATCCACACCCCATGTATTTAATATACCTTCGAGTATTGTCCACCCATCTATGTCTGGCTTCTCAAAGTAGTCCTTATGTCAGTTTCTCGCCTCTCCCATGCGTGCTACACGCTCACACAATCTCATCTCCTAGGGTTTGGCCATGCCGATGACGTAGTGTGTTATTTGTGGGTAACAAGTTGCGATCTGCGCGGTCTGCGCGGTTCAGAGTCCTCAAGTAGTTGGTTTATGCGAATATAGAGGAACTCATGCTGCTGTGAAGTTGGCAACACAGCTGTCTGAACACTACACGGCGTCACATGCCAGAAGACAGTCAATTAGCAGGACGCTCTCCACATCACATGTCAATAAATTTTAATTTTATCTTTATAGGTAAAGGTAAAGGTAAAGCAATCCCATTACAGGCCTGGACAGGCCTGGAAGGTTCCAGGAGGTTGAGGCTCCCAGATTTATAGACAATCGGCACATGAAGGTGGTAAGGTTGTCAGCCCTACGCACCTGCCGCCTTTACCCACCAGGAAATACTCCTGGTACTCATTTCTGTTAGAGGCTTAGTCCACCGCAGCGCCATAGTGCGACCGGAAGGGTTATGTCAATGAAACGTATGTATATGTATATACTTGAGAATTCAGCCCGTTACGCACAAAACGCACTCGTGTAGAGCACAGAAAACAGTGAGTTAATACTGCGTAAGCAGGTACGACTAGTCATTGTGTCATGTGAGACTCACAAGAAACACGCACGTAAAATTTTTGCAGTAAAACTCAGAGTTTATGAAAGTCACATCGTGCGGAGCGTATAGTTACCATTTCTTTAGAAGGTTAAGAGTTAAGTGTGGCTGCAAGACGTCCTTGCGCACCGCAGCAAAGCTGAAGCTTATGTTCTGTAAAGTTCTTAGGAGCCTTAAGCTGAGCAGTTCACTAAGTCAGCAACGGAAACTGAATGTTGAAAGCTTTCGTTACACATCAGCAAGCTTTACAGTTTGCGTGTGCGTCTGACTTCATATCTTTCCATGCGTAAATGTTTTACCACTCTGCTCAATACCACGTGTGTGTAAACCACATAGACTGCCTAATCCTAGTGTAAATCAAAATCGTCACGAGCTGCACAATTCCTATGCATATTTTTATGATATTCATACCATGCATATTCCACATTTATTGCATTAACCAACTCATGCACTAATTAAAATACATTCATGAGCTATTATAAAAAACTCCTACATGTTTCGGCACCTAGTGCCATCATCAGCAGCCGTTCAATACAAAGGAATGTAGGCCCAACACGCCAATCTGGTTTTTATGTCGCCATTACAGAAGTCATTAAAATGGTAATCATTAAAATTCTAAGCTACATAAAGTTAATAGCCATAAATTTACAATGTTGTAATATTAATAGTATTAGAAGTATTAAAACAAGCCGTTCCAAGTACTGCCGCTGTTTGCAACTGTACAGATCACGCATCTCTCGTATGTAGAGATCTCGTCATGGTCGAGCTTGTGCTGTGTGTCGTGTCTAGTGGTAAGGGAAACAGCGCCAGTTACCCTTTGAGTGGGACGCTGACTGGGCCCCAGAACTAATTTGGACGTTGCCCTTACCGGGAGGCGCACCGCAGTTCATCCAGCCCAGAGCCTGATGGCGTCTAGCCAATGTCACGCAACACCTGCAGCCTAAGGTAGCTCAACTTACCAGGAACTTCATGTTAGAATGGTGTTTTCTTTCTTCGTTAAACAGTGCAATGTAAGATGGCAACTGAATGCCCTACAGCGGTCACAGTGCACTTATATACACTAACAGTGTCAGTATAGCGTGGGTGGGGGAACGGGTGTGGTACGACAGGAGGGAGGTTTTCCTTTTAATTTCTCTTCCCTTGTCGTTAGATGCATGTGGCTTGTCTGCGCTCTCTGTCCCTCTTGCGGTGTGCGGTGTGCGGTGTGTCATGGTGCAAGAAACGTTCGTTATCGCCTTCAGTTAGGCGGCGGAGAAGACAGGATACTTATCGTGTAAGAGGTGAAGAAATGTTATTAAGGTCTTTCCACATGTTGTCATATCCTTAACTTTCTCGGCATGACCTCTAACTGTCTTCAGAATTTCACACGGCGGTGTTTTGTGTAAGCAGAATAAAGCAAGGTCCATAATTTTGGATGTTTTGTGTAAGCAGAATACAGCAAGGTCCATAATTGTGGATGTTTTGTGTAAGCAGAATACAGCAAGGTCCATAATTGTGGATGTTTTGTGTAAGCAGAATACAGCAAGGTCCATAATTGTGGATGTTTTGTGTAAGCAGAATACAGCAAGGTCCATAATTGTGGATGTTTTGTGTAAGCAGAATACAGCAAGGTCCATAATTGTGGATGTTTTGTGTAAGCAGAATACAGCAAGGTCCATAATTGTGGATGTTTTGTGTAAGCAGAATACAGCAAGGTCCATAATTGTGGATGTTTTGTGTAAGCAGAATACAGCAAGGTCCATAATTGTGGATGTTTTGTGTAAGCAGAATACAGCAAGGTCCATAATTGTGGATGTTTTGTGTAAGCAGAATACAGCAAGGTCCATAATTGTGAATGTTTTAACTTAAAAATAGTGGAGTGCGAAATATTAACGAAATAATAAAGTTGGCAATCTAACAAAACTGTTTATTCCTGTATTAGAAATAAACAGAGACCGCGGAGACCAGGGTTTGATCTCACGTCAGTCCATTGGGATTTGTGGTGGACAAAGTGGCACTGGGACATGTTTTTCCCCCAGTACTTCGGTTTTCCCCTGTCAGTTTCATTCCACCGTTGCTCCATTACAAGGAAAAACGAAAAAACTAATCAACTTCATCACAGGTTGCACAATAAGCCTCAAGGCTGCGGTGTGTCCGTAGCATCTGCTGCGGGGCCCTTCACCACAAAACAAATAAAATATATAAACAGAACTGTACTAGCATATATTTGGCCCTGTTCACTGCAGTTTGTACCAGCTACACTTCCCCTGTTTGCTTAGGTACGTCATGGGGCGAACTTGACCTATCCTGAGCCAAATTAGTCAAGAGCATTCTCTCCAATTCTAGTTGCATAAAATTTAATTTCGTATTATCATTCCCTCTACGACTCGGTCTTCCAAGTTGTCTCTTTCCTTCATGTTTACCTACCAAAACCTGTGTCCATTTTTCTTTTCCCCATTCATGCAACATGCCCGGCCCAGTTCGTTCTCCTTAATTCAATCACACTAATAATGGTTGTTAACTAGTAAAACTCACGAAGTTCCTTATTATGCATTTTTCTCCAGTTGAGCGTCTTTGAGCTAATTTTAGAATTCGTGAAGCTGGGTTGCTCTTGCTATGTCTGCCAAACATTTAACAACCACAGCCCTCAGCAGTCGGTTGCTCTTGCTATATCTGCCAAACATTTAACAACCACAGCCCTCAGCAGTCGGTTGCTGTTGCTATATCTGCCAAACATTTAACAACCACAGCCCTCAGCAGTCGGTTGCTGTTGCTATATCTGCCAAACATTTAACAACCACAGCCCTCAGCAGTCGGTTGCTGTTGCTATATCTGCCAAACATTTAACAACCACAGCCCTCAGCAGTCGGTTGCTCTTGCTATATCTGCCAAACATTTAACAACCACAGCCCTCAGCAGTCGGTTGCTCTTGCTATATCTGCCAAACATTTAACAACCACAGCCCTCAGCAGTCGGTTGCTCTTGCTATATCTGCCAAACATTTAACAACCACAGCCCTCAGCAGTCGGTTGCTCTTGCTATATCTGCCAAACATTTAACAACCACAGCCCTCAGCAGTCGGTTGCTCTTGCTATATCTGCCAAGCATATAACAACCACAGCCCTCAGCAGTCGGTTGCTCTTGCTATATCTGCCAAACATTTAACAACCACAGCCCTCAGCAGTCGGTTGCTCTTGCTATATCTGCCAAACATTTAACAACCACAGCCCTCAGCAGTCGGTTGCTCTTGCTATATCTGCCAAACATTTAACAACCACAGCCCTTAGCATTCGGTTGCTCTTGCTATATCTGCCAAACATTTAACAACCACAGCCCTCAGCAGTCGGTTGCTCTTGCTATATCTGCCAAACATTTAACAACCACAGCCCTCAGCAGTCGGTTGCTCTTGCTATATCTGCCAAACATTTAACAACCACAGCCCTTAGCAGTCGGTTGCTCTTGCTATATCTGCCAAACATTTAACAACCACAGCCCTCAGCAGTCGGTTGCTCTTGCTATATCTGCCAAACATTTAACAACCACAGCCCTCAGCAGTCGGTTGCTCTTGCTATATCTGCCAAACATTTAACAACCACAGCCCTCAGCAGTCGGTTGCTCTTGCTATATCTGCCAAACATTTAACAACCACAGCCCTTAGCAGTCGGTTGCTCTTGCTATATCTGCCAAACATTTAACAACCACAGCCCTTAGCAGTCGGTTGCTCTTGCTATATCTGCCAAACATTTAACAACCACAGCCCTTAGCAGTCGGTTGCTCTTGCTATATCTGCCAAACATTTAACAACCACAGCCCTCAGCAGTCGGTTGCTGTTGCTATATCTGCCAAACATTTAACAACCACAGCCCTCAGCAGTCGGTTGCTCTTGCTATATCTGCCAAACATTTAACAACCACAGCCTCAGCAGTCGTTGCTCTTGCTATATCTGCCAAACATTTACAAACCACAGCCCTCAGCAGTCGGTTGCTCTTGCTATATCTGCCAAACATTTAACAACCACAGCCTCAGCAGTCGGTTGCTCTGCTATATCTGCAAACATTTAACAACCACAGCCCTCAGCAGTCGGTTGCTCTTGCTATATCTGCCAAACATTTAACAACCACAGCCCTCAGCAGTCGGTTGCTCTTGCTATATCTGCCAAACATTTAACAACCACAGCCCTCAGCAGTCGGTTGCTCTTGCTATATCTGCCAAACATTTAACAACCACAGCCCTCAGCAGTCGGTTGCTCTTGCTATATCTGCCAAACATTTAACAACCACAGCCCTCAGCAGTCGGTTGCTCTTGCTATATCTGCCAAACATTTAACAACCACAGCCCTCAGCAGTCGGTTGCTCTTGCTATATCTGCCAAACATTTAACAACCACAGCCCTCAGCAGTCGGTTGCTCTTGCTATATCTGCCAAACATTTAACAACCACAGCCCTCAGCAGTCGGTTGCTCTTGCTATATCTGCCAAACAATTTAACAACCACAGCCCTCAGCAGTCGGTTGCTGTTGCTATATCTGCCAAACATTTAACAACCACAGCCCTCTAGCAGTCGGTTGCTCTTGCTATATCTGCCAAACATTTAACAACCACAGCCCTCAGCAGTCGGTTGCTCTTGCTATATCTGCCAAACATTTAACAACCACAGCCCTTAGCAGTCGGTTGCTCTTGCTATATCTGCCAAACATTTAACAACCACAGCCCTCAGCAGTCGGTTGCTCTTGCTATATCTGCCAAACATTTAACAACCACAGCCCTCAGCAGTCGGTTGCTGTTGCTATATCTGCCTAACATTTAACAACCACAGCCCTCAGCAGTCGGTTGCTGTTGCTATATCTGCCAAACATTTAACAACCACAGCCCTTAGCAGTCGGTTGCTGTTGCTATATCTGCCAAACATTTAACAACCACAGCCCTCAGCAGTCGGTTGCTCTTGCTATATCTGCCAAACATTTAACAACCACAGCCCTCAGCAGTCGGTTGCTCTTGCTATATCTGCCAAACATTTAACAACCACAGCCCTTAGCAGTCGGTTGCTCTTGCTATATCTGCCAAACATTTAACAACCACAGCCCTTAGCAGTCGGTTGCTGTTGCTATATCTGCCAAACATTTAACAACCACAGCCCTCAGCAGTCGGTTGCTCTTGCTATATCTGCCAAACATTTAACAACCACAGCCCTCAGCAGTTGGTTGCTCTTGCTATATCTGCCAAACATTTAACAACCACAGCCCTTAGCAGTCGGTTGCTGTTGCTATATCTGCCAAACATTTAACAACCACAGCCCTCAGCAGTCGGTTGCTGTTGCTATATCTGCCAAACATTTAACAACCACAGCCCTCAGCAGTCGGTTGCTGTTGCTATATCTGCCTAACATTTAACAACCACAGCCCTCAGCAGTCGGTTGCTCTTGCTATATCTGCCAAACATTTAACAACCACAGCCCTCAGCAGTCGGTTGCTCTTGCTATATCTGCCAAACATTTAACAACCACAGCCCTTAGCAGTCGGTTGCTCTTGCTATATCTGCCAAACATTTAACAACCACAGCCCTCAGCAGTCGGTTGCTCTTGCTATATCTGCCAAACATTTAACAACCACAGCCCTCAGCAGTCGGTTGCTCTTGCTATATCTGCCAAACATTTAACAACCACAGCCCTCAGCAGTCGGTTGCTCTTGCTATATCTGCCAAACATTTAACAACCACAGCCCTCAGCAGTCGGTTGCTCTTGCTATATCTGCCAAACATTTAACAACCACAGCCCTCAGCAGTCGGTTGCTCTTGCTATATCTGCCAAACATTTAACAACCACAGCCCTCAGCAGTCGGTTGCTCTTGCTATATCTGCCAAACATTTAACAACCACAGCCCTCAGCAGTCGGTTGCTCTTGCTATATCTGCCAAACATTTAACAACCACAGCCCTCAGCAGTCGGTTGCTCTTGCTATATCTGCCAAACATTTAACAACCACAGCCCTTAGCAGTCGGTTGCTCTTGCTATATCTGCCAAACATTTAACAACCACAGCCCTCAGCAGTCGGTTGCTCTTGCTATATCTGCCAAACATTTAACAACCACAGCCCTCAGCAGTCGGTTGCTCTTGCTATATCTGCCAAACATTTAACAACCACAGCCCTCAGCAGTCGGTTGCTGTTGCTATATCTGCCTAACATTTAACAACCACAGCCCTCAGCAGTCGGTTGCTCTTGCTATATCTGCCAAACATTTAACAACCACAGCCCTCAGCAGTCGGTTGCTCTTGCTATATCTGCCAAACATTTAACAACCACAGCCCTCAGCAGTCGGTTGCTCTTGCTATATCTGCCAAACATTTAACAACCACAGCCCTCAGCAGTCGGTTGCTCTTGCTATATCTGCCAAACATTTAACAACCACAGCCCTTAGCAGTCGGTTGCTGTTGCTATATCTGCCAAACATTTAACAACCACAGCCCTCAGCAGTCGGTTGCTCTTGCTATATCTGCCAAACATTTAACAACCACAGCCCTCAGCAGTCGGTTGCTGTTGCTATATCTGCCTAACATTTAACAACCACAGCCCTCAGCAGTCGGTTGCTGTTGCTATATCTGCCAAACATTTAACAACCACAGCCCTTAGCAGTCGGTTGCTGTTGCTATATCTGCCAAACATTTAACAACCACAGCCCTCAGCAGTCGGTTGCTCTTGCTATATCTGCCAAACATTTAACAACCACAGCCCTTAGCAGTCGGTTGCTGTTGCTATATCTGCCTAACATTTAACAACCACAGCCCTTAGCAGTCGGTTGCTGTTGCTATATCTGCCAAACATTTAACAACCACAGCCCTCAGCAGTCGGTTGCTCTTGCTATATCTGCCAAACATTTAACAACCACAGCCCTTAGCAGTCGGTTGCTGTTGCTATATCTGCCAAACATTTAACAACCACAGCCCTTAGCAGTCGGTTGCTGTTGCTATATCTGCCAAACATTTAACAACCACAGCCCTCAGCAGTCGGTTGCTCTTGCTATATCTGCCAAACATTTAACAACCACAGCCCTTAGCAGTCGGTTGCTGTTGCTATATCTGCCTAACATTTAACAACCACAGCCCTCAGCAGTCGGTTGCTGTTGCTATATCTGCCAAACATTTAACAACCACAGCCCTCAGCAGTCGGTTGCTGTTGCTATATCTGCCAAACATTTAACAACCACAGCCCTTAGCAGTCGGTTGCTCTTGCTATATCTGCCAAACATTTAACAACCACAGCCCTTAGCAGTCGGTTGCTCTTGCTATATCTGCCAAACATTTAACAACCACAGCCCTTAGCAGTCGGTTGCTCTTGCTATATCTGCCAAACATTTAACAACCACAGCCCTTAGCAGTCGGTTGCTCTTGCTATATCTGCCAAACATTTAACAACCACAGCCCTCAGCAGTCGGTTGCTGTTGCTATATCTGCCAAACATTTAACAACCACAGCCCTTAGCAGTCGGTCCTACTTCAGTTACGCGCTGGGCAGATTGCAGCCGGCTGCTTCTGACCTGAAGACGGAAGTACCTTTGCTGATCGAATTTGTTTTAAGAAGCTGAGACTGTCGGTATGTTGCACAGTGCGATCAACACCAAGACGCCGCTGTTTGTAACGTGCGATTAGCGTCCAACAGGCTGCCGTCTCAAGATGGACGCTTCAGAGCCCAGAACGACGGTACACAGCAGACACTGTATATAGACAGACGTTTGTTTGGGCTGTCGGCTGCTTGCTCAGTCAGTCATCAGTCAGTCAGTCACAAAGCACTAAGTTGTCTCTCGTCGTTCGTCAGCCTCTACGGCCAAATACCGGGACAGCACTTTATAAATCTGACCGTGACCTCTCCTTCCACATCCTTACTCATTAATCAACTCACTGTACGACGCTGCATATTCCAAAATTCTGACATTACCATTAAATAATCCAAAAATAAGTATGTTTACCGGTATGTTTGCCGGTATGTCCCAGTCGGTATAGTAACTAGGCTACGGGTTCAATCGTCCGGGGTTTCATTGCCGGCAGGGCAAAAGGTCCACACCGACTCTGGGGCCCACTCAGCCTTCCATTCTATGTGTACCGGGTGTTCTTTCTCCAGGGGTAAAACCGCCAGAGCGTGAATTTGACCATTAATCTCTATTTTGAGCCGAGATTAAGAATGAGTGGAGCTATACCTCTGCTCCCTCTATAAGCCCTCATGACGGTGACAGGTAACAACCTTCAAGTTTACCTTTCAGTATTTTTACAGATATAATCACGCTACAGGCGTCGGAGTGTACTCAGATTTGATCTGCGCTCTTCTGGGATATTACGCGGCGTCGTGTGACAATTGTTTTACCACACGACGCCGCGTAACATCCCAGAAGAGCGCAGATCTCAACAACATCGCGGCGGAAGCGTCAAATCAAGGTTAGCACAGAGATTTTGTTCCATATTTTAAATATTTCCCAAATATACGTTCGTAGCTATCAGTACGTGTCACATAGTGCAAGCGGTACATGAAATGCCTTCTGGGGAGGGGCAGCTAAGTAGACCTAGACGTAGATGGGGGAAAATATTAATGGATGTTGCATAAATATGTACTAAGCTTGTGGTCTGGATCCAATTGGTGGGATGTTGTGAACACTGAGAGTTGCATCAGAGGCGAGAAACTTCCTGAAGAAGCACTGTGCTGCACGCAGTTGGTGACCTTTCTCCTCTTCTTCTTTCTTCTCGTCTTTCTTTCTTTCTATCTCTTTTTCTTCTTTTTCTTTACCCCTTGACCCACATATCTGTCAGTTCAAAAACCGTAAGTATGAAGTACCCTTGAAGACCACAAGAGACTTCATTAAGTACCCTCTGTTCATTAAGTACCCTCTGTTCATTAAGTACCCTCTGTTCTACGAAATCATGTTTTGTGCAAAATTCCATGCATCGGTTCCATTTGCTCCTAAAATTTTTCTTTTGCCTTCTGAATGGTGACTTTGAACGGGACTACGTTAAATTAATGCAGTTAATTTTAGCTAAAGCCTGTCACTGCTGGCATCCAAGCACATGAGTTAGCTCAGTGAGTTTAGGGACTACTGTAAAAGCTGGACGACCAGGGAATTCGGGGTCGATTCTCGGAAGGGATTTGTCTCTTCTAAGGCAGCACATAGACCAGCTCTGAGTTCACCCATCCACCTGTCCAATGGAAACCAACGTTTTGGTCCACAGGGTTCAGTGTCCGGGTATTGAAGCCTATCACAACCCTTGTCTAGTACCGAGGTTAATAATGTGTGGAGCTATACCTGCACTCCCCAATACGTCCTGATTAAACACAGGGACAAATTTACATTTTCATAATTTCTTCTTATGTAACGGTGTCTGTGCCAGCTCTGATTTGGCCTTAATCTAAAGGAGAGCTGAAATCGTGTTCCGTTATTTCATGCAAAAACAGATCAAAGGAATGTAATGCAGGAAATACAACGCCAAGGTTCCTCGTCAAGGTCTTGCGGGTGGGTGTGTGATTTGCGTCGTGTAGCGAGTGACTGTACTGTGTACTGCACCTGTACTGACGTGGCGCACAGTGTTTGTGTAATTAGCACTTTACAGAGTTACGTTAAACAGAACTACATTTAAACACTCAGTTCGTACCGCGCAGTAAACACACTCCGTCTCAGTTATACAAACCAGTCAGTTAATGTTGTACAGTGAAATAATCGCTGTTTGTTCTGAGATCCACACAAAACACATAAATACAGTCCGTACCGCGCAGTAAACACACTCCGTCTCAGTTATACAAACCAGTCAGTTAATGCTGTACAGTGAAATAATCGCTGTTTGTTCTGAGATCCACACAAAACACATAAATACAGTTCGTACCGCGCAGTAAACACACTCCGTCTCAGTTATACAAACCAGTCAGTTAATGTTGTACAGTGAAATAATCGCTGTTTGTTCTGAGATCCACACAAAACACATAAATACAGTCCGTACCGCGTAGTAAACACACTCCGTCTCAGTTATACAAACCAGTCAGTTAATGCTGTACAGTGAAATAATGGCTGTTTGTTCTGAGATCCACACAAAACACATAAATACAGTTCGTACCGCGCAGTAAACACACACCGTCTCAGTTCTACAAACCAGTCAGTTAATGTTGTACAGTGAAATAATCGCTGTTTGTTCTGAGATCCACACAAAACACATAAATACAGTTCGTACCGCGCAGTAAACACACTCCGTCTTAGTTATACAAACGAGTCAGTTAATGTTGTACAGTGAAATAATCGCTGTTTGTTCTGAGATCCACACAAAACACATAAATACAGTCCGTACCGCGCAGTAAACACACTCCGTCTCAGTTATACAAACCAGTCAGTTAATGTTGTACAGTGAAATAATCGCTGTTTGTTCTGAGATCCACACAAAACACATAAATACAGTCCGTACCGCGCAGTAAACACACTCCGTCTCAGTTATACAAACAGTCAGTTAATGTTGTACAGTGAAATAATCGCTGTTTGTTCTGAGATCCACACAAAACACATAAATACAGTCCGTACCGCGCAGTAAACACACTCCGTCTCAGTTATACAAAGCAGTCAGTTAATGTTGTACAGTGAAATAATCGCTGTTTGTTCTGAGATCCACACAAAACACATAAATACAGTCCGTACCGCGCAGTAAACACACTCCGTCTCGGTTATACAAACAGTCAGTTAATGTTGTACAGTGAAATAATCGCTGTTTGTTCTGAGATCCACACAAAACACATAAATACAGTCCGTACCGCGCAGTAAACACACTCCGTCTCAGTTATACAAACCAGTCAGTTAATGTTGTACAGTGAAATAATCGCTGTTTGTTCTGAGATCCACACAAAACACATAAATACAGTCCGTACCGCGCAGTAAACACATTCCGTCTCAGTTATACAAACCAGTCAGTTAATGTTGTACAGTGAAATAATCGCTGTTTGTTCTGAGATCCACACAAAACACATAAATACAGTCCGTACCGCGCAGTAGAACACTCCGTCTCGGTTATACAAACAGTCAGTTAATGTTGTACAGTGAAATAATCGATGTTTGTTCTGAGATCCACACAAAACACATAAATACAGTCCGTACCGCGCAGTAAACACACTCCGTCTCAGTTATACAAACCAGTCAGTTAATGTTGTACAGTGAAATAATCGCTGTTTGTTCTGAGATCCACACAAAACACATAAATACAGTCCGTACCGCGCAGTAAACACACTCCGTCTCAGTTATACAAACCAGTCAGTTAATGTTGTACAGTGAAATAATCGCTGTTTGTTCTGAGATCCACACAAAACACATAAATACAGTCCGTACCGCGCAGTAAACACACTCCGTCTCAGTTATACAAACAGTCAGTTAATGTTGTACAGTGAAATAATCGCTGTTTGTTCTGAGATCCACACAAAACACATAAATACAGTCCGTACCGCGCAGTAAACACACTCCGTCTCGTTATACAAACCAGTCAGTTAATGTTGTACAGTGAAATAATCGCTGTTTGTTCTGAGATCCACACAAAACACATAAATACAGTCCGTACCGCGCAGTAAACACACTCCGTCTCAGTTATACAAACAGTCAGTTAATGTTGTACAGTGAAATAATCGCTGTTTGTTCTGAGATCCACACAAAACACATAAATACAGTCCGTACCGCGCAGTAAACACACTCCGTCTCAGTTATACAAACCAGTCAGTTAATGTTGTACAGTGAAATAATCGCTGTTTGTTCTGAGATCCACACAAAACACATAAATACAGTCCGTACCGCGCAGTAAACACACTCCGTCTCAGTTATACAAAGCAGTCAGTTAATGTTGTACAGTGAAATAATCGCTGTTTGTTCTGAGATCCACACAAAACACATAAATACAGTCCGTACCGCGCAGTAAACACACTCCGTCTCAGTTATACAAACCAGTCAGTTAATGTTGTACAGTGAAATAATCGCTGTTTGTTCTGAGATCCACACAAAACACATAAATACAGTCCGTACCGCGCAGTAAGAACACTCCGTCTCGGTTATACAAACAGTCAGTTAATGTTGTACAGTGAAATAATCGCTGTTTGTTCTGAGATCCACACAAAACACATAAATACAGTCCGTACCGCGCAGTAAGAACACTCCGTCTCGGTTATACAAACAGTCAGTTAATGTTGTACAGTGAAATAATCGCTGTTTGTTCTGAGATCCACACAAAACACATAAATACAGTCCGTACCGCGCAGTAAACACACTCCGTCTCAGTTATACAAACAGTCAGTTAATGTTGTACAGTGAAATAATCGCTGTTTGTTCTGAGATCCACACAAAACACATAAATACAGTCCGTACCGCGCAGTAAACACACTCCGTCTCGGTTATACAAACAGTCAGTTAATGTTGTACAGTGAAATAATCGCTGTTTGTTCTGAGATCCACACAAAACACATAAATACAGTCCGTACCGCGCAGTAAACACACTCCGTCTCAGTTATACAAAGCAGTCAGTTAATGTTGTACAGTGAAATAATCGCTGTTTGTTCTGAGATCCACACAAAACACATAAATACAGTCCGTACCGCGCAGTAAGAACACTCCGTCTCGGTTATACAAACAGTCAGTTAATGTTGTACAGTGAAATAATCGCTGTTTGTTCTGAGATCCACACAAAACACATAAATACAGTCCGTACCGCGCAGTAAACACACTCCGTCTCAGTTATACAAACCAGTCAGTTAATGTTGTACAGTGAAATAATCGCTGTTTGTTCTGAGATCCACACAAAACACATAAATACAGTCCGTACCGCGCAGTAAACACACACTCCGTCTCAGTTATACAAAGCAGTCAGTTAATGTTGTACAGTGAAATAATCGCTGTTTGTTCTGAGATCCACACAAAACACATAAATACAGTCCGTACCGCGCAGTAAACACACTCCGTCTCAGTTATACAAACCAGTCAGTTAATGTTGTACAGTGAAATAATCGCTGTTTGTTCTGAGATCCACACAAAACACATAAATACAGTCCGTACCGCGCAGTAAACACACTCCGTCTCAGTTATACAAAGCAGTCAGTTAATGTTGTACAGTGAAATAATCGCTGTTTGTTCTGAGATCCACACAAAACACATAAATACACTGTGTGGGCAGAACGTAGAATTGTTGAAAGTTAAACCTGGTGGTACATATAGTAACCACTGGGCTTTAGACGGTTAAAGTTACAGAATGTCCGGGGTTAGTTAGTTAGTTAGTTAGTTATAAAGTATTACCTACACTGAACATTTGAACTAAAACCACAACTAATCAACGGAATTTCGTGAAGAATTCCTATACAGAGCTTATCCCAAATCGGTCAGGAATTAATTACGGAAATTACAGGAATAAACTCATTTACGACCTCAAACAAAGTGCGCCTGTCACTTTTCTGATTTGCACGAAACTCGCGCCTGCGTGACGACTTTTTTCAAGAACTGCTATACCAGATTTCATGAAAATCGGACAATCTGTTTAATCGCTGATACTAGGTCATAGACAGACAGACGGACGGACGTGGTGTCCACATAAGGTGTTTTCTTTTTACTATGTACATAACTTTCCTGGGGGATAAAGGCGGCCGGTGCGTAGGGCTGACAACCTTACCACCTTCATGTACCGACTGTCTATAAATCTGTGAGCCTCAACCTCCTGGAACCCTAAGGGCCTGTCCAGGTCTGTAATGGGATTGCTTTATGCCGGCCACACACGTTCAGGTAGGCCTGTCAGTTGTGCCTGCGCAGGCCGCCTGAAGTGAGGCGGCCGGATGAACTGAAGTCCCCACACACGTTCAGGTAGGCCTGTCAGTTGTGCCTGCGCAGGCCGCCTGAAGTGAGGCGGCCGGATGAACTGAAGTCCCCACACACGTTCAGGTAGGCCTGTCAGTTGTGCCTGCGCAGGCCGCCTGAAGTGAGGCGGCCGGATGAACTGAAGTCCCCACACACGTTCAGGTAGGCCTGTCAGTTTTGCCTGCGCAGGCCGCCTGAAGTGAGGCGGCCGGATGAACTGAAGTCCCCACACACGTTCAGGTAGGCCTGTCAGTTGTGCCTGCGCAGGCCGCCTGAAGTGAGGCGGCCGGATGAACTGAAGTCCCCACACACGTTCAGGTAGGCCTGTCAGTTGTGCCTGCGCAGGCCGCCTGAAGTGAGGCTGCCGGATGAACTGAAGTCCCCACACACGTTCAGGTAGGCCTGTCAGTTTTGCCTGCGCAGGCCGCCTGAAGAGAGGCGGCCGGATAAACTGAAGTCCCCACACACGTTCAGGCGAATCCCGGTAGTCTTGATCATGGCCTCAACAGACGACGACACGCTCGCTATTGTTGGCTTGCTAATAGCTATGAAGAGTAAAAGTAAGCGCAAAATGTGGTGTAAAGAGTGGTTACAAAAAAGAAACACGTATTCCCATGTAAATTTGTTGACTGAGTTGAAGCTGGCCCCTAAAGACTGGCATAATTATTTGCGAATGGATGAAGAAACATACTTACAACTCCTTTCATTAGTGGCGCCATTAATTGAAAAGAAAAATACAGTGAAGAGGAACGCGATCCCACCCAACGAAAGGTTGACTGCAACGCTCAGATTCTTAGCTACTGGAAGATGTTACGAAGACCTCAAGTTTACTACCAACATATCACCTCAGGCTCTCGGCTACATTGTGCCCGAAACATGTGAAGCTATATACAAAGTTCTACATAAGGATTACCTGAATTGACGCCGTTCCGGCCGGCTGGCGGCCGGCCGGCGGCCGGCTGGTACCTACACACGCTCCGGTACGCCTGCGCAGTCCTCCGGCCTGCCGGTTGGACGAACGAGTTTTCGTATTTGCTCCGGCCGCCTGTACAGTTATAACTGAAAGGTGTGCCGGACCCTACACACGCTCCGGCGGCCTGTCGCAGGCATAACTGTGCAGGCAGAACTGACAGGCCGCCGGAGCGTGTGTGGCCGGCATTAGCTTGTACATTACTACTAAAACACTTAAACGCTTATGACAGTTCGCCGTAATTATTGTTGAGAGTTTTGCTGCTATGGACGGACGGACGGACAGAACGCATGGTGGCTCAGTACTGAGGCAGCAACGTGTCAGACGACCGACCGATGACTTGCTGTCAGTCGGCCGGTTCTGTCGTCAGTTGGGCCAGGCACTCCGTGGATCCGACCGCATGGCTGTAATTAGCCCGTTCACACGTTAAGCAGCCCGTTCACACGTCAGAACATTATTCTTCTGCAAGATGAGAACACATGTGACCTTGGCACGCATAGACCGTTATCCGACCACAGCTCGTCACGCGAGTACTGCTCGGTGCGTGACGCAAACGTCTTAGCGACGTACTGACAGACAGCAAAGACGAACTGCGAGGTGCGATGTGCTGACATGACAGCTGTCATTGACTGACTGGCCGGAGGGTCTAGTGCCCTCACCTGCAGGGACTAAGCACCCGACGACGAGAACCCTTAGCTGAAGAGACAGACGTGCTGGGGCGTACCGTAGCTTGGGATCTTCTGCAGTGGCTGTCCATGTGGGATTTGTGCTACAAAAAGTGTCAAGTGAGACGGTTTCTGTCGTGTTTGTCCTCAGTCCTTCTATGTAAACGCCGATATATAAACGCAAGTCAAACCACGACTGTTGTCTTCCATATGTTTTCCAATTCACCAACAATGGCGACGAAGGAGCTCAGTCAGTATAGTGACTAGCCTACGCGCTTGATAACCGAGGAATCGTAGTTCGATTCCCGGTATCGGTACCGCGTCCAGACTGTCTGTGCTGTTGTCCAGCTGACCACTCTTCTCAGTCTAGTGCCGAGATTAAGACTGAGTGGAGCTATACCTCTGTTCCCCTACATTTTAACTAATCTTCTTGTTATTTGACGCTGTGTAGTTTGTGTCAGTGATGTCGTTAAATAAGCAATAACGCGTAGCCTGCCTGTACCATATACACGGAAGTGGTATGAATTAGATAATGCTCAACCAGTTGTGTTTGTGTTTGTATACACAGACACCAATAGTTAGCTTCTGCCACAACACTTGCTTATTTAAAGTCCAAAACCAGCTACACGTTTCGGCGTTGTTAAGCCATCGTCAGGCTGTGTACAACTTTATAGACAGAAAATGTACAGCTGTGAGCGTAAGATTATTAAAGACGGAGATCTGACTTCTTGTCACGTCAGCTGTGTTCGTATATTATATAACGATATTACGAATATCATTAGTACAAATGGCCTCTCAAATAATGGGTTATTCAAACATAGCAGTCTTACTTCAAACGGATAAAGTATACATAAGCCGATCGCAGTGGCCGCGCGGTCTAAGGCGTGGGTCTGCTGCCGCTCGCTTGTTGGGATTGCGGGTTCGAATCCCGCCGGTGGCATGCATGTCCGTCTGTTGTGAGTGTTGTGTGTTGTCAGGTAGAGGTCTCTGCGACGGGCTGATCATTAGTCCAGAGGAGTCCTACCGAGTATGGTTGTTCGTTACCGGCGTTTCGGAGGAGTATACTGCGTCTTTCTTCAGTTTCGAAGAGATGAAATTGAGTCAGTAAAGGTGGCAAGTATCTACCAGATTAGACGACTTCCATCTCCGAATACAAATTTATACAGTCACACAGGAGGACAAGACACACTGCTGCACAGTTATACAGTCACACAGGACAAGACACACTGCTGCACAGTTATACAGTCACACAGGACAAGACACACTGCTCCACAGTTATACAGTCACACAGGACAAGACACACTGCTCCACAGTTATACAGTCACACAGGACAAGACACACTGCTGCACAGTTATACAGTCACACAGGAGGACAAGACACACTGCTGCACAGTTATACAGTCACACAGGACAAGACACACTGCTCTACAGTTATACAGTCACACAGGACAAGACACACTGCTCCACAGTTATACAGTCACACAGGACAAGACACACTGCTCCACAGTTATACAGTCACACAGGACAAGACACACTGCTCCACAGTTATACAGTCACACAGGACAAGACACACTGCTCCACAGTTATACAGTCACACAGGACAAGACACACTGCTCCACAGTTATACAGTCACACAGGACAAGACACACTGCTCCACAGTTATACAGTCACACAGGAGGACAAGACACACTGCTGCACAGTTATACAGTCACACAGGACAAGACACACTGCTCTACAGTTATACAGTCACACAGGACAAGACACACTGCTCCACAGTTATACAGGAAACACAGGTACTAAGGACACACTGCTCCACAGTTATACAGTCACACAGGACAAGACACACTGCTCACAGTTATACAGTCACACAGAGGACAAGACACACTGCTCACAGTTATACAGTCACACAGGACAAGACACACTGCTCACAGTTATACAGTCACACAGGACAAGACACACTGCTCACAGTTATACAGTCACACAGAGGACAAGACACACTGCTCACAGTTATACAGTCACACAGGACAGACACACTGCTCACAGTTATACAGTCACACAGGGACAAGACACACTGCTCCAGTTATACAGTCAACAGGACAAGACACATGCTCACAGTTATACAGTCACACGGACAAGACACACTGCTCACAGTTATACAGTCACACAGGAGGAAAGAACATGTCACAGTTTACAGTCCACAGGACAAGACACATGCTCCACAGTTATACAGTCACACAGGACAAGACACACTGCTCACAGTTATACAGTCACACAGGGGACAAGACACACTGCTCACAGTTATACAGTACACGGACAAGCCACTGCTCACAGTTATACAGTCACACAGGACAAGACACATGCTCCACAGTTATACAGTCACCAGGACAGACACACTGCTCACAGTTATACAGTCACACAGGACAAGACACACTGCTCCAGTTATACAGTCACACGGACAAGAACACTGCTCACAGTTATACAGTCACACAGGACAAGACACACTGCTCCCGTTATACAGTCACACAGGACAAGACACACTGCTCCACAGTTATACAGTCACACAGGAAAGACACATGCTCACAGTTATACAGTCACACAGGACAAGACACACTGCTCCACAGTTATACGTCACACAGAGGACAAGACACACTGCTCACAGTTATCAGTACACAGGACAAGACACACTGCTCCACAGTTATACAGTCACACAGAGCAAGACACATGTCCACAGTTACGTCACACAGGACAAGACACACTGCTCCACGTTATACAGTCACACAGGACAGACACACTGCTCACAGTTATACAGTCACACAGGACAAGCACACTGCTCACAGTTATACAGTCACACAGACAAGACACACTGCTCCACAGTTTACAGTACACAGGACAAGACACACTGCTCCACAGTTATACAGTCACACAGGACAAGACACATGCTCCACAGTTATACAGTCACACGGACAGACACACTGCTCACAGTTATCAGTCACACAGGACAGCACATGCTCCACGTTATACAGTCACACAGGACAGACACACTGCTCACAGTTATACAGTCACCGGACAAGACACACTGCTGCACAGTTATACAGTCACACGGACAGACACACTGCTCCACAGTTTACAGTCACACAGGACAAGACACACTGCTCACAGTTATACAGTCAACAGAGGACAAGACACTGCTCCAGTTTACAGTCACACAGGGGACAAGACACATGCTCACAGTTACAGTCACACAGGACAAGCACATGCTCCACAGTATACAGTCACACAGGAGGACAAGACACATGCTCACAGTTATACAGTCACACAGGACAAGACACACTGCTCACAGTTATACAGTCACACAGAGGACAAGACACACTGCTCCAAGTTATACAGTCACAAGGACAAGACACATGCTCACAGTTATACGTCACACAGGACAAGACACACTGCTCACAGTTATACAGTCACACAGGACAAGACACACTGCTGCACAGTTATACAGTCACACAGGACAAGACACACTGCTCCACAGTTATACAGTCACACAGGACAAGACACACTGCTCCACAGTTATACAGTCACACAGGACAAGACACACTGTCACAGTATACAGTCACACAGGACAAGACACACTGCTCACAGTTATACAGTCACACAGGACAAGACACACTGCTGCACAGTTATACAGTACACAGGACAAGACACACTGCTCACAGTTATACAGTCACACAGGACAAGACAACTGCTCCACAGTTATACAGTCACACAGGACAAGACACACTGCTCCACAGTTATACAGTCACACAGGACAAGACACACTGCTGCACAGTTATACAGTCACACAGGACAAGAAGACACACTGCTCCACAGTTATACAGTCACACAGGAGGACAAGACACACTGCTCACAGTTATACAGTCAACAGAAGGACAAGACACACTGCTCCACAGTTATACAGTCACACAGGAGGACAAGACACACTGCTCCACAGTTATACAGTCACACAGTGACAAGACACACTGCTCCACAGTTATACAGTCACACAGAAGGACAAGACACACTGCTCCACAGTTATACAGTCACACAGGAGGACAAGACACACTGCTCCACAGTTATACAGTCACACAGGAGGACAAGACACACTGCTCCACAGTTATACAGTCACACAGGACAAGACACACTGCTCCACAGTTATACAGTCACACAGAAGACAAGACACACTGCTCACAGTTATACAGTCACACAGAAGGACAAGACACACTGCTCCACAGTTATACAGTCACACAGGAGGACAAGACACACTGCTCCACAGTCATACAGTCACACAGGAGGACAGACACACTGCTCCACAGTTATACAGTCACACAGAAGGACAAGACACACTGCTCCACAGTTATACAGTCACACAGGAGGACAAGACACACTGCTCCACAGTTATACAGTCACACAGGACAAGACACACTGCTCCACAATTATACAGTCACACAGGACAAGACACACTGCTCCACAGTTATACAGTCACACAGGAGGACAAGACACACTGCTCCACAGTTATACAGTCACACAGGAGGACAAGACACACTGCTCACAGTTATACAGTCACACAGGAGGACAAGACACACTGCTCCACAGTTATACAGTCACACAGGAGGACAAGACACACTGCTCCACAGTTATACAGTCACACACGGAGGACAAGACACATGCTCCACAGTTATACAGTCACACAGAGACAAGACACACTGCTCCACAGTTATACAGTCACACAGAAGGACAAGACACACTGCTCCACAGTTATACAGTCACACAGGGACAAGACACACTGCTCCACAGTTATACAGTCACACAGGACAAGACACACTGTCCACAGTTATACAAGTCACACAGAAGGACAAGACACACTGCTCCACAGTTATACAGTCACACAGGAGGACAAGACACACTGCTCCACAGTTATACAGTCACACAGAGACAAGACACACTGCTCCACAGTTATACAGTCACACAGGACAAGACACACTGCTCCACAGTTATACAGTCACACAGGACAAGACACACTGCTCCACAGTTATACAGTCACACAGGACAAGACACACTGCTCTACAGTTATACAGTACACAGGACAAGAAACACTGCTCCAACACAGGAGGACAAGACACACTGCTCCCACAGTTATACAGTCACACAGGAGGACAAGACACACTGCTCCACAGTTATACAGTCACACAGGAGGACAAGACACACTGCTCCACAGTTATACAGTCACACAGGAGACAAGACACACTGCTCACAGTTATACAGTCACACAGAGACAAGACACACTGCTCACAGTTATACAGTCACACAGGAGACAAGACACACTGCTGCACAGTTATACAGTCACACAGGAGGACAAGACACACTGCTCCACAGTTATACAGTCACACAGGGACAAGACACACTGCTCCACAGTTTTACAGTCACACAGGAGGACAAGACACACTGCTCCACAGTTATACAGTCACACAGGAGGACAAGACACACTGCTGCCACAGTTATACAGTCACACAGGAAAGACACACTGCTCAAGTTATACAGTCCACAGACAAAACATGCTGCACAGTTATATACAGTCACACAGGAGTACAAGACAACTGCTGCACAGTTATACAGTCACACAGGACAAGACACACTGCTGCACAGTTATACAGTCACACAGGAGGACAAGACACACTGCTGCACAGTTATACAGTCACACAGGACAAGACACACTGCTCACAGTTATACAGTCACACAGGAGGACAAGACACACTGCTGCACAGTTATACAGTCACACAGGACAAGACACACTGCTGCACAGTTATACAGTCACACAGGAGGACAAGACACACTGCTCCACAGTTATACAGTCACACAGGAGGACAAGACACACTGCTCCACAGTTATACAGTCACACAGGAGGACAAGACACACTGCTCCACAGTTATATCACAGCAAACACAGAGTACAAAAGGGACAACACACTGCTGCCACAGTTATACAGTCACACAGGAGGACAAGACACACTGCTCCACAGTTATACAGTCACACAGGACAAGACACACTGCTCCACAGTTATACAGTCACACAGGACAAGACACACTGCCATCGAACAGTTAAACATCGCTTAACATACAGGACAAGACACACTGCTGCACAGTTATACAGTCACACAAGGACAAGACACACTGCTCCACAGTTATACAGTCACACAGGACAAGACACACTGCTCCACAGTTATACAGTCACACAGAAGAACGCAGTAACAAAAGACACACTGCTCCACAGTTATACAGTCACACAGGACAAGACACACTGCTGCACAGTTATACAGTCACACAGGACAAGACACACTGCTCCACAGTTATACAGTCAACCACAGGAAGACAAAGGACACACTGCTCCACAGTTATACAGTCACACAGGAGGACAAGACACACTGTTCCACTCATTCTTAACCTCAGCAAATATAGGACTGTGCTCAGCTTTACCCCTGGGGAATGAACCCGCGGTATCCATGAATATGATGCTGGGGTGGCGGCCCAAGAGCCGGTCTTGGACGTTTCGGAACAGAATATTTTCTGGCCCTTGCCAGAAACCGAAATGCGGATCGGTCCTTCCCCCCCCCCCCTGTACCCAAGCCTCTCACAGTGTTAAGTGTCATATCACTGTCTTTCGAGCCGTGACACCGTGCAGATTGGTACGCATTCATCTGTGCTTCTGAGGAAAGCTTCTATGACGTCAAAAGGCGTCACATATGGCTGAACTGACTTCAGTCGCTCGAGTAGTTCATAAACAAAGGCACAACAGCACTCCTGAGCTGAGACTCTTCCTTAAAGTCGCTTTTAATGTCTGCCGAATTCAATTCTAATGCATTTCATTTCTTTTGCTTGAACCTTCATAGTTCCTGTTTCGATTAGCTTAATTACTCATGGCGCCAATCACAGAGGATGAGATGGGCTGCGCATGTGGCACGTATGTGAGAGAATAGAAAGACATACATGTTTGTGTTAGGAAAGCATTGACTAACAGAGGAACTATCAGCTTCTGAAGAAGAAATACTCTGACGTATTGAGAAAATGTTTAATGTGTGGGTGTTTTTGTAATGTGCGTGTTTTTTTGTATTGTGGGTGGGTGTTTTTGTAATGTGCGTGTTTTTGTTTGTATGTGGTGGGTGTGTTTTTGTAATGTGCGTGTTTTTTGTATTGTGTGTGGGTGTTTTTGTAATGTGCGTGTTTTTCTGTATTGTGTGTGGGTGTTTTTGTAATGTGCGTGTTTTTTTGTATTGTGTGTGGGTGTTTTTGTAAGTGTGGCTGTTTTTGTTATTGGTGTGGTGTTTTTGTAATGTGCGTGTTTTTTTGTATTGTGTGTGGGTGTTTTGTAAGGTGTGGATGTTTTTGTTAAGGTGTGGATGTTTTTGTAATGTGCGTGTTTTTTGTATTGTGGTGTGGTGTGGTTTTGTAAGGTGTGGATGTTTTTGTTAAGGTGTGGATATTTTTGTAATGTGTGTACGGTGTTCTAATATGTTTAATTGTATTTACTGTATGTATTTTGTTTTGTAATTGTGTATATTTTGTTTTGTATTGTTACTTTTATGTATATTTATATGTCCATTTGTATTGTGTGTACTAGTGTAAGGACTACTGCCACCGGGTGGAAACATTTGTATTGTGTGTACTAGTGTAAGGACTACTGCCACGGGTGGAAACATTTGTATTGTGTGTACTAGTGTAAGGACTACTGCCACCGGGTGAAAACATTTGTATTGTGTGTACTAGTGTAAGGACTACTGCCACCGGGTGAAAACATTTGTATTGTGTGTACTAGTGTAAGGACTACTGCCACCGGGTGAAAACATTTGTATTGTGTGTACTAGTGTAAGGACTACTGCCACCGGGTGAAAACATTTGTATTGTGTGTACTAGTGTAAGGACTACTGCCACCGGGTGAAAACATTTGTATTGTGTGTACTAGTGTAAGGACTACTGCCACCGGGTAAAAACATTTGTATTGTGTGTACTAGTGTAAGGACTACTGCCACCGGGTGAAAACATTTGTATTGTGTGTACTAGTGTAAGGACTACTGCCACCGGGTGAAAACATTTGTATTGTGTGTACTAGTGTAAGGACTACTGCCACCGGGTGAAACATTTGTATTGTGTGTACTAGTGTAAGGACTACTGCCACGGGTGAAAACATTTGTATTGTGTGTACTAGTGTAAGGACTACTGCCACGGGTGAAAACATTTGTATTGTGTGTACTAGTGTAAGGACTACTGCCCCCGGGTGAAAACATTTGTATTGTGTGTACTAGTGTAAGGACTACTGCCACCGGGTGAAAACATTTGTATTGTGTGTACTAGTGTAAGGACTACTGCCACCGGGTGAAAACATTTGTATTGTGTGTACTAGTGTAAGGACTACTGCCACCGGGTGAAAACATTTGTATTGTGTGTACTATGTTAAGGACTACTGCCACCGGGTGAAAACATTTGTATTGTGTGTACTAGTGTAAGGACTACTGCCACCGGGTGAAAACATTTGTATTGTGTGTACTAGTGTAAGGACTACTGCCACCGGGTGAAAACATTTGTATTGTGTGTACTAGTGTAAGGACTACTGCCACCGGGTGAAAACATTTGTATTGTGTGTACTAGTGTAAGGACTACTGCCACCGGGTGAAAACATTTGTATTGTGTGTACTAGTGTAAGGACTACTGCCACCGGGTGAAAACATTTGTATTGTGTGTACTAGTGTAAGGACTACTGCCACCGGGTGAAAACATTTGTATTGTGTGTACTAGTGTAAGGACTACTGCCACCGGGTGAAAACATTTGTATTGTGTGTACTAGTGTAAGGACTACTGCCACCGGGTGAAAACATTTGTATTGTGTGTACTAGTGTAAGGACTACTGCCACCGGGTGAAAACATTTGTATTGTGTGTACTAGTGTAAGGACTACTGCCCCGGGTGAAAACATTTGTATTGTGTGTACTAGTGTAAGGACTACTGCCACCGGGTGAAAACATTTGTATTGTGTGTACTAGTGTAAGGACTACTGCCACCGGGTGAAAACATTTGTATTGTGTGTACTGTGTAAGGACTACTGCCACCGGGTGAAAACATTTGTATTGTGTGTACTAGTGTAAGGACTACTGCCACCGGGTGAAAACATTTGTATTGTGTGTACTAGTGTAAGGACTACTGCCACCGGGTGAAAACATTTGTATTGTGTGTACTAGTGTAAGGACTACTGCCACCGGGTGAAAACATTTGTATTGTGTGTACTAGTGTAAGGACTACTGCCACCGGGTGAAAACATTTGTATTGTGTGTACTGTGTAAGGACTACTGCCACCGGGTGAAAACATTTGTATTGTGTGTACTAGTGTAAGGACTACTGCCACCGGGTGAAAACATTTGTATTGTGTGTACTGTGTAAGGACTACTGCCACCGGGTGAAAACATTTGTATTGTGTGTACTAGTGTAAGGACTACTGCCACCGGGTGAAAACATTTGTATTGTGTGTACTGTGTAAGGACTACTGCCACCGGGTGAAAACATTTGTATTGTGTGTACTAGTGTAAGGACTACTGCCACCGGGTGAAAACATTTGTATTGTGTGTACTGTGTAAGGACTACTGCCACCGGGTGAAAACATTTGTATTGTGTGTACTAGTGTAAGGACTACTGCCACCGGGTGAAAACATTTGTATTGTGTGTACTGTGTAAGGACTACTGCCACCGGGTGAAAACATTTGTATTGTGTGTACTAGTGTAAGGACTACTGCCACCGGGTGAAAACATTTGTATTGTGTGTACTAGTGTAAGGACTACTGCCACCGGGTGAAAACATTTGTATTGTGTGTACTAGTGTAAGGACTACTGCCACCGGGTGAAAACATTTGTATTGTGTGTACTAGTGTAAGGACTACTGCCACCGGGTGAAAACATTTGTATTGTGTGTACTAGTGTAAGGACTACTGCCACCGGGTGAAAACATTTGTATTGTGTGTACTAGTGTAAGGACTACTGCCACCGGGTGAAAACATTTGTATTGTGTGTACTAGTGTAAGGACTACTGCCACCGGGTGAAAACATTTGTATTGTGTGTACTAGTGTAAGGACTACTGCCACCGGGTGAAAACATATGTATTGTGTGTACTAGTGTAAGGACTACTGCCACCGGGTGAAAACATTTGTATTGTGTGTACTAGTGTAAGGACTACTGCCACCGGGTGAAAACATTTGTATTGTGTGTACTAGTGTAAGGACTACTGCCACCGGGTGAAAACATTTGTATTGTGTGTACTAGTGTAAGGACTACTGCCACCGGGTGAAAACATTTGTATTGTGTGTACTAGTGTAAGGGACTACTGCCACCGGGTGAAAACATTTGTATTGTGTGTACTAGTGTAAGGACTACTGCCACCGGGTGAAAACATTTGTATTGTGTGTACTAGTGTAAGGACTACTGCCACCGGGTGAAAACATTTGTATTGTGTGTACTAGTGTAAGGACTACTGCCACCGGGTGAAAACATTTGTATTGTGTGTACTAGTGTAAGGACTACTGCCACCGGGTGAAAACATTTGTATTGTGTGTACTAGTGTAAGGACTACTGCCACCGGGTGAAAACATTTGTATTGTGTGTACTAGTGAAAGGGACTACTGCCACCGGGTGAAAACATTTGTATTGTGTGTACTAGTGTAAGGACTACTGCCACCGGGTGAAAACATTTGTATTGTGTGTACTAGTGTAAGGACTACTGCCACCGGGTGAAAACATTTGTATTGTGTGTACTAGTGTAAGGACTACTGCCACCGGGTGAAAACATTTGTATTGTGTGTACTAGTGTAAGGACTACTGCCACCGGGTGAAAACATTTGTATTGTGTGTACTAGTGTAAGGACTACTGCCACCGGGTGAAAACATTTGTATTGTGTGTACTAGTGTAAGGACTACTGCCACAGGGTGAAAACATTTGTATTGTGTGTACTAGTGTAAGGACTACTGCCACCGGGTGAAAACATTTGTATTGTGTGTACTGTGTAAGGACTACTGCCACCGGGTGAAAACATTTGTATTGTGTGTACTAGTGTAAGGACTACTGCCACCGGGTGAAAACATTTGTATTGTGTGTACTAGTGTAAGGACTACTGCCACCGGGTGAAAACATTTGTATTGTGTGTACTAGTGTAAGGACTACTGCCACCGGGTGAAAACATTTGTATTGTGTGTACTAGTGTAAGGACTACTGCCACCGGGTGAAAACATTTGTATTGTGTGTACTAGTGTAAGGACTACTGCCACCGGGTGAAAACATTTGTATTGTGTGTACTAGTGTAAGGACTACTGCCACCGGGTGAAAACATTTGTATTGTGTGTACTAGTGTAAGGACTACTGCCACCGGGTGAAAACATTTGTATTGTGTGTACTAGTGTAAGGACTACTGCCACAGGGTGAAAACATTTGTATTGTGTGTACTAGTGTAAGGACTACTGCCACCGGGTGAAAACATTTGTATTGTGTGTACTGTGTAAGGACTACTGCCACCGGGTGAAAACATTTGTATTGTGTGTACTAGTGTAAGGACTACTGCCACCGGGTGAAAACATTTGTATTGTGTGTACTAGTGTAAGGACTACTGCCACCGGGTGAAAACATTTGTATTGTGTGTACTAGTGTAAGGACTACTGCCACCGGGTGAAAACATTTGTATTGTGTGTACTAGTGTAAGGACTACTGCCACCGGGTGAAAACATTTGTATTGTGTGTACTAGTGTAAGGACTACTGCCACCGGGTGAAAACATTTGTATTGTGTGTACTAGTGTAAGGACTACTGCCACCGGGTGAAAACATTTGTATTGTGTGTACTAGTGTAAGGACTACTGCCACCGGGTGAAAACATTTGTATTGTGTGAAGGAAGAAATACTGCCACGTATGAAAAATTTTAATTGTGGTGTTTGTGTAATGGTACGCGGTGTTTTATTTTGTATTGTGGTGGGCTATTTGTAATGGGTGATTGAAATTGTATGTGGTGTTGTTGTATGATTGCCGTGTTTTATTTTGTATAGTGTTAGGGTTTTGCACATGCGTTGTTTTTGTATTAGTGTAGGGATTTGTCAATGTGGTGATTTTTGTATTGTGTGTGGTGTTGTAAGGATGTGGGTGTTAATTTGTTAATGTGTGGATGTTTATGTAATATGCGGTGAATACTTTTGTATTGTGTGGTGTTGTAGGTGATGATTTTTGCACGGTGTGATTTTGTATGTGTGTTGTATGTGTTGGGTACTCTGTCAAGGTGTGATTATTTGTTATGTGTGGACTGTTGTAAGTTATAGGTGTGGAAAATTTGTATTGTGTGTGCTAGTTAAGGTTATTGTCACGGTTGAAGTATTTGTATTGTGTGAATTGTGTAGGATATCATGTGAACTTTGTATTGTGTTACTAGTTTAGATTATGCACGGGTGAACACATTTGTATTGTGTGTGCTAGTGTAAGGACTACTGCCACGGGTGAAAACATTTGTATTGTGTGTACTAGTGTAGGACTACTGCCACCGGGTGAAAACATTTGTATTGTGTGTACTAGTGTAAGGACTACTGCCACCGGGTGAAAACATTTGTATTGTGTGTACTAGTGTTAGGACTACTGCCACAGGGTGAAAACATTTGTATTGTGTGTACTAGTGTAGGACTACTGCCACAGGGTGAAAACATTTGTATTGTGTGTACTAGTGTAAGGACTACTGCCACTGGGTGAAAACATTTGTATTGTGTGTACTAGTGTTAGGACTACTGCACCGGGTGAAAACATTTGTATTGTGTGTACTAGTGAAAGGACTACTGCCACTGGGTGAAAACATTTGTATTGTGTGTACTAGTGTAAGGACTACTGCCACTGGGTGAAAACATTTGTATTGTGTGTACTAGTGTAAGGACTACTGCCACCGGGTGAAAACATTTGTATTGTGTGTACTAGTGTAAGGACTACTGCCACCGGGTGAAAACATTTGTATTGTGTGTACTAGTGTAAGGACTACTGCCACCGGGTGAAAACATTTGTATTGTGTGTACTAGTGTAAGGACTACTGCCACCGGGTGAAAACATTTTATTGTGTGTCTAGTGTAAGGACTACTGCCACCGGGTGAAAACATTTGTATTGTGTGTACTAGTGTAAGGACTACTGCCACCGGGTGAAAACATTTGTATTGTGTGTACTAGTGTAAGGACTACTGCCACGGGTGAAAACAATTGCAGTATATATATAATATTAATAATGAAATTATGAAGTGAATAATAACAATAATGCATATAATAATAATAATAAATAAAACCTGCTGCATGGAGCTAATTAATGATACGTGGCGAGGAAACCATTTATGAAGCTGCTCATTAAATATCAAGGCTTACCAGCATCTTGAGCGATGTATTCATGGATTTTTACATCCTCTTTCCCTTATGCACTTTGTAAAGCTCTGCCCCCACCGTCTTTCCTTTCACTGAACGTCAAGCCGCGTTTCCTATCCGCTGCTCCCTCACCCCCTCCCACACTCTTGCCATATTCAGGACTGAAGTATTCCAGAGAACTTCAGGTAAAGCAGTAAAAGAAAATAACAGAGGCTTTCAAATTATTTTCGGTAAAATATTCATACACATATTCTGTGCTTTCAACTTCCTATTGCTTGCCTCTGGACGTGTTTTGACCCTCACAAACGGTCTTACGACAGCAGCACATTCATTCGAACAATACGTCAGTTAACTAACTCCATACAGCTGAGGCCTTCTTAACAAGCTAAGAGTTCATCATCTGGCCAAGAAATTCCCCGCATTTCATGGAACCCGAAGGTTCATTACCGCATTCACAAAACCCACCACCTCTTCCTATCCCGAGCCAGATGAATCCAGTCGGCGATTGGCCAACCAATTTCTTGACGATCCACTTTAATGTTACCTTCCCATCTACGCCTAGGTCTTCCACGTGGACTATTATCCTTCGGTTTCCCTACTACAACACTGTATTCAACTCTCGCATCCACTATACGGGCTACATGCCTTGCCCATCACATTTTTCTTGATTTGATTACCAGAAAGATACGTGGAAAGGTTTGCCAATCATGACGTACCTCACTGTTAAGATTACCAATCATGACGCACCTCACTGTGTAAGATTGCCAATCATGACGCACCTCACTGTGTAAGATTGCCAATCATGACGTACCTCACTGTGAAGATTGACAATCATGACGCACCTCACTGTGTAAGATTGCCAATCATGGCGACCTCACTTTAAGATTGCCAATCATGACGTACCTCACTGTGTAAGATTGCCAATCATGACGCACCTCACTGTGTAAGATTGCCAATCATGACGTACCTCACTGTGTAAGATTTCCAATCATGACGTAGCCTCACTGTTTAAGATTACCAATCATGACGTCACCTCACTGTGTAAGATTGCCAATCATGACGCACCTCACTGTGTAAGATTGCCAATCATGACGACCTCACTGTGTAAGATATTGTCTACTGTAGTATCAATCATGACGCACCTCACTGTGTAAGATTGCCAATCATGACGCACCTCACTTGTAAGATTGCCAATCATGACGCACCTCACTGTGTAAGATTGCCAATCATGACGTACCTCACTTGTAAGATTGCCAATCATGACGTACCTCACTGTGTAAGATTCCAATCATGACGTACCTCACTTGTAAGATTGCCAATCATGACGTACCTCACTGTGTAAGATTGCCAATCATGACGCACCTCACTGTGTAAGATTGCCAATCATGACGTACCTCACTGTGTAAGATTGCCAATCATGACGTACCTCACTGTAAGATTGCCAATCATGACGCACCTCACTGTGTAAGATTGCCAATCATGACGTACCTCACTGTAAGATTGCCAATCATGACGCACCTCACTGTAAGATTGCCAATCATGACGCACCTCACTTTGTAAGATTGCCAATCATGACGACCTCACTGTGTAAGATTGCCAATCATGACGACCTCACTGTGTAAGATTGCCAATCATGACGTACCTCACTTAAGATTGCCAATCATGACGCACCTCACTGTGTAAGATTGCCAATCATGACGCACCTCACTGTGTAAGATTGCCAATCATGACGCTACCTCACTGTGTAAGATTGCCAATCATGACGCACCTCACGTGTAAGATTGCCAATCATGACGTACCTCACTGTAAGATTGCCAATCATGACGCACCTCACTGTGTAAGATTGCCAATCATGACGTACCTCACTGTAAGATTGCCAATCATGACGCACCTCACTGTGTAAGATTGCCAATCATGACGCACCTCACTTGTAAGATTGCCAATCATGACGCACCTCACTGTGTAAGATTGCCAATCATGACGCAACTCACTGTGTAAGATTGCCAATCATGACGCCCCTCACTGTAAGATTGCCAATCATGACGCATTTCACTGTGTAAGATTGCCAATCATGACGCCCCTCACTGTAAGATTGCCAATCATGACGCACCTCACTGTGTAAGATTGCCAATCATGACGCACCTCACTGTGTAAGATTGCCAATCATGACGCACCTCACTGTGTAAGATTGCCAATCATGACCCACCTCACTGTGTAAGATTGCCAATCATGACGCACCTCACTGTGTAAGATTGCCAATCATGACGCACCTCACTGTGTAAGATTGCCAATCATGACGTACCTCACTGTGTAAGATTGCCAATCATGACGCACCTCACTGTGTAAGATTGCCAATCATGACGCACCTCACTGTGTAAGATTGCCAATCATGACGCACCTCACTGTGTAAGATTGCCAATCATGACGCACCTCACTGTGTAGTCTTCTCCACTCCCCTCTTACCTCGCCCCTCAGGCCCACCTACTTCCCTCAGCACTCTAAGGAGAACCAATTATGAAGCTCCTCGTTACGCAGTCTTCTCCAGTCCCCTGTTACTTCTCCCTTTAGGCACAAATATCTTTCTCACCACCCTATCCCCAAACACCCTCAGACTAAATTTTCCCTTTATGTGAGAGACCAAATTTCGAACCCATACAAAACAACAAGCAAAATTATATTGTGGTTTACTTAAATGTTTATATTCTTAAATAACAAATGGGAAATTAAAAAGGTTTGAATCTTAGTAATGAATTAGACACAATTTCTTTAATTTGACTTCAGCGCTAGATCAATTTGTATAGTTGCTCTACGGCTTCACAGCGCCACGAAGGAGCTGTCTATGTTTACAAAACACAAGGCAGTGTTTTGAATTTGGTGCAGAATCAAGTTCATCTAATCTTAGGTCATTCCTCAAAAAAGCAATGTTTTTTCGGAAATAGGAAAGCATTAGATAGAAAAGTGCTTTTAGTTTTTTCTTTTTCTTAAAGAGTTCAGTCAATTTTATGCCACAGGAATCGAACTCCTATACCTCAGCCAGGTGTCCTCTCCCTTGCCATGTCACGTGTGCGCTACGTACTGCGTAGCAACTGCGGTGACATCTGTCGTTAGACCGTGTGAACCAGCAACTCTTGGTTTAGTTAGTAACATCGTTAAACTGCTTTACAGTCGGATGTCTCGTTGGTTCACAGCGCAAGTGTACAGTGCACAGTCGGTGGCCTGCTGTCAGCAGCCTGTCAGCATTACTGGGGTGTCAGCCAACAACCGGAACCGACATCTCCAAGTTTCAAACCAAATCGAGCAGACTGGGGCCGCACTAAGCCCTCTATTGCCATGTATTGCCGAGAAACCTGGTTCGATTCTAACCCGAGTCTTCAGCTATACTGACTGAGGAATTTTTCGTGGTTGTTCCAGTACGTCCAGGGAAATGTGTGGATATTACCTAGAGTAGGCCACAACCACTTCATTTCACGAACTCGCCACTTCAGCACAGTATGAAAAACTAAAAACAAGACTCACGCAACAACACTGTTCTGAGTCACAACAACAACACTGTTCTGAGTCACAACAACATCACTGTTCTGAGTCACAACAACACTGTTCTGAGTCACAACAACAACACTGTTCTGAGTCACAACAACAACACTGTTCTGAGTCACAACAACAACACTGTTCTGAGTCACAACAACAACACTGTTCTGAGTCACAACAACAACACTGTTCTGAGTCACAACAACAACACTGTTCTGAGTCACAACAACAACACTGTTCTGAGTCACAACAACACTGTTCTGAGTCACAACAGCACTGTTCTGAGTCACAACAGCACTGTTCTGAGTCACAACAACACTGCTCTGAGTCACAACAGCACTGTTCTGAGTCACAACAACACTGTTCTGAGTCACAACAACACTGTTCTGAGTCACAACAACAACACTGTTCTGAGTCACAACAACACTGTTCTGAGTCACAACAACACTGTTCTGAGTCACAACAACAACACCGTTTGAGTCACAACACTGTTCTGAGTCACAACAACAACACTGTTCTGAGTCACAACAACACTGTACTGAGTCACAACAACACTGTTCTGAGTCACAACAACAACACTGTTCTGAGTCACAACAACACTGTTCTGAGTCACAACAACAACACTTTTCTGAGTCACAACAACAACAACACTGTTCTGAGTCACAACAACACTGTTCTGGGTCACCACTTCTGAAATACGTTGTTTCTAATGATCTGCCTTAGCAATTCGTTTGTGAAATATTACCTACGTTTTATCATATATAATATATATATACCGTGCATTTTAATAACTAATTATTTCATTCCAACAAATGCACTACACTGTTTTAGTGTTTTCTGTCCCTACATATGTTTCGGCACTTCTTGTGCCATCCTCAGGGGTGTGGTCGAGAGTTCACAGTTTTCAATGTATCCAATTCACTTTCACAACACAATTCACTACAGTCACAACAAAAGCTATGTTAAACTACAGTTCCGCTTGCCTGAGTTAGTCGTCACATACATGCATAATAGCAACGTGTCTATAGTCACATTGTTACAGCACAGATCGCCAGACTGTCTATAGTCACATTGTTACAGCACAGATCGCCAGACAGCTGTCCAACAGTCTTAATAACTGTCAACATTTTACACTACGACTGTCTTCGTTTATAAATTTAATTATTCAATGTCAATAAAACACCAAACAAGACAAGCTGACCGCCATGAACAGGAAGATAAGTGATATTAAGTGATAGTGAATTTATGTTGTGACAGTGAATTGGATGCATTGAAAACTGTGAACTCTCGACGACACCCCTGAGGATGGCACAGGAAGTGCCGAAACATATGTAGGGACAATTAAACACTAAAATAGTGTAGTGCATTTGTTGGAATGATATAATTAATTAATTACCTACGTGTTTGAAGCATGATCACGTGATAGAGCGCGTAATTAAGTGTGTGGGGGACAGTGGAGGGTCGTGAAAGACAGATAGCAAATTGCTCGCTCCTGCTTGTACCACGTGCAGGGTAAGTGTGTGGGAAGTGCGGGGGTGGGGGTGGGGGTGGGTGTGGGGATGGGTGTGGGGGTGGGGGTGGGGGTGGGGGTCTGAGGTGGGCACACGTTGCTTTTGTAGTGGCAAAGTAAGAGCTTGAGGATTGCTTTAGGGTGCTGTGTTAGGGCCTAGTGTTGACGGCAGCAAAGCGACGGATTGCTTTAGGGTGCTGTGTTAGGGCCTAGTGTTGACGGCAGCAAAGCGACGGATTGCTTTAGGGTGCTGTGTTAGGGCCTAGTGTTGACGGCAGCAAAGCGACGGATTGCTTTAGGGTGCTGTGTTAGGGCCTAGTGTTGACGGCAGCAAAGCGACGGATTGCTTTAGGGTGCTGTGTTAGGGCCTAGTGTTGACGGCAGCAAAGCGACGGATTGCTTTAGGGTGCTGTGTTAGGGCCTAGTGTTGACGGCAGCAAAGCGACGGATTGCTTTAGGGTGCTGTGTTAGGGCCTAGTGTTGACGGCAGCAAAGCGACGGATTGCTTTAGGGTGCTGTGTTAGGGCCTAGTGTTGACGGCAGCAAAGCGACGCATTGCTTGTTCTAAAGGTCGTCTAAATATGACGCAAAATGTTAGTTTGTGTTTGAAACGAATTTGTACACAGACTGAACAAAAACTTTTGTGGCTTAACTAATTGTCTTCTGGACTTTGTCCATCGTCCGGATAAAATATATAAAATCACGACGTTTCGGAAGATGTTTCTTGTTCCGTCTTCAGGTGAAGGGAGGAGAGACACCTACTCAGATGGGTGGAAGGGAGGACCTGAAGACGGAAGAAGAAACATCTTCCCAAACGTCGTGATTTTATATATTTTTATATTTTATCCGTACGATGCACAAAGTCCACAAGACAATTAGTTCTCAATGTTATATACAGTCGTCAGAACCTTTCAGAATTTATTTGTGGCTTAATTAAGTTCCTCGTCAGTAAGTACTCCAACTTACATGTCACCGCGATTCGTGCCTTTAGGGCACTTACGTGCATTTCAGGCGTCGTGTCACGTGTACACTGCAGATAAACGTTTATGTAAGTGTCGAAGAAGGCACTTACACAATAAGCCTTCTACAACGTGTTAGTGTTAGTGTTGTAATGAAATTAAGCGAACGCACTAGAATTGTTACGCTATGCGCACTTTTCCTAACTTGTCTATAATAATGTATACACGAATTTACAAAGTGAGTTGAGAACTGATCGTGCTCACATGCGCCGTCGTCTATAAGAGACGCAAGTCGTGAAAAGAGTTCTAATAAACTTCAGGGACGTCGGAACTACGGATGAAGAAGAGACTGTAATCCGTTCCCTTTCTTGCCGTCGCACGATAATCTTGTTACACATCGAACCCCCCCCCCCCCCCCGCCCCCCTCCCCCCCCCCCCCTGCCACTATCAGCAAAACTTATAACAGTTTCCAGCTTCAAGTTTCGGCAACCTCGCACACTTGCAGCCGAGTGGATGATGCTGCCTGTGAATCTTGTTATACAGGTGTTCATTTTGTGTATCACATAGGAAGCCTGCAAGCCCCGGGATATCCCGTAACCGGGCTGCCGTAATCAGGGGCCATAAAATGGGCAACAGCTGGGCTGAGGTTTTGTGCTTGGAGAGCGGAATGTGTTTGTTTTGTTTGTGGTTAAATGTGGTGTGTAAGGTAAAGGTAAAGGTCACCTGTAACAGGCCACGAAGGCCCAGAGGGGGGAGTAGATGTATAGCTCTACTCTTTACTTAACCTCGGCGTTTGATGGGGGTGGGTGGTCAACACCACGCCTCGGCCGCTTTACCCCCGGGAATGACCCGGTACCTATTGTATAGGAGGCTGGGTGGGCCCCTGGGTCGGTCTGGACGGGGGCTGAAAATCTCGCCCCCACCGGGATTCGATCCCCGGATCATCCAGCTCTTAGGGAGTCGCTATACCGACTGAGCTATCGCGGCACACAAATATGATGTGTAACTCTTAATTTCCACAATATATGTCCTTCCATCTGACGTATGAAATCTCTGTTGACAGCGGCATTCAACATAGTCACTATTGCCACAGGACGGCGTCAGAAAATGAAAGCAGGATACAACACCATCTAGTGGACAAATGATAAAGTAGGCCTACGTCCTCTAAACCTGAAACAGTAAACAGAATGCCGCCAGTAACACAGAACTGTTCATAGATGGCATCAGTGCAGTAATCTCGATGTTTGTGGACTTCGTTCTTTCTCCTCATTTATTTATCGATATTCCTACTTCGACTTATCGCTATAACCCATTCTTATATCACTGTTTCGACCTTTCATGACTGTTTCCGAACAATCAGGAAGAGACCTCGTGGCTGGCAACTCGCTCTCCCCTTCCCTGCTGTTATTACACAGATCACTCTCAGCTCAGTCCAGCTCTGCCTTTAAGTGAGGTTAATTATTTTTGTACTGTATGTGATGTGACTCACCTGCAGTCATGTAATGTGACTCACCTGCAGTCATGTAATGTGACTCACCTGCAGTCATGTAATGTGACTCACCTGCAGTCATGTAATGTGACTCCCTGCAGTCATGTAATGTGACTCGCCGCATCATTATTGACTCGCGCAGTCATGTAATGTGACTCACCTGCAGTCATGTAATGTGACTCACCTGCAGTCATGTAATGTGACTCACCTGCAGTCATGTAACGCATTTCATACGTGCTCTATTAAATATGATATTATTCGGGTGATCAAATCAAGAAGAATGAGGTGGGCGGAGCATGTAGCACGTATGGGTGAGGGGAGAGGTGCATACAGGATTTTGGTGGGGAGACCTGAGGGAAGGAGACCACTTGGAAGACCCAGTCGTAGATGGGAGGATAATATTAAAATGGATCTTCAAGAAGTGGGATGGGGGGCATGGACTGGATTGATCTGGCTCAGGATAGGAACAGGTGGCGGGCTGTTGTGAATGTGGTAATGAACCTTCGGGTTCCATAAAACGCGGGGAATTTGTTGACTAGCTGACGAACTGTTAGCTTCTCTGAAAGGACTGTGCTGCATGGAGTTAGTTAGTTAGTTGTTAGTTAGTTTATTAAATATGAACTTCTGTTGCTGTGTGTAGTCTGTAGGTTACTGTATACTTTGTATTCATAAGTTCTTGCAACCAAATAAGCGTCTTACACTGAAAATTGATTCCAATGTTCGTCATTTCGATGTTCGTGATCATTACTTCGGTAATGCGGTACAAACATCAGCTGCGATCAAACACAGCAACTTCTGTTGCCCATTTATTTTTGCCCATATTTTCTATAAGTCACTGATCACTTTTTCGCATCACACCATCTACACTGAGGCCACAGAAAGAAGTCGCGTGGATGGCTATGACGTCACGTGAAGTTCCCTTGTGTCTGCCTACTCTCGTAATTCCCTCCGGCGCCCTGGCCGATACCAAGCATCCCAAAGCGCTTGAATTTACCGAAGATTATTACCACGAGCACTGTCTGAACAGACGCGGGGAGGTAACAGCTAGAGGAATATGTGGAGCCTGTCTATCCATGGGTCTCCTTTTGTGGCCTTAGTGTAGTTTTTGAATGCTTATAACAACTGGCACGTGACTTGAAGTTTCCACGGTATAGAAGATTCTTGCGTTGTTCCAGTGGGGTTCAGCAGCGTGTAATGTTACAACGTTACATTATGACGAACATGACGTCTCCGTCTTCACGGTAGGAAGGTTGGTAACCCTGCATCAGACTGCATTATGTTGTAACCCACAAGACGACAATTTGAACAGAGTTTTTACACATAGAACCCATGACCACTCCCATGACCCCCAAAATCAATACCAACTCCAAAACCACCATAATGAGTTCTGAACATGTTTTGATGTTCAGGCATCTGTGGCAGCCTGTGGGCGAGGAGGACGCTGTCTGTGATGTGAGTCACACTGACGTCATGAGTTAGAACTGGATCAGGGTCGTGGGTCAAGGTTGAAACTTTTTGGACTACTGTATGTGTGACCGGTGGATGATGCAGCAAGCCGTCTTTGGCGACTGCAGTAAATGTCGTTAAGATATGATTGTCACTCTTTTGATCGTGATTAACTGCGAACACTGTTCCAGTTAGGCTTTCGGGAGCAAGAGTCACTGTTGACTCTTTTGACAGTCCGTGACTTAGTTTAGTGTTCAGTACAGCGACTGGCACTAGGGAGTGTTCAAGGACTGTCACTGTTGGTGATTTTGTGACGCCGTGTTCAGATAACGTAGTGGTGGTCACGTGCGTGACAGTGGGCACCAAGGCGTGCGTGACGTGCTGCAGTACGCTCGCAGGATCGTCGTTGAGGTCCCGGTCAGAGTCACGTTTCCCAAAAGACATTAACTTCGTGATGCTGTGTTGGGATGCGTGCCCTGTGACGCTCAAACCGTGAACTACGTGACACACTTCTGATCTGCCGACATGGGCCAAGTCGGATCGCAGGCTGTGGGCCTCTGGGCTGGACAGTAGATACGGCACGGTGCTGGCGTCGTGGGCTATTGGTGTCTGAGTACGATGTGCGTCGTCTATACCGACGACGTACCCGTGGTTCAGTGGTGACCTTTTGGAGAGTTTTGTCTCGCCTCTGGGCTTGTTGAGGATTGGTAGAGAAGGTAGAAGAGGTTTAATATTGGTAGAATTGTCGTAACGTGTCTCGTAACACGATGTGATGACGCAGCTTGTGACTGACAGTAAACAGATGGCAAATTGCTTAAAGGTCCGTTTATCCTGCAAAAACAAAAAGTGTCCCGCCGTCAACAACTCGATCTTTCCAAGCAAGATCTAGACAGCAAGTTTTCAAACACGTATTTAACACAAGTCAGTATGTGTTATCCAATGGTTTCAGCAAACCGCTGTCACAATTGCTGTCCGAGACATTTAAACCGTACCAACATCGGCGCCGGTAGAACCTTTGCAAAGCGACGCTTGTGACCTTTATGTAAAGCGATCTGATACTTTAACGGTGCATAGTTGCAAAGCTTTAGCTCTGACAGAAGCATTCATAGTGTCCCAGCCAATTCGTCCTTTATAATGTACTTTAAAAGCGACTATGAAATCTCTCTTCCCGCACATGACTGTTGACATTCTTCGTCCGTTTCCTACGCTACAATGCTGACTGTTGACATTCTCTTCCTACGCTACAATGCTGACTGTTGACATTCTCTTCCTTACGCTGCAATGCTGACTGTTGACATTCTCTTCCTACGGCTACAATGCTGACTGTTGACATTCTCTTCCTACGCTACAATGCTGACTGTTGACATTCTCTTCCTACGCTACAATGCTGACTGTTGACATTCTCTTCCTACGCTACAATGCTGACTGTTGACATTCTCTTCCTACGCTACAATGCTGACTATCTCCCGACAATTGTCAGTGTTTTTCACATTGATTTCTGGGGACTTTGTCCTTTTGTCGGCGACTAACTTAAGATACTGACATCTGCGGTCTTCTGCGATATTACGCGGCGTCGTATGGTAATATTTACCGACGTTTCGGGACAACGTATAGGTCCCATCTTCACGGGTCAAGAGTCCGAGTAGGAAAGCCGGCCTATAACGTAGATTCTGGAAAGTATACCCCAGAAGACCGCAGATTTGATTAACATGCTGCAGAAGCCTCAAATCAAACAAGTAGTGTTGCATGCGAATGAGCGGATGGCTAGAAGAGAGTCTTGCTTAGAGCGACGGCGGCTGACGGACGCACACCGCCAGCGACGTCCAGTTGTCGCTCGTGCAATGTTTATCTTCCATCACTTGCAGAACGTAACGATGTTCAACTTTCACAATCAGCAGTCAGAATGCTACAAGTGTCCAAAGCGAACTCCGTCTTGATCTCATGTCGAAATTGCTTCACTATATCCACAGACTGCCGATCGCAGTGGCCGCGCGGTCTAAGGCGTGGGCCTGCGGCCGCTCGCTCACTGGGATTGGGGTTCGAATGGATGTCTGTCTGTTGTGAGTGTTATATGTTGTCAGTTAGAGGTCTTTGCGACGAGCTGATCACTGGTCCAGAGGAGTCCTACCGAGTGTGGTGTGTCTGAGGGTGATCGTGAAGCCTCGAAAATTGAGGCGGCCTAGGCCCCCAAGGGGCTGTCGAGCCATTGGAAAAAAAAATTACCATCATTATCATCGTCATCATCATGATCATCATCCTACAGCGAGGTGCTAATGTTGTGCCAACCCTGCAGTGCTAATGTTGTGCCAACCCTGCAGTGCTAATGTTGTGCCAACCATGCAGTGCTAATGTGCCAACCATGCAGTGCTAATGTTGTGCCAACCTGCAGTGCTAATGTTGTGCCAACCCTGCAGTGCTAATGTTGTGCCAACCCTGCAGTGCTAATGTTGTGCCAACCCTGCAGTGCTAATGTTGTGCCAACCATGCAGTGCTAATGTTGTGCCAACCCTGCAGTGCTATGTTGTGCCAACCCTGCAGTGCTAATGTTGTGCCAACCCTGCAGTGCTAATGTTGTGCCAACCCTGCAGTGCTAATGTTGTGCCAACCATGCAGTGCTAATGTTGTGCCAACCATGCAGTGCTAATGTTGTGCCAACCTGCAGTGCTAATGTTGTGCCAACCCTGCAGTGCTAATGTTGTGCCAACCCTGCAGTGCTAATTTGTGCCAACCATGCAGTGCTAATGTTGTGCCAACCATGCAGTGCTATGTTGTGCCAACCTGCAGTGCTAATGTTGTGCCAACCCTGCAGTGCTAATGTTGTGCCAACCCTGCAGTGCTAATGTTGTGCCAACCTGCAGTGCTAATGTTGTGCCAACCCTGCAGTGCTAATGTTGTGCCAACCCTGCAGTCGCTAATGTTGTGCCAACCTGCAGTGCTAATGTTGTGCCAACCCTGCAGTGCTAATGTTGTGCCAACCCTGCAGCGCTAATGTTGTGCCAACCCTGCAGCCACTTCCGAACAACAGTGACCCAGACATTTAGACTACGTTTCACGTGGCGCTGAGCAGTTGGCACGTGTCGTTGGACCGCTTAATTAGTAATGAGTGTCATTTATTGATTGCGTTAGTTTCACGTTACGACGTGTCGGCTGTACAGACCGGCGCATGACCGTGTACAGCACACAACATAGGGAATGCAACAAAGCCTATGTGATTCGTAAACTCAAGACAAGTGACGTCCCTATGCAGGTCATAAAGGTGTATAGTGGGTGTGGATGTATAGCTCCACTCTCTGTTAACCTCGGCACTAGACGGTGTGGAGCAGTCAGATTCAATCTCCGGCTGCTTTACCCCCGGGCAAAAAAAAGTCGGTAGCAACTAACAGGGAGGTTGTGTGGAAACTGAGTCCCGGACTGTTGCACAAGTACCTTAGTCACTACACTGACTGAGCTATCCAGGCTCCCTGAACAAAACTTCAGCCAGTTGAACCAATGAAAATTTCCTAAGTATCATGTCAGTGTTCTGTCTGTCGCGGTAAGACGGCACGCGCTGTCTTGCTGTCTGCACTCGCAAGTTCCTGACTGACGTTACGATACACACAACCTCGGCCTGCCTAATACAAGCCTGCAGTCTATTTATTTCGAATACTTTCGTTCTATTATAAAGTACGAAATACTTTTTTGGGAGTATTCCTCAAACAGCAAGAAGATATTCACCTTACAAAACAAAATCATCATAATTACTGTCGGTGCACAACCAAGTAACGGTCGGTGCACAACCAAGTACGGTCGGTGCACAACCAAGTACGGTCGGTGAACAAACCAAGTACGGTCGGTGCACAACCAAGTACGGTCGGTGCACAACCAAGTACGGTCGGTGCACAAACAAGTACGGTCGGTGAACAAACCAAGTACGGTCGGTGCACAACCAAGGGTGCACAACCAGTCGGTCGTGGTCGTGAACAAACCAAGTACGGTCGTGACACCAAGTACGGTCGGTGCACAACCAAGTACGGTCGGTGCACAACCAAGTACGGTCGGTGAACAAACCAAGTACGGTCGTGCACAACCAAGTACGGTCGGTGCACAACCAAGTACGGTCGGTGCACAAACAAGTACGGTCGGTGCACAACCAAGAACTCCATGCAGAAGTCTGTTTAAAAAATTAGAGATTTACCAATTCCATGTCAATAATATTTCATTAATGAACAATATTTAAACAATCAAGAACAATTTCAAACAAATCCATCTATACACAGTACAGACACAGCAATAAGCACCACCCGCACAAACCAAATGCCAACCTATCTTGTTTTCAAAAAAGTACAGTCTATGCCGGTATCACAATTTTCAACAGACTCCCTCTGAGTCTCATAAGTCTTAAGAATGAAAATACAAAATTTAAAGTAGCATTAAGACAATACTTAAATACACACAGCTTTTACTGAGTAGATGAATTTGTTGTGTATAAAGATGGTTCATAGTGCGGTGTGTAACATGTTTATAGTGTTTTAGTGTAAGGTTTAGTGTATAGTGTTTTAGTGTATAGTGTTTAGTGTTTATGTTTTAGTGTATAGTGTTTAGTGTATAGTGTTTAGTGTATATGTTTAGTGTATAGTGTTTTAGTGTTTTAGTGTATAGTGTTCAGTGTTTAGTGTATAGTGTTTTAGTGTATAGTGTTTTAGTGTTTAGTGTTTTAGTGTATAGTGTTTAGTGTATAGTGTTTAGTGTATAGTGTTTTAGTGTATAGTGTTTAGTGTATAGTGTTTAGTGTATAGTGTTTTAGTGTATAGTGTTTTAGTGTATAGTGTTTAGTGTATAGTGTTTAGTGTTTTAGTGTATAGTATTCAGTGTATAGTGTTTAGTGTATAGTGTTTTAGTGTATAGTGTTTTAGTGTATAGTGTTTAGTGTATAGTGTTTTAGTGTATAGTGTTCAAATGTAAAATTGTGTAGTGTGTATAGCTGTATATTTGTATATATATGAATTACTGCACATCGAGTTGTTACTTGGACAGACTTATGGATATATGGAATGCATGTATGTATGTATGTGTGTATGTGTGTGTGTATGTATGTATGTATGTGTATGTATGTATGTATGTATGTGTGTATGTATGTATGTATGTATGTATCTATGTGTATGTAATGTATGTACTATGTATGTATGTATGTATGTATGTACTATGTATGTATGTATGTACTATGTACGTATTATGTACTGTGTATGTGTGTATGTATGTATGTATGTACTATGTACGTATTATGTACTATGTATGTGTATGTATGTATGTATGTATGTGTGTATGTGTGTATGTATGTATGTACTATGTATGTATGTATGTATGTATGTATGTATGTACTATGTACGTATGTATGTACTATGTATGTATGTATGTATGTACTATGTACGTATTATGTACTATGTATGTGTGTATGTATGTATGTATGTATGTACTATGTATGTATCTATGTTTGTTTGTACATATGTATGTACTATGTACGTATGTATGTATGTACTATGTACGTATTATGTACTATGTATGTGTGTATGTATGTATGTATGTACTATGTATGTATGTATGTATGTTTGTTTGTACGTATGTATGTACTATGTATGTACGTATGTATGTACTATGTATGTATGTACTATGTACGTATTATGTACAATGTACGTATGTATGTATGTACTATGTATGTATGTATGTTTGTTTGTTTGTACGTATGTATGTACTATGTATGTACGTATGTATGTACTATGTATGTATATGTATGTATGTATTATGTATGTATGTTTGTTTCTACTTATGTATGTATGTATATATGTATGTATGTGTATATGTGTGTATGTAATATGTATGTATTTATATATGTATGTATATATGTATGTATGTGTGTTTGTATATATGTGTGTATGTATGTGTGTATGTATATGTATGTATTTATGTATGTATATATGTATGTATGTGTATGTATGTATGTTTGTATATATATGTATAGTAATATGTATGTACGTATGTATGTATGTATGTATGTGTATGTTTTTATGTATGTATATGTGTGTACATATATATACTTATTTATGTATGCATGTGTATATATGTGTATGTATATGTATGTATGTACTTATGTATGTATGATGTATGTATGTATGTATATGTATGTATGTGTGTGTTTGTATATATGTATCTATGTATGTATGTGTGTATGTATATGTATGTATTTATGTATGTATATATGTACGTATGTGTACGTATGTATGTATATATGTATGTATATGTATGTATGTATATATATGTATGTATGTACGTATGTATGTGTGTATGTATTTATGTACGTATATGTATGTGTGTATGTATGTATGTATGTGTGTATGTATACGTATGTATTTATGTATGTATATATGTACGTATGTGTATGTATGTATGTATGTTTGTATATATGTATGTATATGTATGTATGTGTGTATGTATATGTATGTATTTATGTGTGTATATGTACGTATGTGTATCTATGTATGTATGTTTGTATATATGTATGTAATATGTATGTATATATATGTATGAATGTACGTATGTATGTTTGTATATATGTATTTATGTATGTATGTATGTATGTGTATACGTGTGTATGTATGTATATGTATGTATGTATTTATGTATGTATGTATGTATGTGTGTATGTTGTATATATGTATTTATGTATGCATGTATATTTATGTATTTATGTATGTACATATGTATGTATGTATATGTATGTATGTGTGTATGTATGTATGATTTGTATATATGTATTTATGTATGTATGTGTATGTGTGTAGTATATTGTATATTTGTATTTATCTATACATGTTTTGATGTGTGTATGTATGTTTGTATATGTGTATTTATGTATATATATATGTATTTATGTATGTTGTATGTATGTGTGTATGTATGTGTTTGTATATGGGTATTTATGTGTATATGTAAATATGTACTTATGTATACATGTACACATGTATGTAAGTATGTATATGTGTATTTATCTATATATTATGTGTATTTATGTATATATGTACATATTATGTGTATGTATTATGTACATATGTAAGTGTGTATGTACATATGTATGTATGTGTGTATGTACATATGTATGTATGCACATATGTATGTGTGTGTATGTATGTATATGTATGTGTGTATGTACATATGTATGTATGTACATATGTATGTGTATGTATGTATATGTATGTGTGTATGTACATATGTATGTATGTACATACACATATACATATACATATATATGTACATACATACATACACATACATATGTACATATGTACATACATATATGTGTGCATATGTATGTATATGTATGTATGTCTTTATGTACATATGTATGTGTGTATGTTTGTATATGTGTATTTATGTGTATATATATGTATGTATGTAAGTATGTTTGTATGTGTGTATGTATGTATGTATTTATGTATATATGTATGTATGTATGTATGTATATATGTGTGTATGTATGTATGTACGTATATATGTATAGTATGTACATATGTACGTATGTATGTGTGTGTGATACATATATAACATACATACATATGTACATACATACATATAGTGCATATGTATGTATGTGTTTATTACATATGTATGTATATACATACACACATACATATACAAACATACATACATACATATGTACGTAAACACAATACATACATATACATACATATGTGCATATGTATGTATAATGTATGTATAGTGTTTATGTTTTTTTTATTTATTTATTACAGCATGCCCCATTACACTAGTAATATTACATGCTATTGACTTTCCGATTTACATAAATGTTGTACATAATACATCAATATTTTACAGATTACACTATAGGGTTGATGTTTTGTATATGTGTATTTATGTATATATGTATGTATGTGTGTATGTATGTATGTATGTATATAAGTATGTACATGTGTATTTATGTATATAATGTATGTATGTATATATGTATGTATGTGTGTATGTGTGTATGTATGTATGTATATATGTATGTACATGTGTATTTATGTATATATGTAGTATGTGTGTATGTATGTATGTATGTATAAGTATGTATATATGTATGTATGTATATATGTATGTACATGTGTATATATGTATATATGTATGTATGTATGTATGTATATATGTATGCACATGTGTATTTATGTATATATGTATGTGTATGTGTGTATGTATGTATAATATGTATGTACATGTATTTATGTATAATATGTAATGTATATATGTATGTATAATATAGTATGTACATGTGTATGTATGTAATATGTACATATGTATGTATGTACATATGTATGTAATGTACATATGTATGTATGTACATATGTAATTATGTACATAATGTATGTATGTACAATATGTAATGTAATGTACATATGTAATTATGTACATATGTATGTATGTACATATGTATGTATGTACATATGTATGTATGTACATATGTAATTATGTACATATGTATGTATGTATATATGTATGTATGTACATATGTATGTATGTACTACTGTCCACGCCTCCTCTCCTATTCCTCAACACCTACGTAATATTATTCTCTCTTTTACGTCCGTCTTCCAAGTTTCTCCTTCCTTCAGATTTCCCCGCCAAAGCCTGTGTGCATCTATTTTCTGTTCTACACTTACCACACGCCTCAGTGACGACACCTAATAGTACTTACAAGCGTTACAAATCATGAAGCTCCACATTTCGCCATTCTCCTCTCAATTCCTCCCGAGCCTGCTTTCTTATGCGCTGAATATCAAAGTACGAACAAGACAGTGTCTGCTTACCACATGCGTTTTCTTCATCCTGTTCTTGCTAAGTACGTCTGTAAACTCGCAGTTTTGCTACAAGCACTCCAGCAACAATCTTTCTGTTCACTTCGTTGTGCCTCTCGGCCGTCTGTCTTGACGTAGCCGCAGTCACGTGACGTCTGTCGGTTGCCGACTGCTAAATACTTTTGCTTTATTGTGTGTCAGATACAAAATGTGTTAGTTGAAAGTTATGTCACAGACTGCTGGATGTGTGGCGCTGCCCAGTAAGTCGGTCAGCAGGTTTGCTGCCTCTGAAAGGGTGTGTGACGCCGTGTAGCTAGGAAATTTACCGACGTTTCAGTAAAAAATTCTCCTCAATCAATTATGGCTCTAAAACGTCATCACACTCTACCAAACTACACGTAGTCACACTTCTACCAAACTACACGTAGTCACACTTCTCACCAAACTACACTTAGTCACACTTCTACCAAACTACACGTAGTCACACTTCATACACAATTACACGTAAGTCACACTTCTACCAAACTACACGTAGTCACACTTCTACCAAACTACACGAGTCACACTTTACCAAACTACACTAGTCACACTTCTACCAAACTGCACGTAGTCACACTTCCACCAAACTACACTTAGTCACACTTCTACCAAACTACACGTAGTCACACTTCTACCTAACTACACGTAGTCGCACTTCTACCAAACTACACGTAGTCACACTTCCACCAAACAACACTTAGTCACACTTCTACCAAACTACACGTAGTCACACTTCTACCAAACTACACGTAGTCGCACTTCTACCAAAATACACGCAGTCACACTTCTACCAAACTACACGTAGTCACATCCCAGGCAACATCTGATAAGTCACGCACATCTCAAACAAATGATTAACGACAATATGTGACAATTTCAATAATTTCACTGCTGTAAATTTCAAGCTGCGGTCTTACGGTTTATGACGTCGTCTAGTTCTGCCCTGAAACAGAGGCAGTAAATTCCCCCGAAACGCTGTCACCTACTTACCAGACTACACAGTGTCAGTCTAGACTGCTTATAATGCGCTTCCAGTCGAGCCTTAGCAATATTTGTTTGAAATTTTCTAACCCGCTATTAACATTTCCCTAAATTACTTAACGACGCTATGCTAAACGTAGAGGTTTTTCATCTGATTGTTTGGAACAGCATATTTTAACTGACAGAAGGAAAGGGAAAAATGCACAATCTGGAGCCAAACGTAAAAACCACTCTAGAATCAGATGGGCTGGGCATATAGCACCCATTGCAGCAATGATGTGGATTCAAACGCTGATATAGCGCCACTGAAGTTTCACAGAAATTTGTGGCGCTAAATGTAAACACTGTACATTAGTGTTTGTGTTCGCAGTGCACTGTGTACAGCACTTGTGTTATACATACTGCCTGCAGTTGTGTTCGCAGTGCACTGTGTTGTACATACTGCCTGCAGTTGTGTTCGCAGTGCACTGTGTTATACATACTGCCTGCAGTTGTGTTCGCAGTGCACTGTGTTGTACATACTGCCTGCAGTTGTGTTCGCAGTGCACTGTGTTATACATACTGCCTGCAGTTGTGTTAGCAGTGCACTGTGTTGTACATACTGCATGCAGTTGTGTTAGCAGTGCACTGTGTACAGCACTTGTGTTATACATACTGCCTGCAGTTGTGTTAGCAGTGCACTGTGTTGTACATACTGCCTGCAGTTGTGTTAGCAGTGCACTGTGTACAGCACTTGTGTTATACATACTGCCTGCAGTTGTGTTAGCAGTGCACTGTGTTGTACATACTGCCTGCAGTTGTGTTAGCAGTGCACTGTGCTGTACATACTGCATGCAGTTGTGTTAGCAGTGCACTGTGTACAGCACTTGTGTTATACATACTGCCTGCAGTTGTGTTAGCAGTGCACTGTGTTGTACATACTGCCTGCAGTTGTGTTAGCAGTGCACTGTGCTGTACATACTGCATGCAGTTGTGTTAGCAGTGCACTGTGTACAGCACTTGTGTTATACATACTGCCTGCAGTTGTGTTAGCAGTGCACTGTGTTGTACATACTGCCTGCAGTTGTGTTAGCAGTGCACTGTGCTGTACATACTGCATGCAGTTGTGTTAGCAGTGCACTGTGTACAGCACTTGTGTTATACATACTGCCTGCAGTTGTGTTAGCAGTGCACTGTGTTGTACATACTGCCTGCAGTTGTGTTCGCAGTGCACTGTGTTATACATACTGCCTGCAGTTGTGTTCGCAGTGCACTGTGTTATACATACTGCCTGCAGTTGTGTTAGCAGTGCACTGTGTTGTACATACTGCCTGCAGTTGTGTTCGCAGTGCACTGTGTTATACATACTGCCTGCAGTTGTGTTCGCAGTGCACTGTGTTGTACATACTGCCTGCAGTTGTGTTCGCAGTGCACTGTGTTATACATACTGCCTGCAGTTGTGTTCGCAGTGCACTGTGTTGTACATACTGCCTGCAGTTGTGTTCGCAGTGCACTGTGTTGTACATACTGCCTGCAGTTGTGTTAGCAGTGCACTGTGTTGTACATACTGCCTGCAGTTGTGTTAGCAGTGCACTGTGTACAGCACTTGTGTTATACATACTGCCTGCAGTTGTGTTAGCAGTGCACTGTGTTGTACATACTGCCTGCAGTTGTGTTCGCAGTGCACTGTGTTATACATACTGCCTGCAGTTGTGTTCGCAGAGCACTGTGTTGTACATACTGCCTGCAGTTGTGTTCGCAGTGCACTGTGTTGTACATACTGCCTGCAGTTGTGTTAGCAGTGCACTGTGTTGTACATACTGCCTGCAGTTGTGTTCGCAGTGCACTGTGTACAGCACTTGTGTTATACATACTGCCTGCAGTTGTGTTCGCAGAGCACTGTGTACAGCACTTGTGTTATACATATTGCCTGCAGTTGTGTTCGCAGTGCACTGTGTACAGCACTTGTGTTATACATACTGCCTGTAGTTGTGTTCGCAGTGCACTGTGTACAGCACTTGTGTTATACATACTGCCTGCAGTTGTGTTCGCAGTGCACTGTGTACAGCACTTGTGTTATACATACTGCCTGCAGTTGTGTTCGCAGTGCACTGTGTACAGCACTTGTGTTATACATACTGCCTGCAGTTGTGTTCGCAGTGCACTGTGTACAGCACTTGTGTTATACATACTGCCTGCAGTTGTGTTCGCAGTGCACTGTGTACAGCACTTGTGTTATACATACTGCCTGCAGTTGTGTTCGCAGTCTATGTACAGGAGCACTGAAACTGTTATAGCAGTCAGTCTATGTACAGGAGCACTGAAACTGTTATAGCAGTCAGTCTATGTACAGGAGCACTGAAACTATTATAGCAGTCAGTCTATATACAGGAGCACTGAAACTGTTATAGCAGTCAGTCTATGTACAGGAGCACTGAAACTGTTATAGCAGTCAGTCTATGTACAGGAGCACTGAAACTGTTATAGCAGTCAGTCTATGTACAGGAGCACTGAAACTGTTTATAGCAGTCAGTCTATGTACAGGAGCACTGAAACTGTTATAGCAGTCAGTCTATGTACAGGAGCACTGAAACTGTTATAGCAGTCAGTCTATGTACAGGAGCACTGAAACTGTTCAGATTGAAATACATGTGAAGTATTGAAACACAAAATCTTTAGGTAAAGATAACACCTTGGGTATGTATGTATGTAAACGTACTTTGGTCTGGTGACGTATCAACAATTATTTTTTAACAATTATTAAAAGATTTTAATTTTCAATATTACTAGCTTATCCGAAATATGCACAACATTTACAGGTCTCCGCTCCATCAGAAACAGGCGATATCTGACACTGCAAGATGTCTGCAGACAGCTGCTTACGTTCCAACTTTTTGTGTTTCAATACTTCACATGTATTTCAATCTGAAGAGTTTCAGTGCTCCTGTACATAGACTGACTGCTATAACAGTTTCAGTGCTCCTGTACATAGACTGACTGCTATAACAGTTTCAGTGCTCCTGTACATAGACTGACTGCTATAACAGTTTCAGTGCTCCTGTACATAGACTGACTGCTATAACAGTTTCAGTGCTCCTGTACATAGACTGACTGCTATAACAGTTTCAGTGCTCCTGTACATAGACTGACTGCTATAACAGTTTCAGTGCTCCTGTACATAGACTGACTGCTATAACAATTTCAGTGCTCCTGTACATAGACTGACTGCTATAACAGTTTCAGTGCTCCTGTACATAGACTGACTGCTATAACAGTTTCAGTGCTCCTGTACATAGACTGACTGCTATAACAGTTTCAGTGCTCCTGTACATAGACTGACTGCTATAACAGTTTCAGTGCTCCTGTACATAGACTGACTGCTATAACAGTTTCAGTGCTCCTGTACATAGACTGACTGCTATAACAGTTTCAGTGCTCCTGTACATAGACTGACTGCTATAACAATTTCAGTGCTCCTGTACATAGACTGACTGCTATAACAGTTTCAGTGCTCCTGTACATAGACTGACTGCTATAACAGTTTCAGTGCTCCTGTACATAGACTGACTGCTATAACAATTTCAGTGCTCCTGTACATAGACTGACTGCTATAACAGTTTCAGTGCTCCTGTACATAGACTGACTGCTATAACAGTTTCAGTGCTCCTGTACATAGACTGACTGCTATAACAGTTTCAGTGCTCCTGTACATAGACTGACTGCTATAACAGTTTCAGTGCTCCTGTACATAGACTGACTGCTATAACAGTTTCAGTGCTCCTGTACATAGACAGACTGCTATAACAGTTTCAGTGCTCCTGTACATAGACTGACTGCTATAACAGTTTCAGTGCTCCTGTACATAGACTGACTGCTATAACAGTTTCAGTGCTCCTGTACATAGACAGACTGCTATAACAGTTTCAGTGCTCCTGTACATAGACTGACTGCTATAACAGTTTCAGTGCTCCTGTACATAGACAGACTGCTATAACAGTTTCAGTGCTCCTGTACATAGACTGACTGCTATAACAGTTTCAGTGCTCCTGTACATAGACTGACTGCTATAACAGTTTCAGTGCTCCTGTACATAGACTGACTGCTATAACAGTTTCAGTGCTCCTGTACATAGACAGACTGCTATAACAGTTTCAGTGCTCCTGTACATAGACTGACTGCTATAACAGTTTCAGTGCTCCTGTACATAGACAGACTGCTATAACAGTTTCAGTGCTCCTGTACATAGACTGACTGCTATAACAGTTTCAGTGCTCCTGTACATAGACTGACTGCTATAACAGTTTCAGTGCTCCTGTACATAGACTGACTGCTATAACAGTTTCAGTGCTCCTGTACATAGACAGACTGCTATAACAGTTTCAGTGCTCCTGTACATAGACTGACTGCTATAACAGTTTCAGTGCTCCTGTACATAGACTGACTGCTATAATAGTTTCAGTGCTCCTGTACATAGACTGACTGCTATAACAGTTTCAGTGCTCCTGTACATAGACTGACTGCTATAACAGTTTCAGTGCTCCTGTACATAGACTGACTGCTATAACAGTTTCAGTGCTCCTGTACATAGACTGACTGCTATAACAGTTTCAGTGCTCCTGTACATAGACTGACTGCTATAACAGTTTCAGTGCTCCTGTACATAGACTGACTGCTATAACAGTTTCAGTGCTCCTGTACATAGACTGACTGCTATAACAGTTTCAGTGCCCTGTACATAGACTGACTGCTATAATAGTTTCAGTGCTCCTGTACATAGACTGACTGCTATAACAGTTTCAGTGCTCCTGTACATAGACTGACTGCTATAACAGTTTCAGTGCTCCTGTACATAGACTGACTGCTATAACAGTTTCAGTGCTCCTGTACATAGACTGACTGCTATAACAGTTTCAGTGCTCCTGTACATAGACTGACTGCTATAACAGTTTCAGTGCTCCTGTACATAGACTGACTGCTATAACAAACTCATGTCTGTATATTTACCGTTTGTCGACGTACAATGAGCTGTTTGTATCTTTGTAATATTGCGGCTCCCTGACAATGGCTTCAATGCGTAGCCGAAACATGTAGGAACGTAAAACGTTGCTTTGTGCGGTGGCTTTAAATGGAACTTGTCTGCAAAGTACGTTGCTGATATGGTTATAGTAAATAGAAGTTATTTCTTAACGTAAATTACAATAAGCAGTTGGCCATTGTAAGAAGGAAGCTGTGAGTTTTTTGTGCAGTAGGAAATGATTTCATCCATCCAGGTGCCCGCGCGGTCTAAGGTGTCTGTATGAGGCCGCTTGCTTGGTGGGATTGCGGGTTCGAATCCCTCCGGGGCATGGATGACTTTCTCTTGTGAGTGTTGTGTTTTGTAAGCCAGAGATCTTTCCGACGAGACGATCCCTCGTCCAGATGGGTTCTACCGAGACTGTGTGTCACTGAGTGTGATCAAGTACAGTAGAAACCTTCTACACCTACAATGAGTAGGTAAAAAGTGGTTAGACTAAGAAAGAAAGAAGAAAATAATTTCTAATTATGATTATTTATTTGAATTTGGCTTCACAATGTTAACTGATCGAATGCTTTCAGAGTCGTGACTGTACATTTGGTGAATGTTGTAGTCTTTGTAAGCAAACAGAGGTTTGTTTAGCGCCACGCCTAGGCCAGTTTATCATGTAATAGGGTACTAGAACCACCGGATACAGCGAGCAACAGATACAACACAATTAGACAGTCGGCATCATTGCTGACCTGACATCAGCAAACGAGACACGAACAAGCGCCTTTCCATTTAGAAACTGGTTCCACAGACCGCACAACAGTATGTTTCACTTGTTCTTAGTTTATTCTTTTCTTAACACTCTTCTGGTTAAGTAGCTCTAAACATGTTATGGTACAGTCAGAATGTTTTGTGGAGGCCAAAGAATTGAATCTGCGCAGGAAATTTGGTGGTATCCATTCTCATGAAATTACCTCACAGGGTGGTATGTGGGTTAGTTTGTTGGTAGATTTTACGAGAAATTTTTAAGTGTGAATATTTAAATGTGATTTTACTCAGGCGTATAAAAATATTTTTCTATACAGCAAAATATGAAGAAAAATTGTGAACAGGCAAAGAATAGTTGTGCAAGAGAACACAGTGTACGATACACTGCGCAGAAGCAAGTAAAGCAAGTAAATTTACAACTCTGTTTATTTTAATCCTTTATTTTGTGCACAACCAGTTTAACAGTCACAATTCTACGTTCTGACCACACAGTGTATTTATGTGTTTTGTGTGGATCTCAGAACAAACAGCGATTATTTCACTGTACAGCATTAACTGACTGGTTTGTATAACTGAGACGGAGTGTGTTTACTGCGCGGTACGACTGTATTATGTGTTTTGTGTGGATCTCAGAACAAACAGCGATTATTTCACTGTACAGCATTAACTGACTGGTTTGTATAACTGAGACGGAGTGTGTTTACTGCGCGGTAAGGACTGTATTATGTGTTTTGTGTGGACTCAGAACAAACAGCGATTATTTCACTGTACAACATTAACTGACTGGTTTGTATAACTGAGACGGAGTGTGTTTACTGCGCGTACGGACTGTATTTATGTGTTTTGTGTGGATCTCAGAACAAACAGCGATTATTTCACTTACAGCATTAACTGACTGGTTTGTATAACTGAGACGGAGTGTGTTTACTGCGCGGTACGGACTGTATTTATGTGTTTTGTGTGGATCTCAGAACAAACAGCGATTATTCACTGTACAGCATTAACTGACTGGTTTGTATAACTGAGACGGAGTGTGTTTACTGCGCGGTACGGACTGTATTTATGTGTTTTGTATGGATCTCGAACAAACAGCGATTATTTCACTGTACAGCATTAACTGACTGGTTTGTATAACTGAGACGGAGTGTGTTTACTGCGCGGTACGGACTGTATTTATGTGTTTTGTGTGGATCTCAGAACAAACAGCGATTATTTCACTATACAGCATTAACTGACTGGTTTGTATAACTGAGGCGGAGTGTGTTTACTGCGCGGTACGGACTGTATTTATGTGTTTTGTGTGGATCTCAGAACAAACAGCGATTATTTCACTGTACAGCATTAACTGACTGGTTTGTATAACTGAGACGGAGTGTGTTTACTGCGCGGTACGGACTGTATTTATGTGTTTTGTGTGGATCTCAGAACAAACAGCGATTATTTCACTGTACAACATTAACTGACTGGTTTGTATAACTGAGACGGAGTGTGTTTACTGCGCGGTACGGACTGAGTTTATGTGTTTTGTGTGGATCTGAGAACAAACAGCGATTATTTCACTGTACAACATTAACTGACTGGTTTGTATAACTGAGACGGAGTGTGTTTACTGCGCGGTACGGACTGTATTTATGTGTTTTGTGTGGATCTCAGAACAAACAGCGATTATTTCACTGTACAACATTAACTGACTGGTTTGTATAACTGAGACGGAGTGTGTTTACTGCGCGGTACGAGCAGTATTTATGTGTTTTGTGTGGATCTCAGAACAAACAGCGATTATTTCACTGTACAACATTAACTGACTGGTTTGTGTAACTGAGACGGAGTGTGTTTACTGCGCGGTACGAGCTGTATTTATGTGTTTTGTGTGGATCTCAGAACAAACAGCGATTATTTCACTGTACAACATTAACTGACTGGTTTGTATAACTGAGACGGAGTGTGTTTACTGCGCGGTACGAGCTGTATTTATGTGTTTTGTGTGGATCTCAGAACAAACAGCGATTATTTCACTGTACAACATTAACTGACTGGTTTGTGTAACTGAGACGGAGTGTGTTTACTGCGCGGTACGAGCTGTATTTATGTGTTTTGTGTGGATCTCAGAACAAACAGCGATTATTTCACTGTACAACATTAACTGACTGGTTTGTATAACTGAGACGGAGTGTGTTTACTGCGCGGTACGAGCTGTATTTATGTGTTTTGTGTGGATCTCAGAACAAACAGCGATTATTTCACTGTACAACATTAAGTGACTGGTTTGTGTAACTGAGACGGAGTGTGTTTACTGCGCGGTACGGACTGTATTTATGTGTTTTGTGTGGATCTCAGAACAAACAGCGATTATTTCACTGTACAACATTAAGTGACTGGTTTGTATAACTGAGACGGAGTGTGTTTACTGCGCGGTACGGACTGAGTCTTTAAATATAAAGCCCAGTGGTTACTATATGTACCACCACGTTTAACACTCAACAATTCTACGTTCTGCCCACACAGTGTATTTATGTGTTTTGTGTGGATCTCAGAACAAACAACGATTATTTCACTGTACAACATTAACTGACTGGTTTGTATAACTGAGACGGAGTGTGTTTACTGCGCGGTACGGACTGTATTTATGTGTTTTGTGTGGATCTCAGAACAAACAGCGATTATTTCACTGTACAACATTAACTGACTAGTTTGTATAACTGAGACGGAGTGTGTTTACTGCGCGGTACGGACTGAGTCTTTACATATAATTCAGGTTATCAGTAGTTTCCAAAGATGTTGTAGCAAGCAGTTGTGTGTGTGTCATTTTAACCCATTTGCCTTAGCATAGCGACCAGCGGCGGGTTTTGTTACACGCGGTAATTAATATTCAGTGTCCAAGAATTGCGGATAATTTCTTAATTGGCTGATCAACTCTCAGTTTCTCAAGAACAGTTCTGCCCCATGCAGTTAGTTCTGTATTCATATCTCACGAACAAAGTGCAGCAACGTCATACAATAATAAAAGCATCCATTGACATTGTGCAATATCAATCAAGTATTTCTTTAACGCAGTAACATATCGATGTTTTTTTCGTGGTAACATTAGCAATGTTTTAATGTACGTAGCCATTAAATAAAATAGCTTTGCATATTTATCAGAGTAAATTAAAAACCAAAAAAATTAAGCATGGAACTTAACTGATTTGCTGAGTGACCAGCCACATGCCTACGCATGGCGCCCTTAGTGCGGACTCACTGGGCACTTCTGCCTGGTTAGACCTGTCAGGCGATCAGCGGAGGAAGCGGAATAAAGTAGGAGAAAAACAGATCTCATTTAGTACACGACAAACCTCACAAGAAGTGACGTGGGATTGAACTGTATGATTTGAAGGCAGAGTTTATCAGCTAAAGCTGTGGCAGGACTAGAAACCTTAAAGGACTAAGATCAATGTGAATTATATATAAAGACTCAGTCCGTACCGCGCAGTAAACACACTCCGTCTCAGTTATACAAACCAGTCAGTTAATGTTGTACAGTGAAATAATCGCTGTTTGTTCTGAGATCCACACAAAACACATAAATACAGTTCGTACCGCGCAGTAAACACACTCCGTCTCAGTTATACAAACCAGTCAGTTAAGTGTACAGTGAAATAATCGCTGTTTGTTCTGAGATCCACACAAAACACATAAATACAGTCCGTACCGCGCAGTAAACACACTCCGTCTCAGTTATACAAACCAGTCAGTTAATGTTGTACAGTGAAATAATCGCTGTTTGTTCTCAGATCCACACAAAACACATAAATACAGTTCGTACCGCGCAGTAAACACACTCCGTCTCAGTTATACAAACCAGTCAGTTAATGTTGTACAGTGAAATAATCGCTGTTTGTTCTGAGATCCACACAAAACACATAAATACAGTCCGTACCGCGCAGTAAACACACTCCGTCTCAGTTATACAAACCAGTCAGTTAATGTTGTACAGTGAAATAATCGCTGTTTGTTCTGAGATCCACACAAAACACATAAATACAGTCCGTACCGCGCAGTAAACACACTCCGTCTCAGTTATACAAACCAGTCAGTTAATGTTGTACAGTGAAATAATCGCTGTTTGTTCTGAGATCCACACAAAACACATAAATACAGTCGTACGCGGTAATGTTGTAACTCGTTAAGTTGCGTGATAACTTGTTACACACAGTAAAACAAACAGTCCGTACCGCGCAGTAAACACACCCGTCTCAGTTATACAAACCAGTCAGTTAATGTTGTACAGTGAAATAATCGCTGTTTGTTCTGAGATCCAACAAAACACATAAATACAGTCCGTACCGCGCAGTAAACACACTCCGTCTCAGTTATACAAACCAGTCAGTTAATGTTGTACAGTGAAATAATCGCTGTTTGTTCTGAGATCCACACAAAACACATAAATACAGTCCGTACCGCGCAGTAAACACACTCCGTCTCAGTTATACAAACCAGTCAGTTAATGCTGTACAGTGAAATAATCGCTGTTTGTTCTGAGATCCACACAAAACACATAAATACAGTCCGTACCGCGCAGTAAACACACTCCGTCTCAGTTATACAAACCAGTCAGTTAATGTTGTACAGTGAAATAATCGCTGTTTGTTCTGAGATCCACACAAAACACATAAATACACTGTGTGGGCAGAACGTAGAATTGTTGAATGTTAAACATGGTGGTACATATAGTAACCACTATAATTTGAATGGTTATTCTCCCTCCCGAAATTTAAGTAACGTCATTATTAAAATAGAGTTTTGTTTCGGTAAAATTCCGAAGAAATGTAAGTCGTCGAAATGCTGTCATTCCTTCGGAGTTTCCAGCAAAACCTTTGTAAGCATTATCCCTTCCGTTCTTCATTAATTTAAAGGAAGTCATATTCGCCGGACTGCAAAATTCGTGGCGAATTCGTAGAGTTTTGTCATTGAACGCGGTGCGGTGTGACACCAGCAGCAAGTCCGGGCCAAATAGTGGAACGTTTGGTCGAGGTGCCTGTACAGAGGGTAACAAGGTCAGGGCGGGCTAGCTGCGTGCTATTGATTTAACTCAACTGAACCGTGTTTTGCCAATGAATAATTTAACGGCAATATATGCTGCAATCTGCCGGCTGTCAACAAGCATCTTCGCGTGACGTACCGAAAATTGTGCGTGCTTTACATGCCGAGACGCCTGCACAGCATTGCGCTGTCGTCGTAGGCGTCTGTGCGGAGCGCAGAAGTTTGACAGGCCAATAGGGGGTCAGACGAGAAATTGCCAGCATTTTGTGGAACTTACAAGTCCATTGCCGCGGTAACAACAGCGCACCGCTTGTCCTTATCCTAAGCCAGATTAATTTATCCAGTAGACGATCTCCCAGCTTATTTTTAAGACTAATTTTATTATTATCTTCCCATCTCCGACTTGGTCTTCCAAGTGCCCTCTAAGACTTTCCCCACCAAACTAATAATTCACACTAGAGATTGAAACTGGAGCAGGGCCGTGATAAGCCGGGCATGTAGCAAGTACGAAGGCGACAGCGCACACGTTTTTGTTCAGAAGGTACGAAATTAAAACGCTGAGTGTCGATGTGTGGCAGCACGTGGACTGGAGGGTCAAGACACGTGGAGCTGGGCCACTGACGGCTGATTTGTTTATGGGCTGAGTAACCATCAGCTTCTGAGCACTATGTTAGTACTGCTAAAATATCGAAGTATCTCCCGACGTGATGCAGTGGTGCTTGACGTACATGAACAGGACAGCCTGTGACGTACATGAACAGGAGAGCCTGTGACGTACATGAACAGGCAGCCTGTGACTACATGAACAGGAGAGCCTGTGACGTACATGAACAGGAAAGCCTGTGACGTACATGAACAGGAGAGCCTGTGACGTACATGAACAGGAGAGCCTGTGACGTACATGAACAGGAGAGCCTGTGACGTACATTTAACAGGAGAGCCTGTGACGTACATGAACAGGAGAGCCTGTGACGTACATGAACAGGAGAGCCTGTGACGTACATGAACAGGAGAGCCTGTGACTACATGAACAGGAGAGCCGTGAGTACATGAACAGGAGAGCCTGTGACATACATGAACAGGACAGCCTGTGACGTACATGAACAGGAGAGCCTGTGACATACATGAACAAGACAGCCTGTGACGTACATGAACAGGAGAGCCTGTGACGTACATGAACAGGACATCCTGTGACGTACATGAACAGGAGAGCCTGTGACGTACATGAACAGGAGAGCCTGTGACGTACATGAACAGGAGAGCCTGTGACGTACATGAACAGGAGAGCCTGTGACGTACATGAACAGGAGAGCCTGTGACGTACATGAACAGGAGAGCCTGTGACGTACATGAACAGGAGAGCCTGACTCTGGACGTACATGAACAGGAGAGCCTGTGACGTACATGAACAGGAGAGCCTGTGACGTACATGAACAGGAGAGCCTGTGACGTACATGAACAGGAGAGCCTGTGACGTACATGAACAGGAGAGCCTGTGACGTACATGAACAGGAGAGCCTGTGACATACATGAACAGGAGAGTCTGTGAAGTACATGAACAGGAGAGCCTGTGACATACATGAACAGGACAGCCTGTGACGTACATGAACAGGAGAGCCTGTGACGTACATGAACAAGACAGCCTGTGACGTACATGAACAGGAGAGCCTGTGACGTACATGAACAGGACAGCCTGTGACGTACAAGAACAGGAGAGCCTGTGACATACATGAACAGGACAGCCTGTGACGTACATGAACAGGAGAGCCTGTGACGTACATGAACAGGAGAGCCTGTGACGTACATGAACAGGAGAGCCTGTGAAATACATGAACAGGACAGCCTGTGACGTACATGAACAGGAGAGCCTGTGACATACATGAACAGGAGAGCCTGTGACATACATGAACAGGACAGCCTGTGACGTACATGAACAGGAGAGCCTGTGACATACATGAACAGGAGAGCCTGTGACATACATGAACAGGAGAGCCTGTGACGTACATGAACAGGAGAGCCTGTGACATACACGAAGAGGAGAGCCTGTGACATACATGAACAGGAGAGCCTGTGACATACATGAACAGGACAGCCTGTGACATACATGAACAGGACAGCCTGTGACATACATGAACAGGAGAGCCTGTGACATACATGAACAGGACAGCCTGTGACATACATGAAGAGGAGAGCCTGTGACATACATGAAGAGGAGAGCCTGTGACATACACGAAGAGGAGAGCCTGTGACATACATGAACAGGAGAGCCTGTGACATACATGAACAGGACAGCCTGTGACATACACGAACAGGACAGCCTGTGACATACATGAACAGGAGAGCTTGTGACATACATGAACAGGACAGCCTGTGACATACATGAAGAGGAGAGCCTGTGACATACATGAACAGGAGATCTTGTGACATACATGAACAGGAGAGCCTATGACATACATGAACAGGACAGCCTGTGACATACATGAAGAGGAGAGCCTGTGACATACATGAAGAGGAAAGCCTGTGACATACATGAACAGGAGAGCCTGTGACATACATGAACAGGACAGCCTGTGACATACATGAACAGGAGAGCCTGTGACATGCATGAACAGGACAGCCTGTGACATACATGAAGAGGAGAGCCTGTGACATACATGAACAGGACAGCCTGTGACATACATGAAGAGGAGAGCCTGTGACATACATGAAGAGGAAAGCCTGTGACATACATAAACAGGAGAGCCTGTGACATACATGAACAGGACAGCCTGTGACATACATGAACAGGAGAGCCTGTGACATACATGAACAGGACAGCCTGTGACATACATGAAGAAGAGAGCCTGTGACATACATGAACAGGAGAGCCTGTGACATACATGAACAGGAGAGCCTGTGACATACATGAACAGGACAGCCTGTGACATACATGAACAGGACTGCTTGCAGTGTTAGGAAGTAGAATTGTGTTACATCAATTAAATAAGTGACTAAGCAGCTGCTTAGAGCTCAGTCCCTCTTAACAAGCTAACAGTCTCAATAGTAAATAAATAAATAAATCCCGCATTTTACGGAACCTCAAGGTCACATTCAGTGCACGAACTGCAATATGTGATGCACCAACTGTAAGGTGTGGGCACGAATTGCAATATGTGATACACGAACTGTAAGGTGTGGGCACGAACTGCAATATGTGATACACGAACTGTAAGGTGTGGGCACGAACTGCAATATGTGATACACGAACTGTAAGGTGTGGGCACGAACTGCAATATGTGATGCACGAACTGTAAGGTGTGGGCACGAACTGCAATATGTGATGCACGAACTGTAAGGTGTGGGCACGAACTGCAATATGTGATACACGAACTGTAAAGTGTGGGCACGAACTGCAATATGTGATACACGAACTGTAAGGTGTGGGCACGAACTGCAATATGTGATGCACGAACTGTAAGGTGTGGGCACGAACTGCAATATGTGATACACGAACTGTAAGGTGTGGGCACGAACTGCAATATGTGATGCACGAACTGTAAGGTGTGGGCACGAACTGCAATATGTGATGCACGAACTGTAAGGTGTGGGCACGAACTGCAATATGTGATACACGAACTGTAAGGTGTGGGCACGAACTGCAATATGTGATGCACGAACTGTAAGATGTGGGCACGAACTGAAATATGTGATGCACGAACTGTAAGGTGTGGGCACGAACTGCAATATGTGATGCACGAACTGTAAGATGTGGGCACGAACTGCAATATGTGATGCACGAACTGTAAGATGTGGGCACGAACTGCAAGATGTGATACACGAACTGTAAGATGTGGGCACGAACTGTCAGGTGTGGGCACGAACTGCAATATGTGATGCACGAACTGTAAGATGTGGGCACGAACTGCAAGATGTGATACACGAACTGTAAGATGTGGGCACGAACTGCAATATGTGATGCACGAACTGTAAGGTGTGGGCACGAACTGCAATATGTGATGCACGAACTGTAAGGTGTGGGCACGAACTGCAATATGTGATGCACGAACTGTAAGGTGTGGGCACGAACTGCAATATGTGATGCACGAACTGTAAGGTGTGGGCACGAACTGTCAGGTGTGGGCACGAACTGAAATATGTGATGCACGAACTGTAAGGTGTGGGCACGAACTGAAATATGTGATGCACGAACTGTAAGGTGTGGGCACGAACTGCAATATGTGATGCACGAACTGTAAGGTGTGGGCACGAACTGTAATATGTGATACACGAACTGTAAGGTGTGGGCACGAACTGTCAGGTGTGGGCACGAACTGTCAGGTGTGGGCACGAACTGTCAGGTGTGAGGCGGAGCACGATGTCGGCTCGCGGAACACCAGCTGCCGTCCACGCGTCCATGGACCAGAAAACGTGGAATAAGAAAAGCCCAGCGGGAACCATTAGTCAATTGTTCCAGGAAGTTGGTAACTAGATTCATTTTCAGACGGCATGCGTTAGTCCGCGTGGAGCTGCGCGACCAGCTGATGCAGTAACCGCGCTGGACGTAGTGCAAACAGTACGAGTTTAGCTTTACATTTCTCGGAACTCTGTCAAACAATCGTAAATTTTAATGACATCAAATCAGTAAATTGGACTACACGACCGGCACGCAATGTCTGCTTGTTTGTTCGACGATTCTGACAGCAGCAGAACGACGGATGTGGCAGGGAGCAGTCGGTGTCCGGTGTGAGGTGTCCGGTGTGAGGTGTCCGGTGTGAGGTGTCCGGTGTGAGGTATCCGGTGTGAGGTGTCCAGTGTGAGGTGTCCGGTGTGAGGTGTCCGGTGTGCGGTGTCCGGTGTGAGGTGTCCGGTATGAGGTGTCCGGTGTGAGGTGTCCGGTGTGCGGTGTCCGGTGTGAGGTGTCCGGTGTGAGGTATCCAGTGTGAGGTGTGCGGTGTCCGGTGTGAGGTGTCCGGTGTGAGGTGTCCGGTGTCCGGTGTGAGGTGTCCGGTATGAGGTGTCCAATGTGCGGTGTCCGGTGTGAGGTGTCCAGTGTCCGATGCAGACTGCAACCAGACTGCCCACACGCACATCGCAAGCGTTCTGAATCACTCGGCACACACAGCTGCACGCATTCTATACCAACTTCTTATTTAGGAGCCACGGAGTTCCTATCCGAACTCAGTAGCCATGGTTTTCCTCAGTTTCTCCAGCACATTCCGGGATAACGACACAAACAGGCCACAAACAGTCGCTCCATATTGCCAATTCTCTGTCTAATAAGTGTCATGTTGTACGTAAGATATAAGTCAACTACTGTCGTTGGATTTACAGTAAGAACACAGATGTATATTTACAGTAAGAACACAGATGTATATTTACAGTAAGAACACAGATGTATATTTACAGTAAGAACACAGATGTATATTTACAGTAAGAACACAGATGTATATGTACAGTAAGAACACAGATGTATATTTACAGTAAGAACACAGATGTATATTTACAGTAAGAACACAGATGTATATTTACAGTAAGAACACAGATGTATATTTACAGTAAGAACACAGATGTATATTTACAGTAAGAACACAGATGTATATTTACAGTAAGAACACAGATGTATATTTACAGTAAGAACACAGATGTATATTTACAGTAAGAACACAGATGTATATTTACAGTAAGAACACAGATGTATATTTACAGTAAGAACACAGATGTATATTTACAGTAAGAACACAGCTGTATATTTACAGTAAGAACACAGATGTATATTTACAGTAAGAACACAGATGTATATTTACAGTAAGAACACAGATGTATATTTACAGTAAGAACACAGATGTATATTTACAGTAAGAACACAGATGTATATTTACAGTAAGAACACAGATGTATATTTACAGTAAGAACACAGATGTATATTTACAGTAAGAACACAGATGTATATTTACAGTAAGAACACAGATGTATATTTACAGTAAGAACACAGATGTATATTTACAGTAAGAACACAGATGTATATTTACAGTAAGAACACAGATGTATATTTACAGTAAGAACACAGATGTATATTCCTGTTTCTAAATCACATTCATATTGACCCTTTTGTCCGCCCACATTTGTAGGCACGTACAGCACAGTGTCGATGTTCGTGATTGACTGAAACCGATAGAAGTGTCACGAACATCGGAACGTATTTGCAATGTAGAACAGAACGTCTGTTTGCTTCCAAGAATTTGCGAAATGCCTCCATTAAGAATATAAAACAACTTCAAAATTAATAAAAATAAGAATGTACTTTATAAAGTTCAAATACTTTTCGGAAGAATAACATTCGTTAAATAACTGAATGTTTTGAATATTAGACATCCCCGTTGGTATGTACATGCGACAGTAGATGTCACACATGTACAGGTTGTGACTGTACTGCTGACAGCAGTGACGTTGGTATGTACATGCGACAGTAGATGTCACACATGTACAGGTTGTGACTGTACTGCTGACAGCAGTGACGTTGGTATGTACATGCGACAGTAGGTGTCACACATGTACAGGTTGTGACTGTACTGCTGACAGCAGTGACGTTGGTATGTACATGCGACAGTAGATGTCACACATGTACAGGTTGTGACTGTACTGCTGACAGCAGTGACGTTGGTATGTACATGCGACAGTAGATGTCACACATGTACAGGTTGTGACTGTACTGCTGACAGCAGTGACGTTGGTATGTACATGCGACAGTAGATGTCACACATGTACAGGTTGTGACTGTACTGCTGACAGCAGTGACGCCTACTGTTAAGTAACTGAAGCTGTGTGTCGCATCGTACAGCGCGGAAGCAAACAAACTGACTGATAGACAGAGCTTGACTTAACGAACAGTGATTTGTGAGATAGCAGGAGGGTGGGGGAAGCCGATTCGTCGAAACCAGTCGTGAAAGATCGAAACAATGGTATCAAAATGGCTGACCACGAAAGATCGAAATCCCAAAAATCGGAAGTCCACGAACATCGTAAATCTAATGTAATGGAAAACGGCTATTAAAGGCGGCTGGAGCGTCAAGGTGGACAGTTACCACAGGAGACGCCGTGAAGACTGAGTGAAGACGCAACCACATGACATCAGAACATATCTCTGGTGTGGCGCTTATGGACAGTGGACGTAGTACTGTGGGTGGCTGACAGATGGCGGTAAGGGTCAGACGACCTCAGTGCAACGTTTTGGAACATTGTCACTTCTTACAAAAATCGTTTTGAAGTTTATCTCCTTTCGTGCGCTCTCCGAGAATTGTAACGTAGGGACAAAGACTGTCTGTTAGGTTCGTAAAGTGCATTACATTAGTTCAACACTTAAAGCCCAGTGGTTACTATATGTACCACCACGTTTAACATTCAACAATTCTACGTTCTGCCCACACAGTGTATTTATGTGTTTTGTGTGGATCTCAGAACAAACAGCGATTATTTCACTGTACAACATTAACTGACTGGTTTGTATAACTGAGACGGAGTGTGTTTACTGCGCGGTACGGACTGTATTTATGTGTTTTGTGTGGATCTCAGAACAAACAGCGATTATTTCACTGTACAACATTAACTGCCTGGTTTGTATAACTGAGACGGAGTGTGTTTACTGCTCGGTACGGACTGTATTTATGTGTTTTGTGTGGATCTCAGAACAAACAGCGATTATTTCACTGTACAACATTAACTGACTGGTTTGTATAACTGAGACGGAGTGTGTTTACTGCGCGGTACGGACTGTATTTATGTGTTTTGTGTGGATCTCAGAACAAACAGCGATTATTTCACTGTACAACATTAACTGCCTGGTTTGTATAACTGAGACGGATTGTGTTTACTGCGCGGTACGAACTGAGTAAATAAAATTCATGTCAATTTCCGTCTTGCAAGATTTGAGCTGGACGAGACAGAAGTCTAGTTGCCTGATAAGCATTGAGAAACGTCAGTAAATCTCTTCAGAGAAAGTTGTTTCGGTTACCCATAGCTGCCATTTCAAGAGATCGATGCAGTGATTGTCACTGCGTATACAAGATACATGCGTGCAGTTACTGCAGAGGCACGTGGCTGTGATATTTCGAAATCAGCAGCAATACGTCACAATAGAACAATAGCAAGGACATAAAGTTGCGCAACAAAACAAACTCGCTGTGTGATGACGTCACCTGTACCCACATACAGATACAAACAGTGCGGTCTGTCAGTACGCCGCACGTCGCAACTGTAACACGATGGTCACCTCCCCACGTGTATCAACGAATTTCAATTGTAGCCATGTTTCCTAAGTAACCCGTATATACTACTTAAGTAGTCCATCTTGAAAAGTTAGTTATCATTCACGTGGTCGACACAGTGTCCTCTTACGGAACACCAGAGTTCGTTATTGCACTTGTAGGTGTTGCTCAGCGGTTCATGTCCGGAGTCAGATGAATCGACTCCACAGGCTTACGTTCGTCCACTTAACGATCCGTTTTAATATCATCCTCCCATTTACGAATAATCCTCGGACAGGCTTCCTTTCTTCAGGTCTCCTACTAAACGTCCGTATGCATATCTCGCCTTCCCAATACTGCTTCATTTTGTCTCCCTAAAAACGGAAAGCAATGGGCGAGTTTAAACAGCAGCATATCGCCAGATGAAGACGAAACGTGTCGCTTAGTTAAAATCGCCATTGTGACTATGGTTTATAGTTATTAACAATTAAGTGGTTAAAAATATTCGTCTACTATTATTGGGTATTTTGTACGGTCTGCAGTTACTGTCGTTGTTCTGTACAGCGACTCGCTACAGGCTGGACGGTCCGGGGATCGAATTCCGATGGGGGCGAGATTTTCCATACGTGTCCAGACCGGCCCTGGGGCCCACCCAGCCTCTTGTAGAGTGGGTACCGGGTCTTTCCCGGGGGTAAAACGGCCTGGGCGTGGCGTTGACCACCTCTGCCCCCCCCCCCCCCGTAGTGTCGTGATTGAATGAATGCGTGGAGCTATACCTCTACTCCCACCCCCACCCCCTGCACGTGGCACGTTTCGGGGTAACTTTACCTCTTAGTGTCATTCATAGTAAAGCGAACGTCGCCTCACCGTGAACTACGCCTGTCAATCACTGAGGCCTGCCCTATAAGTCTATTGTCAATGAACTGCATATTGACGTACCAGGGCAATAGTACCACAGACTTCCACCAGATGTCAGCACCAGTTCGCTCCTGCGCGCCGCTGCGTGTTGGCGTTCAGAACTGCGAGATATCGACAGACGCAACCGTACAAGTAGCGGATTTAGAGCGATAAACTGATGAAAGGAAAACAGACTTTTATTTGAATTTTCATACTTTTTAAACAAAGACTTCGGGATAGTCAGAGTCATATATTTTCTTTTAATATAGCTAAGCAAGCCTCGATAGCAAGTTTAATTTAGTGTCTTTTAACATCACAAAAAGAAGTTTAGCACGGCCATATTATGCGACATTAGGCATTCTAACACAGAAACTGCTGAGGATTCAAGTCTTCCAAGATGTTATGTAGTCAGAGGAGACACGTAGCTTATTTTTTTCCTGCTTCCTTGACCGTGAACATGGATGCGCTATCATGCTTCGAAACATCGCAAACTGTAACATTAAGGGCACGTTCTGATGAACGAGGAACTTGAATCTCCATAACTTGAATCTCCATAACTTGAATCTCCATAACTTGAATCTCCGTAACTTGAATCTCCGTAACTTGAATCTCCGTAACTTGAATCTCCATAACTTGAATCTCCGTAACTTGAATCTCCGTAACTTGAATCTCCGTAACTTGAATCTCCATAACTTGAATCTCCATAACTTGAATCTCCGTAACTTGAATCTCCATAACTTGAATCTCCATAACTTGAATCTCCATAACTTGAATCTCCATAACTTGAATCTCCGTAACTTGAATCTCCATAACTTGAATCTCCATAACTTGAATCTCCGTAACTTGAATCTCCATAACTTGAATCTCCATAACTTGAATCTCCATAACTTGAATCTCCGTAACTTGAATCTCCATAACTTGAATCTCCATAACTTGAATCTCCATAACTTGAATCTCCATAACTTGAATCTCCATAACTTGAATCTCCATAACTTGAATCTCCATAACTTGAATCTCCATAACTTGAATCTCCGTAACTTGAATCTCCATAACTTGAATCTCCATAACTTGAATCTCCATAACTTGAATCTCCATAACTTGAATCTCCATAACCTTATCTCGTTCACTTCTCTGTACGAGTGTGTAAAAAGGCGAAAATGTTTGCATAGCTGACAGATGTGCTGCTTACATTTTATTGTCTAATTCTTTCAAAAGGGAAAAAGTTAGATTTTTATAAAGTGACGTTTGTAGTAACACGTTCAATTACACTGTAATTAAATACATACTGAATGTTTGGCACCCTGTAGTTATGTTCGTTCCGACGTCTTGCACACGCATGAGTGGCAAATTTCCTTCCACTGCATTAATTCAGCATTCAGTTGAGCCTATTTAGTCACCCTGAGAATGTAGTCAGTACGTCCTCCGAAACGTCTGAACATGTAATCACTACACGGTACATAAAACCAAAAATACGGACATCATTTAAACACGTGAAATGGTCGTTAAAATAATGCCGTCCAAATTAAAATAATGCCGTCCACATTAAAATAATGCCGTCCACATTAAAATAATGCCGTCCAAATTAAAATAATGCCGTCCACATTAAAATAATGCCGTCTAAATTGAAATAATGCCGTCCAAATTAAAATAATTCCGTCCAAATTAAAATAATGCCGTCCAAATTAAAATAATGCCGTCCAAATTAAAATAATGCCGTCTACATTAAAATAATCTCGTCTAAATTGAAATAATGCCGTCCAAATTAAAATAATGCCGTCCAAATTAAAATAATGCCGTCCAAATTAAAATAATGCCGTCCAAATTAAAATAATGCCGTCCAAATTAAAATAATGCCGTCCAAATTAAAATCCTAGAGCAGTGTCGATTAAGCACACTTCTCTAAATCAGGCTTCATCGTCGCGTCGTTTTATGCGCTCAGACGGACAGAACGACGTTAACAGGCCGTCCCCAGGGCTGCCAACTGTAACCAAAAGCTACGGTAGCTACGCTGTTAAAGCGACGTCAGGTACTGAGGTACAGCTTTTGTGTGTGCTTTGAATCGTCGTTTGAAATTATCTTCTAATTACGTGAGTGCGTGACACGACGCACTTCACACGCTCTACCAGCACGAGATCTCTTCGGATCATATAAGATCGAGACAGATGTGTGTATACACGCACACGCACCGTACAGAGTGTAAACAGCTGGAAACTTGTATCTGGAACGGCTGACTTTAAAGTTTTAATTTTACAACATTGTAATTTTATGATTATTAACTTTGAATATTTTAGAATTGTAATATTTTGATCAGGCGTCGGTCTACGGCCGCTCGCTTACTGGGATTGCGGGTTCGAATCCCACCGAGGGCATGGATGTCTGTCTCTTGTGAGTGTTGTGTGTCGTCAGGTAGAGGTCTCTGCGACGGGCTGATCCCTCGTCCAGAGGAGTCCTACCGAATGTGGTGTGTCCAAAAAGTGTGATCGTGAAGCTTCGAAAAATGAGGCGGTCTAGGCTCCCAAGGGGCTGTCGAGCCATTGGAAAAAATATTTTAATCGTTTTAATAAGGGAGACACAATACCTGGATTAGCTGCTGGCCTTGTACTACTTTGTTCAGATAACTCCCTGAAGATGGCACCGCGGTGCCGAAACATGTAGCAGTTTTATACTTGTTTATGAATGTATTTTATTAAATGCGTAAGTTGACTGACGTATTGATTACAGTAATGTGCGTCTTTATGGAAAAGGGGCTACCGCAGTGTGAGCAGGGGTTAATCGGAGCGGAGTGCCAAGAAGAGGATGGACTGGACTGTGTTACTGGACTGGACTGTGTTACTGGACTGGACTGTGTTACTGTTATTATTATTATTATTATTATTATTATTATTATTACTGCCGTTGAACAGCTGTGAGTTTTGTGCAAATCGGTGAAGTGAATGCCATGTTTCACTCAAAGGCGCGCATGAAGTTCTGCCCGTTTGTTCTGCAGTGTTCATCCGACTTGGACAGAATTCGGTGCACGAATTACACACGAAAATGTGTTAAGTGATCGCGAGTGTAGTGAAAATGTGTTAAGTGATAGTGAGTGTAGTGAAAGTGTGTTAAGTGATAGTGAATGTAGTGAAAATGTGTTAAGTGATAGTGAGTGTAGTGAAAATGTGTTAAGTGATAGTGAGTGTAGTGAAAATGTGTTAAGTGATCGTGAGTGTAGTAAAAATGTGTTAAGTGATAGTGAGTGTAGTAAAAATGCGTTAAGTGATAGTGAGTGTAGTAAAAATGTGTTAAGTGATCGTGAGTGAGGTGAAAATGTGTTAAGTGATAGTGAGTGTAGTAAAAATGTGTTAAGTGATAGTGAGTGTAGTGAAAATGTGTTAAGTGATCGTGAGTGTAGTAAAAATGCGTCAAGTGATAGTGAGTGTAGTAAAAATGTGTTAAGTGATCGTGAGTGTAGTGAAAATGTGTTAAGTGATAGTGAGTGTAGTGAAAATGTGTTAAGTGATAGTGAGTGTAGTAAAAATGCGTTAAGTGATAGTGAGTGTAGTAAAAATGTGTTAAGTGATAGTGCGTGTAGTAAAAATGCGTTAAGTGATAGTGAGTGTAGTAAAAATGTGTTAAGTGATCGTGAGTGTAGTGAAAATGTGTTAAGTGATAGTGAGTAGTAAAAATGTGTTAAGTGATAGTGAGTGTAGTAAAAATGTGTTAAGTGATAGTGAGTGTAGTGAAAATGTGTTAAGTGATAGTGAGTGTAGTAAGAATGTGTTAAGTGATAGTGAGTGTAGTAAAAATGTGTTAAGTGATAGTGAGTGTAGTGAAAATGTGTTAAGTGATAGTGAGTGTAGTAAGAATGTGTTAAGTGATAGTGAGTGTAGTGAAAATGTGTTAAGTGATAGTGAGTGTAGTAAGAATGTGTTAAGTGATAGTGAGTGTAGTAAAAATGTGTTAAGTGATAGTGAGTGTAGTGAAAATGTGTTAAGTGATAGTGAGTGTAGTAAGAATGTGTTAAGTGATAGTGAGTGTAGTGAAAATGTGTTAAGTGATAGTGAGTGTAGTAAGAATGTGTTAAGTGATAGTGAGTGTAGTAAAAATGTGTTAAGTGATAGTGAGTGTAGTAAGAATGTGTTAAGTGATAGTGAGTGTAGTAAAAATGTGTTAAGTGATAGTGAGTGTAGTGAAAATGTGTTAAGTGATAGTGAGTGTAGTAAGAATGTGTTAAGTGATAGTGAGTGTAGTGAAAATGTGTTAAGTGATAGTGAGTGTAGTAAGAATGTGTTAAGTGATAGTGAATGTAGTAAAAATGTGTTAAGTGATAGTGAGTGTAGTGAAAATGTGTTAAGTGATAGTGAGTGTAGTGAAAATCGCCGCAGTGAAAGTCATACTTCACGTAGGGGTGTAATCTTTCAGTACCTCCAGCATTTATTGTCCGAGTTGTGTGAAATTCCGTATAAGAGATCTGCTCTAGCTAATGCTGTTGAGCATTTGTGAGTTTCGTGACAATCTGTGTGGGGAAGACCGTACTTTACTGAGCAGGTAAATGAAATACGTTTGCGCGTGTACCGTCAAACCTTGTGGCATTCTGAAAGTAAAAAACGCCTCAGTAAAGTCTGTGTACTGCGTCGCTGACTCCATCATTTGCTGACGTATTTATTAACAGTACCTGTCAACTTTCTGGGCCGCGATAGCTCAGTCGGTATAGCGACTCGCTACGGGCTGGGCGGTCTGGGGATCGAACCCCGGTGACGGCGAGATTTTCCGCATCCGTCCAGACCGCTCCTCTCTTTCTCTGGATGCAAGGCGGCTGGGGCGTGGCGTTGACCATCCACCCCCATCTATCACCGAGGTTACAGAAAGAGTAGAGCTATACCTCTGACCCCTGTCTGGGCCTTCATGACATGCTACAGTGTGACCTTTACCTTTTACCTGTCTCCTGTCATTGACTACGATCGTCATAATGCTGGAGTGATATTGTGGTTACACGCAAGTCCGATAGAGCGCGGCACGTCCAGGTTGCATGTAGTTCCAAATCCCACCAGTAGGTGTGCCCTGGTTGCATGTAGTTCCAAATCCCACCAGTAGGTGTACCTCCCAACATTTCCCTCCTATTTTCTCATTAACTCCATAAAATGAAAGGCAGGAAAGGGACGAAAGTTTGCCCCACAAGAGGGACTCTAAGGGAGCGAAACACCCCTACAGGGTTTCGTTGGGGACCCCAGAAGGAAAGATACCATTTAGAATACGTAGGAATAGATTGGTGGATAGTATTAAAATTGATCTTAAATAAATCGGTCGGGAGGACGTGGACTGTGTTGACTGCCTCAGGATAGGGATAAGAGGCGCGCTCTTGTGAGTACGGTAATGAACTTTCTGATTCTATAAATGCAGGAATTTCTTAACTACCTGAGGAAGTAGTAGCTTCTTGAGAAGGACCCTGCTCCATGGAGTTACTTAGTTACAAATTTAGATGTTTAATATCACAAGCAAATACGAGGTTACTCGCTAATTGAGTGCGGAAATATTATACGTTGTTCCGGCAGCTATGCCACTATAGCACTTCACAAAAGTATTTATGCAATTGTCTTTTCTACTGTGAGCATTTGACCGTGTATTACTGAAGCATAAAATGTGCATGTGGGTTGCAATTAGTTCCCTTACCGAGTTTAACAAATACAGCAACATCAGATTGAAAGCCATTATGGAAACCACACAGAGGAGAGGTCTACCTAGCCCTTCGTCTCTTTGTAAAATCGCCTCCAGGACGAGAATTGTATTACTCAAGTTGTAGGGAATGTTATGCAAGGCTTAAGAGAAATGTTAAGAGCGTGATTGGCTAGACTGTTATGTGTTAATCGTGTTTCAGCTGTTTTTCAAGATGGTGGCCGAGTGTTAGATAAGTTCTACATGCTTTTAGTTCACCTTCCTTTTCTGTAACAGAAACTACCTATAATAATAACATGAGTGGTTACAATATAGTCTGTTAATAGCTGACGTTTCAGCTGTATAGTGTTTATGCACTTGGTTGTGTATTTTGAATTTTCGCCTTTTACACAATCACAAAGAGGAAACGAAAAAAAATGAATTTCCTACTGCAGAAGTTAGTCGCAGATAGTCCCTCCCAGTTTATATTCAGCAACATTATCATCGGTAAGTATAAGTGTCATTAATTATTATGCCCGCGTAATGTGATACAGTCACTAAATCTCATTCCATTCTGGAAAATGTTACGGACATTTATTTTATGTGGTCAGGTTAATTTGTTTCGAGACATATACTGACACTATCTTGAAATATTGCTTGTTTATACATAACAGTGTAATAAATTACAACAGATTGTAAATTTATTGTAGAAAAGATTTAAAGTTTTACAGAAAAAACAGTACAAAGTGAAAGTCGTTTTAAAGTAAAAGGGAAAAAAACATTCATTTACACGATAAGGTCCAAAACAAGTTTAGCACTGTGTGACATCAGGTACACCCTTCTTCCATACATTGCCATGCCAGAGCATATTGAAAAATTAAAAGGGGTCAGATAGAGAAGTGTATCGTAGCTGTCCCAAAACTGGGGGCTTGTGGGGATGGTATTACTGGTGATTCAGTTGCTACAAAAATAGAAAAAGAAAACCATTATAGAATGCACACCTGATGGTTTTACACTGTAATTACCCTAGACAAACCAAATGTTGTTACTTGACCAGTCACATCACCCACAAAGACTGGATTTCAGAGTTCAGGACTGGTTTACACGACAGTGTAACAGGAAGGTCAAGGAACTGAAATGGCAAAAGCAGCAACTTCAGACCGTAGTGGGATATGGGTGATAGGCTGATTTGTTTCAGATGCTACTAAACATGTCTCCGTGACGTGGCTGCTGTAAGCATGTGGGTGTTTCCTCTTGCCAGCAGTACCTTGTTTATTCATCTTTGGATCTTTTGAAGCCATTATAATAACTTGAAGGGCTTGGTAAGGTCAAGATAATCAAAGATAAAGTCACAGAATCAGTACATGCACCATAAGTTACAGATTGCAGAACTTCCAGTCGCAGGACTAATTTCCTCAAGTGCTGAACTATTGGGAGTGCCTGATTAAAGGAATTCTATTGTATAATGTTCCATGATTGAGGACATTGTATATCCTGTGGATCTGAGGTTCTCACAGCGGTTTTGCTGAGGATTCAGGTCTTCTGGGATGTGACATGTGTTGTTGGGCAAATAGTGCTCTGCAGTTTAAAGGATCATAGTTCCTTCAAGTTGTTGAAAACTACTGGACACAGTGACACATCGTCGACATCCAACAAAATGTCACTCCAGTATACATCTTCCTTTATATCCTTGTGTTTTGTCTAACACAAATGTTCTGTCATTTGTGTTATGTATCTTGCTGGTAATAAGCCCTTGACCCCTGGTCCACCCATTTATTAATTGAGAGGTCACTTTGTTGCAAAGTCTGCTGTGGCATGTTTGAAGTCTTAACTGGCAGCTAGAGTCGTGGGAAGAGTCTTTCTTGTTCATAAAATTCTCGTATATATATATAAGGCTAGGTATTGGCAGTTTCCAGAAGGTGGTGAAGCTGCAGAAAAACCTGCCAGAAACACAGTAACCTTAATGCTGAAGAAATTAAGCAAATCTTTATGTTCTTGTTGGAGTGAAAGTTCTTTTCCATTTGCAAGTTTTGGATTTTCACAGTAGTGTAATTGAGGTTTCTAGTGAGGTCTGTGCTGCTTGGGATATTACCAGCGTCGAGTGGTAATCCTTTGCCGACGTTGCGGGACAACCTATCAGTCCCATCTTCAAAGGCCAAGCAGTCCAAGATAAGCTTACTGCTTGGACATGTACTTAGTTCTGCTGTCCCACATTCCGATCTCCAGACATGACCATGTACTTAGTTCTGCTGTCCCACATTCCGATCTCCAGACATGACCATGTACTTAGTTCTGCTGTCCTGCATTCTGATCTCCAGACATGACCATGTACTTAGTTCTGCTGTCCTGCATTCTGATCTCCAGACATGACCATGTACTTAGTTCTGCTGTCCCTGCATTCCGATCTCCAGACTTGACCATGTACTTAGTTCTGCTGTCCTGCATTCTGATCTCCAGACATGACCATGTACTTAGTTCTGCTGTCCTCATTCTGATCTCCAGACATGACCATGTACTTAGTTCTGCTGTCCTGCATTCTGATCTCCAGACATGACCATGTACTTAGTTCTGCTGTCCCACATTCTGATCTCCAGACATGACCATGTACTTAGTTCTGCTGTCCCACATTCCGATCTCCAGACATGACCATGTACTTAGTTCTGCTGTCCCTGCATTCCGATCTCCAGACATGACCATGTACTTAGTTCTGCTGTCCCACATTCCGATCTCCAGACATGACCATGTACTTAGTTCTGCTGTCCCACATTCGATCTCTAGACATACCATTACTTAGTTCTAGCTGTCCACATTCCGATCTCCAGACATGACCATGTACTTAGTTCGCTCCCACATTCGATCTCCAACATACCATAACCTTTAAATTCTGCTGTCACATTCGATTCAAGACATGACCATGCTTTGTCTGCTGTCCCCATATCGATCTCCAGCAACCATGTTACTTAGTCATGGCGTAGCATCTCCTGATCTCCAGACAGACCATGTACTTAAGTTGTGTCCCACATTCCGATTCTCCAGACTACCATGTACTTAGTTCTGCTGTCCACATTTCGATTCACATGACCATTACTTATTCTGTGTCCCATTCGATCTCCAGACATACCATGTACTTAGTTATACTGTCCACATTCCATCTCCAACATGACATGTACTTTTCTGCTGTCCACATTCCGATCTCAGAATGACCATGTACTTACTCGCTGTCCCATTCCGATTCCAGACATGACCATTTACTTATTTCTGTCCGCATCCGATCTCCAGACATACCATGTACTTTGTCTGCTGTCTGCATCCGATTCCAGACATGACCATAGTACTTAGTTCTGCTGTCCTGCATTCGATCTCAACATGACCATGGACTTAGTATTCTTGTCCCCATTCGATCTCAGACATACATGAATAGATCTGCTGTACCCGCATTCAATTCCAACATGACCAGTACTTAGTTTGCTGTCCCACTTCGATTCAACATGACATGGTACTTAGTTCTGTCTCGCATTCCGATCTCAGACATGACATGTACTAGTTCTGCTGTCCTCTTTCGATCTCCAGACATGACCAGTATTAGTTCTGCTGTCCTGCATCCGACTCAACATGACCTGTACTTAGTTCTGCTGTCCCACATTCCGATCTCCAGACATGACCATGTACTTAGTTCTGCTGTCCCGCATTCCGATCTCCAGACATGACCATGTACTTAGTTCTGCTGTCCCACATTCCGATCTCCAGACATGACCATGTACTTAGTTCTGCTGTCCTGCATTCCGATCTCCAGACATGACCATGTACTTAGTTCTGCTGTCCTGCATTCCGATCTCCAGACATGACCATGTACTTAGTTCTGCTGTCCCACATTCCGATCTCCAGACATGATCATGTACTTAGTTTTCTCAGCATTTACTTCTAGACCAATCTCCTTACTAGCGACTACCAAAGCTTCTGTGTTTCTCTTTATAGCATGTACGCTTCCACCCAACATATTAATATCATCACAATAAACCACAAGCTGATGTGTACCACACAATTTCAAGCCCTCCTGGTTTGCCTGAACCCTCCTAATGTCATATTCCAAAGCAAAGTTGAAAAGCAATGGCGATAAAGCATCTCCTTGTTTCAAACCATTCTTAACAGTAAATGTGTCAGACAAATGTTTGCCTACACGCACTCTGCTATAGGTTTCATTTAGACACATTTTTACGAGCCTTACTAGTTTCATAGGATACCAAACTCAATGAGAATATTATACAAGACCTCCCTCCTAACTGAATCATGGGCTTTCTTGAAGTCTATAAATAGCTTACACACTGCCCTATTGTATTCAGATTATTTCTCAAGTATTTGATGAATGCAAAATATATAGATCAATAGCTGACCTGTTACATCACAATCCATACTGTTAGTCGCCAATAATTATTTTACCTGCATATGGAGTTAACCTTGATAGAAGGATGTTGGATAATATTTTGTATGTGGTTGATAGGAGTGATATGCCTCGATAATTACTGCAGTCTGTTTTGTCACCCTTCTTATAAATAGGTACAATGATTGACTCCTTCCACTGCTCAGGCAATTCCTCTTTATTCCAAGTAGAACTAATAAGTTTATGGTCTCCGAACAAATTGTCCTACCTCCTGCTATAATCAGTTCTGCTGGAATTTGATCAATACCGTGATTTTTGCCTTTTTAACTTTTCAATAGCCATCTCAACCTCAGAGTCACTGGGCTCAGGCACCAGTGGCTCTGCTGTCTGTATTGCAGTCTGCCTAACATCATTAACCCCATGTACATTCAACAGCTCAGAGAGGTGATTCCTCCACCTTGCAAAAGTACTGTGGGTGCCTGCAACCAGATCACCCCTTCTCATCCTTGATTATATCAGTTGCAGGCTGGTAACCCTTCTGAAATTGATGTCCGTGTACGGGTCTCTAGTATTTTGTTCTTACTGGTTGTTTCAAGTTTTTTACCGTTCAGATATTACCTCTTTTGTTCCAGAAATGTCTGCTACTTCCACATCTTCCATTCAGATTATCTGCATTACTACGGTTTGGATCCTGTAACCTCTGCAGTTCAGCCTGCTTCCTTTGATCTACAACTTTTGAACCTTCTTCATCAAACCGTAGTTTATGCTGCTTCCATTCATACAGCCCTAGACTCTCTTTGGCTGAAATTTTGGTATTCTCTTTAATGTTTTCCCAATCCCTATTCCTCTGCTCACTTTCATGTATGTTGTCCAAAGCTGCAAACCTCTTTGAGATTCCAAGCTGATACTGCTCCTTAACTTCTGCCGTACATAGCTTCTTGAGATCAAATTTCTCCACATCAGACTTCTATGCTGCTTGTTTACTTACCAACAGTCTCTCCCTAACTTTTGCGACTACCAGACTGTGATCAGTATCACAGTCAGCTTCCCAGAAATGATCGGACATCAAATGTGCTTGAATGCCATCTCCTATTTATCATATGTGATCCGTCTGATTATGAGTCTTCCCATCAGGAGAGGTCCAGGTGTATTTATGAATGTTTTGATGCGGGACATCGTGCTCTTAACAGCTAGATTTTTTGATGTGGCAGGCAGAGTTTACTATAACACCGTTATCATTGCTAGTTTAATCTAAGCTCTTATTCCCACTTGTCAGTTTGAAAATATCATCTGTCCCCAATTTTTCATTAAAATCTCCTATCAGAATTTTCATGTGGTACTTAGGAAAATTATCGAAAACCTGTTCTAATTGCTTACAGAAACTGTCCTTTGAGTCATCACTTTTATCCTCAGTTGGTGCATGTGCACTCAGAACAAGGAATGTAGTGCGTTCAAAATGTTGGGAAACACACATGACATCCCAGAACACCTGAGTCTTCCCCAGTTTTCTATATATCTTTATATTGTGTAAGTAATTCTTAAAAAGTTGTTACCTGAACTTAAAATTAAAACTCTTGATTAAACCAGCAGGAACATCACTATTTGGAGGTGCTACAAGTTGGGTACGAAACATGGCGTCGCTCCATCAGATGCACCGCACAGGTCCTCACTACAAGAAGCGACCTCCACGGAAACCTCTTGATGGTAAACCGTTCGCTAAAGGTGTTGTACTAAAGACCCTCATTAAGAAACCGAAGAAACCTAACTCTGCAAACAGGAAGTGCGTGTTGGTACGACTGAGTACCGGTAAAGAAATGGTGGCATATGTTCCAGGAATTGGACATAACCTGCAGGAACACAACATCGTTCTGTGTCGTGTCGGACGATGTCAGGATGTGCCCGGTGTTAAGATCAGATGTGTTCGTGGTAAATATGACCTACCGCATGTAATTAAAAAGTAACTTTTCTTTGCAGCTGAGGAACAATAGTTTTGATAGTAGGGTCTGAAAAGTAGTGCGATGTCTGCTTTGTAACTTGAGCCATTGCACCTGAAGTTTAACTGCAGGAAGGAGGTAACATTTGTGCAGTAGAATGACAATTGCTTTATTATGGACTTCATTACTGTTAACTTTAATGCAGTGCATCATTTGGCAGGTTGTAAGCTTATGTTTGAATACACCAACACACTTTTATGGTTGTTTAACACTGCTTGAAAGGTACAATCATGAGTGCAATTTGGTCTCATTGTTCTTGATTAATTGGCACCAATAAAACGATCACAAACAACAGCGCCCATTTTTCAATGTAAAACATCTGCTTGGTTGTAACAATGTAAACATCTGCTTGGTTGTAACAATGTAAAACATCTGCTTGGTTGTAACAATGTAAACATCTGCTTGGTTGTAACAATGTACGAAACATCAGTAATAAAAACGTAAAACAACCTCAAAAACCATAAAAACATTACAGCATATTTCACAAAATACAAACACTTTGTGGAAGCATAAAATACATTAGTTGAGTGAAGTAGTATGATTGCATAAAGCACCAATGCAATCAATCTTGATGAATGACAGAACGTGACTGAGCTGAGAGTGGTCTGTGTAGCAACAGGAGAGTGGAGGAAGCCAGTCGGCTGTCGTGTTTCACCCTGGTTTGTTGCAACGAGTCACAGAAGTCAAAACAGTGGTATTGACATGGGTGGGCACGAAAAGTTGAAAGCCAGAACATCAGGACATGCAGTGCATTGAGTCAGTGCATTGACTCACATGTCAGTGCATTGAGTCACATGTCAGTGCATTGAGTCACATGTCAGTGCACTGAGTCACATGTCAGTGTCTGCCCTCTGCGCTTCAGTGTAAATGTTTGTCTGAATTATGTGAACTAATGTTGGAATACTTGCGATAATAGCTGTCATAATTTGCGGTCGATCTCTCATTTAATAATGTGACTTGTATATGTCGTGAGTTTTGGTAAATATTGCTCCTTTTTGTAAAACCTGAACCTGTGTCATGAACGATCCCCTTGGGGAACCAGGCCGCACCCCATTGTATGTAGGCCTTCCGTCCGCGTGGGGCTCCGTGGACGATGACTGTATTCTTTTCCCCATGTATTGTGGGAGAGCTCCTTAAGTGGGGACTCCGAGAGATACGAATGAATTAATGAATGGCTCTGGAAACGGAGCGTTGCTTTTTATAGGAGCTGCCCAAAGGCTCCTACAGATGTCCAAGGGCTTGCCTGGCTTACAGACAGCTCTGGGACAGAATGGGGGACTGAGGCTCTTCGGGTAAAGAGATATGTAAAAGAAGGCTCTGGAAAGGGGCAACTCCATAAGGGCCCTGTCAGGGAACATGGAGGGAGGCTCCTTTACCAGGGACTTATAAAGGTGAGTTTCTGTTTTATTAGGAGACTTTTTTCATTAGGGCTGCGAGAGATATTGAAATGAAGGATCTGGGATGGGTGTCTCTCTCCATAGAGGCCCCGCTGGGGGAAATTGGAGGAGGGACTTCTTCACCGGGGACTTCGAGAGACAAATAAAAGAAGGCTCTGGAGGGGGGAACGTCTCTCTCTCTCTCTATGGGGGCTCTGTGAGGGAACCTAGAGGGAGGGTTCCCATACTGAGGACTCCAAGATACATGTAGTAGAAGGCTCTGGAAAAGGAGCATTTCTTTTTACAGGGGCTCCATAAGGGGAACCGAAAGGTATTTAGAAAGGGAGGGCTTGGCCAATATGTTTACTGGGCCGGAACTGTACTTGATATATTTTTGTGTTATGTGTAACTTAGAGGGTTCGTGGCCTTATGTTGGGCCACAACACTAAGAAAGTATCTGCATTTTGGGGGGCCACAAAAAAAAGGTCTACGTGCATTGGGCCCCTAAATGCTCGAACCCATTGGGTAATCCATTGTATATGTCATGAGTTTTGGTAAATATTGCACGTTTCTGTAAAACTTGAACCTTCCACAGTGACAACTAAAAGAGAGTCCTCGCAGGTGACCAGCTGTGTCACTGCGAGCAGTCAGTCCATCAGCAATTCGTCATGTGCCAGTCGCTCCTCACAATGTCAGTAGTCACTCACAGTACGACACAGCATCACATCGCACAGACCTGAATCCTCAGACGTCTAAAGTCTGCACAGTGTCACATCTCTGAAGACTATAGTCACCATAGTCACTGCTTGAGAGCCACAAATGTCGCAGTTACTGTGATTTAGCTAAAGTTTAGTCATCCTTAGGGCTTGTGTGTCGGCCGCGATAACTCAGTCGGTATAGCGACTCGCGACGGGCTGGACGGTCCGGGGATGGAACCCGGTGGTGACGAGATTTTCCGCACCCGTCCAGACCGGCCCTGGGGTCCACCCAGCCTCCTGTACAATGGGTACCGAGTCTCTTTCCCGGGGGTAAGGTGGCCGGGACGTGGAATTGACCACCCATCCTCATCTAGTGCCAGGGTTAAAATAAGAGTACAGCTATACTTCTACTCCCCCTCTGGGCCTTCGTGGCCTGTTCTAGGGAGAACTTTACCTTTACCTTTACCTTTAGGGCTTGTGTGTTGTGATTTAAGAGTAAGAAGTGATGTCACTTCTTTATTGACTTTCAGATGTTTTATTCTACACAGGTTACAGATCATAGTGGAGGTCTGACTGTCAACAGTTTTACATTTCTGTAACACACACGTTGTAACCAAAATCTTACCTTGACAACAGAAATGACTTTTCTGCCCATAACTGATGTCTTGTGGCTGCGATGTATGTGCAAGTATTTATGTAAGTAAGTCTTGTGGCTGTGATGTATGTGCAAGTATTTATTGAAGTAAGTCTTGTGGCTGTGATGTATGTGCAAGTATTTATTGAAGTAAGTCTTGTGGCTGTGATGTATGTGCAAGTATTTATTGAAGTAAGTCTTGTGGCTGTGATGTATGTGCAAGTATTTATTGAAGTAAGTCTTGTGGCTGTGATGTATGTGCAAGTATTTATGTAAGTAAGTCTTGTGGCTGTGATGTATGTGCAAGTATTTATTGAAGTAAGTCTTGTGGCTGTGATGTATGTGCAAGTATTTATGTAAGTAAGTCTTGTGGCTGTGATGTATGTGCAAGTATTTATTGAAGTAAGTCCTGTGGCTGTGATGTATGTGCAAGTATTTATTGAAGTAAGTCTTGTGGCTGTGATGTATGTGCAAGTATTTATTGAAGTAAGTCTTGTGGCTGTGATGTATGTGCAAGTATTTATTGAAGTAAGTCTTGTGGCTGTGATGTATGTGCAAGTATTTATGTAAGTAAGTCTTGTGGCTGTGATGTATGTGCAAGTATTTATTGAAGTAAGTCTTGTGGCTGTGATGTATGTGCAAGTATTTATTTAAGTAAGTCTTGTGGCTGTGATGTATGTGCAAGTATTTATTTAAGTAAGTCTTGTGGCTGTGATGTATGTGCAAGTATTTATGTAAGTAAGTCTTGTGGCTGTGATGTATGTGCAAGTATTTACTTAAGTAAGTCTTGTGGCTGTGATGTATGTGCAAGTATTTATTTAAGTAAGTCTTGTGGCTGTGATGTATGTGCAAGTATTTATTTAAGTAAGTCTTGTGGCTGTGATGTATGTGCAAGTATTTATTTAAGTAAGTCTTGTGGCTGTGATGTATGTGCAAGTATTTATTTAAGTAAGTCTTGTGGCTGTGATGTATGTGCAAGTATTTATTAAGTAAGTCTTGTGGCTGTGATGTATGTGCAAGTATTTATTAAGTAAGTCTTGTGGCTGTGATGTATGTGCAAGTATTTATTAAGTAAGTCTTGTGGCTGTGATGTATGTGTCTAAGTATCAAGTTTTATTAAGTAAGTCTTGTGGCTGTGATGTATGTGCAAGTATTTATTAAGTAAGTCTTGTGGCTGTGATGTATGTGCAAGTATTTATTTAAGTAAGTCTTGTGGCTGTGATGTATGTGCAAGTATTTATTTAAGTAAGTCTTGTGGCTGTGATGTATGTGCAAGTATTTATTAAGTAAGGTCTTGTGTGTGCAGTGATTATTAAGTGCAGTATTTATTTAAGTAAGTCTTGTGGCTGTGATGTATGTGCAAGTATTTATGTAAGTAAGTCTTGTGGCTGTGATGTATGTGCAAGTATTTATTTAAGTAAGTCTTGTGGCTGTGAGATGTTATGTAGAATCGTTATTATTGAATTTTTAAGTAAGTCTTGTGGCTGTGATGTATGTGCAAGTATTTATTAAGTAAGTCTTGTGGCTGTGATGTATGTGCAAGTATTTATTAAGTAAGTCTTGTGGCTGTGATGTATGTGCAAGTATTTATTTAAGTAAGTCTGTGGCTGTGATGTATGTGCAAGTATTTATTAAGTAAGTCTTGTGGCTGTGATGTATGTGCAAGTATTTATTAAGTAAGTCTTGTGGCTGTGATGTATGTGCAAGTATTTATTAAGTAAGTCTTGTGGCTGTGATGTATGTGCAAGTATTTATTTAAGTAAGTCTTGTGGCTGTGATGTATGTGCAAGTATTTATTAAGTAAGTCTTGTGGCTGTGATGTATGTGCAAGTATTTATTTAAGTAAGTCTTGTGGCTGTGATGTATGTGCAAGTATTTATTAAGTAAGTCTTGTGGCTGTGATGTATGTGCAAGTATTTATTAAGTAAGTCTTGTGGCTGTGATGTATGTGCAAGTATTTATGTAAGTAAGTCTTGTGGCTGTGATGTATGTGCAAGTATTTTATGTAAGTAAGTCTTGTGGCTGTGATGTATGTGCAAGTATTTATTAAGTAAGTCTTGTGGCTGTGATGTATGTGCAAGTATTTATGTAAGTAAGTCTTGTGGCTGTGATGTATGTGCAAGTATTTATGTAAGTAAGTCTTGTGGCTGTGATGTATGTGCAAGTATTTATTTAAGTAAGTCTTGTGGCTGTGATGTATGTGCAAGTATTTATGTAAGTAAGTCTTGTGGCTGTGATGTATGTGCAAGTATTTATGTAAGTAAGTCTTGTGGCTGTGATGTATGTGCAAGTATTTATGTAAGTAAGTCTTGTGGCTGTGATGTATGTGCAAGTATTTATGTAAGTAAGTCTTGTGGCTGTGATGTATGTGCAAGTATTTATGTAAGTAAGTCTTGTGGCTGTGATGTATGTGCAAGTATTTATTTAAGTAAGTCTTGTGGCTGTGATGTATGTGCAAGTATTTATATGTAAGTAAGTCTTGTGGCTGTGATGTATGTGCAAGTATTTATTTAAATAAGTCCAACTAGCTGCACTCAGTCAATATACAGCACATTACGTCATACTACATATCCTCTTACATGTTTCGGCTCGGCTGAACCATCATCAGGGAGAACCGGACACGAGGGAACAAACGTGCTGGTAACACACGTGTACATGCTCGTGAAAACGTAAATAGTACACGTGTAAGACATTACAGTACAATCTGAGTACTTTTAGTGCTGTCGGGAAATATAGTTGTGACTGTCGTCCGTCTGTCTGTCTGTCGAGGCATCACAGCGGGATTTTTGACCCTGACATTTGGCGATTCTTTACCCGCTAAACACGGCGTCCTCTCCCTAAAGAATTTAATCATCAACAGCAGTCTAACCAACAGACTCGGAAGTTTACCGAAATGTGTTCGTAATGTTGGTAGTAATGATGTAGCATTACTTTGTCGTGACATCACGCTTCCGCGTGTGTATAATGTACATATAGTATAGTAAATGTAAATGCAACTGATCATCGTGGTACAGCGTTGCAAACACGTCAGACGTACATTGTATGCACTTTACTGGTCCTTCTGACCTCCACTGTGACATACACCTGACCTCACACTCACAAATCGCTGAGAATTCGAGGAACTCAACTTGTGACGACGTGTCTTTCCGCCATATGCAGTATTTAAGCTGTGATATTACTGTTAGTGCATCGTGTTGACTGACATCGCTGTAGCACGTTAAAACTGACAGCAGCAGATGCAATATGAATCAGGTGAAGTCCAATCACGTTGTGCCGTTAGGTAATGAAATGTACACACAAATATTTGCGAACAAAATTGCGCATACGTGTAGCAACACTGCACAACTGGCACGTGCATACACACCGCTAAACACACGTGTAGCAACACTGCACAACTGTGCACGTGCATACACACCGCTAAACACACGTGTAACAACACTGCACAACTGGCACGTGCATACACACCGTTAAACACACGTGTAGCAACACTGCACAACTGGCACGTGCATACACACCGTTAAACACACGTGTAGCAGCACTGCACAACTGGTACGTGCATACACACCGCTAAACACACGTGTAGCAACACTGTACAACTGGCACGTGCATACACACCGCTAAACACACGTGTAGCAACACTGCACAACTGGCACGTGCATACACACCGTTAAACACACGTGCAATATGTCTGTTCAAAGTAACTTCAATCCACGTGTATAATGTGAGCGACAATACTAATTCAATATTCTCACTCTCCTAACGCCCATATTCCTCATTTCCCTTCGCTTGCAGACGCGGTTCTGAATTAATTCAATCATAAACACCGCTGAACTCAAGATATTTCCCACAACAAGCACCACAAATGCCGACATCAAATGAGAGACAGAGAACCTAACAAACATGTCACTACTTTCTGCTCTAACTGTACTTCTACTTCTCAAGGAAGCTCGATGCTGCAGTTCTTTCCAGTGTTTTTCCAGCAAACCAGCTTCCAAACAGCGCCTCATTAGGACGTTGAATCTGTACAGGAGTGGACTTCCCTTCTGAAAGAGGATTGTTGCACCTGCAGAAAGTACGACTTCATCAAGTGAACATATCACTTTAGTCACGTCAACAACTCCCATTTCCCTAGCAACATAAGTAGCATAAACTGGAAAAGTTAACGCAGCAATGTCTCTTTTTGTTATCATTCTTTCAACACATTTCTGAATATCACTGCAGTCTTCCATAAGTTTCTTGTGATCAAGGAACTTCACAAATTCGGGATACGATATAGTGTCCTTAGCATAGCTGGCTAGTGGATGGTTGCCATACACTAAGTCTGAATCCAGGAGTTCGTCTAATGTTTCAAACTTCTTTTCATATTTCGGTTCCACCAGATAAGAAACAAAGAATGCTTGGAACACAGTGATAATAGCGAAACAGTAACACACATACAGACAGAAGAACACTCTGAGGTTAGAGGTGGTGGGCTGCTGTGGGACAGACACTCCCATAAAGACGGCCCAAGCATTGTAGAAACAGTGCGATAGTGACTTGTATGTGTGTGTCTGCTTAAGCACAGACCGGTAGTGACCATTGCCGACACACCAGAACACACCAGTGGTTAGCAGCAGCACAAGACCCATTGTCAACCAGACAGACAGCGAGAAAGTTTCCAGTACCTTTTCTGTTCCAAGAACAGCTTTTGGACAAGGAAGAAGTATCTTCGCTTCAGCGTGTATATAGGGGATTGTGGCGTCAAATGACGACGTGACAATGAGAGGCATTAGAGGAATTGTGCCGGTTAGAACATCGGACAAACCGTCTTGTAAGTCAGCTAATGTTTTCATAAAAGACTCGAGTTCCATATTTAGCGATGGCGCAAGGAAAACAGTTGTCAAATTCATTTTCTCACATACTAAGTTAAGTAGCTCAACAAATAAACCTGTTATTTTGTACGCAATACTGCCATCATTCTGTGTGTAATTTTCTGTCAAGATCACATAGGGCTCAATTCCTGTGGTACCTACTCTAATGGGACAACCCATAAAATTATTTGGCACTTTTGCGGGGTATAAATGTGCGTTTTCTGAAAATCTGCCATTATTTTCGAAAACCCATTCATCTAGTAGAATGACGTCTTGTACTTGTCCGCATCTTCCCAATTTAAACGGGAACCAGTTGTACAAGTTCAGCCTGTCAGATCCTGCTGTCCGTGTGCTGCTCATCGCATTCGTTGGTTGATACGCAACTTGGTTGGCGATCAAGACGGCCACGTCGACAATTTTGGCCATCTCCCACAATATGGAACACATTCGAGCAGCCAGTAAGTGTGCTGGCTCATTGCCCCTGTCAGTTGCTACCACAAGAAACCTACCTCGAGGATTCCACGACGCGCTGTATTTCAGATTGTCCACCTGACTTTCAAGTGTCTCGTTCAAACTGACCGCCTGTTCATTCCACACAAACAAAATGTAACTGTGCTGTATAATTGTTGTGTCAGCAGTGTCGTCTCCGCTCGGCCGGAACAGTTCGATCGGCCATCTTGTTCCCTCATGTAACTTTGCCAGTAAGACATTTACCATCTGCAGGTCGTCCGCCTGTGGCAGAGTTTCGCTGAGAGAGCTGCGTGCGATGTCGTGCGTTGTGCGTGGCAGTGAGACGACGAGAGGTCTTGCTGGTGCGAAGTGTCTATGTGCGATCGTTCCCACACACAGGACTGTGTGCAGCTGGTCTGCGGTCAGCATGTGACCTGTCAGAGGTACGACAGCGTCAGTGACCGCAGTCAGCAGCAGCATAATGCTGACAGCCGTCTTACCTCCTTCCATCTGCAATGAGAAATATGTTGTCATGTAGACGAGTCGTTGATTGAGCTGACTTCCTAACTGAAAAATGCTTTGAGTAATACACGGAGGTTACTGTTTGTCGGGAAGTGACGCCGTGTAGACTTGTATAAATTTGCCAACCTTAGGAGGAATCTATGGGGGGGCATGGACTGGATTGATATGGCTCATGATAGGGACAGGTGGCGGGCTGTTGTGAGTGCTGTAATGAACCTTCGGGTTCCATAAAATGCGGGGAATTTCTTGACTAGCTGACGACCTGTTAGCTTCTCAAGAAGGACTGTGCTACATGGAGTTAGTTAGTTAGTTAGTTAGTTAGTTAGGAGGAACCTACTATCTGACGGGGGACGTAGATGGACTCGTCGACAGAGACGGTACGTTTCTGCCAGTGTGCACGGCGTCACAACCCAGAAGGCAGTAACCCTCATAGTCACTGCACGAGAGCCACAAATGTCGGAGTCACTGTGATTCACCAAATGCTTACTTCATATTAGGTCTGTATATCACTAAGTCAGTGTTACTTCGGACGCAGTAATAAGATCCGACGTGACAAAGACAGCTAGTTTGAGTGTCAAAATGTTGCGTGTCGTGCGATATCTGTACAGTTACACAACACGTTGTGCCCCTCTGCCGTGTAAGTGTTCTGTGTACCCCCCCCCCCCCTTCCTCCCACACTTTTTTCATTTATTGTTCTTCTTCTTACCGTTTTATTCCTCCCGTGCCATACGCTTTGTACATTTATCTTAGTAGTTGTTTCAGAGACCTCAGATTCTCACAGCGCTGCTGATTAGTCTAGGCCCTTCGACGTGTTCGGTCATAGCGGACGGCGACCGTCGGACACGTCTTCCTGCGACGTGTTCGGTCATAGCGGACGGCGACCGTCGGACACGTCTTCCTCCAGCCCTTGGCTGTCTTCTCTCCAGTTACCTTCATATCTCTAATTTTGTCTAAACCTCAACACATATTCAACTGCTGTCAGAGGAATTTCATTTCTGCGGCCAGTGTGTGACTTTCTCCTCTCTTTTAAGGACTTGTGACTCACTAACTAACCAACCAACGAACTCGATGGTGCAGAGTCATTCTTGACAAACTGACAGTTTTTCAGCTAGTCATGAAATCCCCTCATTGTGCGCAACCCGCAGTTCATCATCACATTTGCACTGCCCGCCACGTGCCCCTATCCTGAGCCAGATCAATCCAGGTCACGCCATCCCATTTCTTGAAGATCCATGTTAATATTATCCAAGACCCTGACCGATACAGGCTACAAATGTTCTAACGTACAAAATCTCATGTCTATTTCCCGTTTCTTACATCTGTCCAAAACATCAGTCGATGATCTGTCAAATGTTTCGTAGCGTATTTGTTTCTACGGTGAGCAGTTGCTAGCACTTCGCCCAACCCCCAACCTGGAGGACCACCCCTTGCCGCGTGTCCGCTGCTACCCTTCATATCTGCAGGCCGCAATCTGACGACCCGCCAGGTTAAATAAAGAGTAGAGTTTTACCTCTACTCCCCCTCTGGGCCTTCATGGCAAGTTATAGGATGAAATTTACCTTATAATATATATATATGTGTGTGTGTGTGTGTGTGTGTGTGTGTGTGAAAGTAACATATCAACTGACATTTGCTACTTACATTAACATGTGACTTTAAAGCTCCAGTTGTATCTCGTATCTGCGCTCAGCTCTCCTTCAGCTTCGCACAAATTCCGCAGTTGTTTCGTGCCACACACACAACTGAGTTCAGGCGGCACTTTCTGTCTAATGCGTTCTATCAGTCTGTCCAGATTGCAGCAGTGTTTCAAAAACGCCCCTTTGCTATGTTTTGTATGTCACGACACGCCTGAATTATGTATTACAGAAATTAATACAATACGTTTTTCAAAATATCCTCACAGCTGTCACGTGACGTGTCAGCACGCAATGTTAACGCATAAATCCGTTAGCGCAGTGGGACAGAAGCAAAGTGCCATCGACTTCATACAAATCAGTCTAATTGTGCAAATAATTAAACATTTTAGCATTCAGTGACTTGTTTATTGTTTATTGCGTGTAGCAGAACGTTATGACGAAGACAGAAGACGCATTTGTCTGATCGGAAGGCAACGAAAATTGTAATCTGTTATGTCTATTTGCTGACATTCTCTTTAACATTTCATCTAGGCTTAGATGTCCCAAGATGCCTGTTTCCTTCAGGTTTTCCAACTAAAATATTCTGTATATCTTTTATTTCTCCAGTGCATTTTTTTCTTGTCGCATTGTCTCTCATTTCGTCGCCTTCATAACGCTCCGTGTGCAGTACCAATCATGAAGCTACTCAGTGAGCAGTTGTCTTCGTCCTCCTGTTCCTGCGTCTTTCTGAAGACCAGACGACTCCGTCAGTCCCTGTTCTGGCACAATATGTGCGTGTTTAGTCGTGTGACACGCACACACACACACACGCACCATCAAACTGTTTATTGACAACTCCGACGTCTTCAGTGAACATTGTGTCATTTGTATAAAACGTTGTGTACTATATACATTGTTTTATATAAAAACTTGTAACGTATGAACATACGGCCTTTCGCAAAATGCGTCACCTCAGGTACTGCTGACACTGTTACAGACAGTTCTTAATAACGTACTGTGTCAGTAGCAGCTGTCTGTCAGTAGCTTGTTACATTACACGTTCGATTGCTCTGCACAGCCACAGTCTGTACATTACTGATGTCTTGTTGTGCGCAGGAATAAGGCAAGCTGCAAGCAGTATGAGTTTGTAGGTCTGTGGCACACGTGTGTGAGACAGACAGACATGTTGCTACACACGTGTGTGAGACACACAGACATGTTGCTACACACGTTTGTGAGACAGACAGACATGTTGCTACACACATGTGTAAGACAGACAGATATATTGCTACACACATGTGTAAGACAGACAGATATATTGCTACACACATGTGTAAGACAGACAGACATATTGTTACACACATGTGTGAGACAGACAGATATATTGCTACACACATGTGTAAGACAGACAGATATATTGCTACACACATGTGTAAGACAGACAGATATATTGCTACACACATGTGTAAGACAGACAGATATATTGCTATACACATGTGTAAGACAGACAGACATGTTGCTACACACGTGTGTGAGACAGACATGTTGCTACACACATGTGTGAGACAGACAGACATGTTGCTACACACGTGTGTGAGACAGACAGACATGTTGCTACACACGTGTGTGAGACAGACATGTTGCTACACACGTGTGTGAGACAGACAGACATGTTGTTACACACATGTGTAAGACAGACAGACATATTGCTACACACATGTGTAAGACAGACAGATATATTGCTACACACATGTGTGAGACAGACAGATATATTGCTACACACATGTGTGGCATGTGGCATGTGTGAAGTCTTAACTGGCAGCTAGAAGTCCATGTGGGAAGAGTCTTCTTGTTCATAAAATTCTCGTATATATATATAAGGCTAGGTATTGGCAGTTTCCAGAAGGTGGTGAAGCTGCAGAAAAACCTGCCAGAACACAGTAACCTTAATGCTGAAGAAATTAAGCAAATATTTTGTGTTCTTGTTGGAGTGAAAGTTCTTTTCCATTTGCAAGCTTTTGGATTTTCACAGTAGTGTAATTGAGGTTTCTAGTGAGGTCTGTGCTGCTCTGGGATATTACACAGCGTCGAGTGGTAATCCTTTGCCGACGTTGCGGGACAACCTATCAGTCCCATCTTCAAAGGTCAAGCAGTCCAAGAAGAAAGCTTACTGCTAGGACATGTAATTAGTTCTGCTGTCCTGCATTCCGATCTCCAGACATGACCATGTACTTAGTTCTGCTGTCCCACATTCCGACCTCCAGACATGACCATGTACTTAGTTCTGCTGTCCCACATTCCGATCTCCAGACATGACCATGTACTTAGTTCTGCTGTCCCACATTCCGACCTCCAGACATGACCATGTACTTAGTTCTGCTGTCCCACATTCCGATCTCCAGACATGACCATGTACTTAGTTCTGCTGTCCCGCATTCTGATCTCCAGACATGACCATGTACTTAGTTCTGCTGTCCCACATTCCGACCTCCAGACATGACCATGTACTTAGTTCTGCTGTCCCACATTCCGATCTCCAGACATGACCATGTACTTAGTTCTGCTGTCCTGCATTCCGACCTCCAGACATGACCATGTACTTAGTTCTGCTGTCCCACATTCCGATCTCCAGACATGACCATGTACTTAGTTCTGCTGTCCCGCATTCCGACCTCCAGACATGACCATGTACTTAGTTCTGCTGTCCCACATTCCGATCTCCAGACATGACCATGTACTTAGTTCTGCTGTCCCACATTCCGATCTCCAGACATGACCATGTACTTAGTTCTGCTGTCCCACATTCCGATCTCCAGACATGACCATGTACTTAGTTCTGCTGTCCCACATTCCGATCTCCAGACATGACCATGTACTTAGTTCTGCTGTCCCACATTCCGATCTCCAGACATGACCATGTACTTAGTTCTGCTGTCCCACATTCTGATCTCCAGACATGACCATGTATTTAGTTCTGCTGTCCCACATTCCGATCTCCAGACATGACCATGTACTTAGTTCTGCTGTCCTGCATTCCGATCTCCAGACATGACCATGTACTTAGTTCTGCTGTCCTGCATTCCGATCTCCAGACATGACCATGTACTTAGTTCTGCTGTCCCACATTCTGATCTCCAGACATGACCATGTACTTAGTTCTGCTGTCCCACATTCTGATCTCCAGACATGACCATGTACTTAGTTCTGCTGTCCTGCATTCCGATCTCCAGACATGACCATGTACTTAGTTCTGCTGTCCCACATTCTGATCTCCAGACATGACCATGTACTTAGTTCTGCTGTCCCACATTCTGATCTCCAGACATGACCATGTACTTAGTTCTGCTGTCCCACATTCTGATCTCCAGACATGACCATGTACTTAGTTCTGCTGTCCTGCATTCCGATCTCCAGACATGACCATGTACTTAGTTCTGCTGTCCCACATTCCGACCTCCAGACATGACCATGTACTTAGTTCTGCTGTCCCACATTCCGATCTCCAGACATGACCATGTACTTAGTTCTGCTGTCCTGCATTCCGACCTCCAGACATGACCATGTACTTAGTTCTGCTGTCCCACATTCCGATCTCCAGACATGACCATGTACTTAGTTTTCGTCTGTCCCGCATTCCGACCTCCAGACATGACCATGTACTTAGTTCTGCTGTCCCACATTCCGATCTCCAGACATGACCATGTACTTAGTTCTGCTGTCCCACATTCCGATCTCCAGACATGACCATGTACTTAGTTCTGCTGTCCCACATTCCGATCTCCAGACATGACCATGTACTTAGTTCTGCTGTCCACATTCCGATCTCCAGACATGACCATGTACTTAGTTCTGCTGTCCCACATTCCGATCTCCAGACATGACCATGTACTTAGTTCTGCTGTCCCACATTCCGATCTCCAGACTTATGCCCATTGACTTAGTTCATGTCTGTCCCCACATTCCGATCTCCAGACATGACCATGTACTTAGTTCTGCTGTCCCACATTCCGATCTCCAGACATGACCATGTACTTAGTTCTGCTGTCCCGCATTCCGATCTCCAGACATGACCATGTACTTAGTCTCTGCTGTCCCACATTCCGATCTCCAGACATGACCATGTACTTAGTTCTGCTGTCCCACATTCCGATCTCCAGACATGACCATGTACTTAGTTCTGATGTCCTGCATTCCGATCTCCAGACATGACCATGTACTTAGTTCTGCTGTCCCACATTCCGATCTCCAGACATGACCATGTATTTAGTTCTGCTGTCCCACATTCTGATCTCCAGACATGACCATGTACTTAGTTCTGCTGTCCCACATTCTGATCTCCAGACATGACCATGTACTTAGTTCTGCTGTCCCACATTCTGATCTCCAGACATGACCATATACTTAGTTCTGCTGTCCCACATTCTGATCTCCAGACATGACCATGTATTTAGTTCTGCTGTCCCACATTCCGATCTCCAGACATGACCATGTACTTAGTTCTGCTGTCCTGCATTCCGATCTCCAGACATGACCATGTACTTAGTTCTGCTGTCCTGCATTCCGATCTCCAGACATGACCATGTACTTAGTTCTGCTGTCCCACATTCTGATCTCCAGACATGACCATGTACTTAGTTCTGCTGTCCCACATTCTGATCTCCAGACATGACCATGTACTTAGTTCTGCTGTCCTGCATTCCGATCTCCAGACATGACCATGTACTTAGTTCTGCTGTCCCACATTCTGATCTCCAGACATGACCATGTACTTAGTTCTGCTGTCCCACATTCTGATCTCCAGACATGACCATGTACTTAGTTCTGCTGTCCCACATTCTGATCTCCAGACATGACCATGTACTTAGTTCTGCTGTCCTGCATTCCGATCTCCAGACATGACCATGTACTTAGTTCTGCTGTCCCACATTCTGATCTCCAGACATGACCATGTACTTAGTTCTGCTGTCCTGCATTCCGATCTCCAGACATGACCATGTACTTAGTTCTGCTGTCCCACATTCTGATCTCCAGACATGACCATGTACTTAGTTCTGCTGTCCCACATTCTGATCTCCAGACATGACCATTTACTTAGTTCTGCTGTCCCACATTCTGATCTCCAGACATGACCATGTACTTAGTTCTGCTGTCCCACATTCTGATCTCCAGACATGACCATGTACTTAGTTCTGCTGTCCCACATTCTGATCTCCAGACATGACCATGTACTTAGTTCTGCTGTCCCACATTCCGATCTCCAGACATGACCATGTACTTAGTTCTGCTGTCCCACATTCTGATCTCCAGACATGACCATGTACTTAGTTCTGCTGTCCCACATTCTGATCTCCAGACATGACCATGTACTTAGTTCTGCTGTCCCACATTCCGATCTCCAGACATGACCATGTACTTAGTTCTGCTGTCCCACATTCCGATCTCCAGACATGACCATGTACTTAGCTTTCGTACCATTTACTTCTAGACCAATCTCCTTACTAGCGACTACCAAAGCTTCTGTGTTTCTTTTTATAGCATGTACACTTCCACCCAACATATTAACATCATCACCATAAACCACAAGCTGATGTGTACCATTTAATTTTAAGCCCTCCTGGATTGCCTGAACCCTCCTAATGGCATATTCCAAAGCAAAGTTGAAATGCAATGGCGATAAAGCATCTCCTTGTTTCAAACCATTCTTAACAGTAAATGTGTCAGACAAATGTTTGCCTACCCGGACTCTGCTATAGGTTTCATTTAGACACATTTTTACTAGCCTTACTAATTTCATTGGGATACCAAACTCAATGAGAATATTATACAAGACCTCCCTCCTAACTGAATCATAGGCTTTCTTGAAGTCTATAAATAGCTTACACACTGCCCTATTGTATTCAGATTATTTCTCAAGTATTTGATGAATGCAAAATATATAGATCAATAGCTGACCTGTTACATCACAATCCATACTGTTAGTCCCCAATAATTATTTTACCTGCATATGGAGTTAACCTTGATAGAAGGATGTTGGATAATATTTTGTATGTGGTTGATAGGAGTGATATGCCTCGATAATTACTGCAGTCTGTTTTGTCACCCTTCTTATAAATAGTTACAATGATTGACTCCTTCCACTGCTCAGGCAATTCCTCTTTATTCCAAGTAGAACTAATAAGTTTATGGATCTCAGAACGAATTGTCCAACCTCCTGCTTTAATCAGTTCTGCTGGAATTTGATCAGTACCTGGTTTATTTAAATCTTTTGGTTTTTCAATAGCCATGTCAAACTCAAAAGCACTGGGCTGAAGCACCAGTGGCTCTGCTGTATGTATTGCAGTCTGCCTAACATCATTAACCCCATGTACATTCAATAGCTCAGAGAAGTGATTCCTCCACCTTACAAAAGTACTGTGGGTGCCTGCAACCAGATCACCCTTCTCATCCTTGACTATGTCAGTTGCAGGCTGGTAACCCTTCTGAAATTGATGTCCGTGTACAGGTCTCTAGTATTTTGTTCTTACTGGTTGTTTCAAGTTTATTTACCGTTCAGATATTACCTCTTTTGTTCCAGAAATGTCTGCTACTTCCACATCTTCCATTCAGATTATCTGCATTACTACGGTTTGGATCCTGTAACCTCTGCAGTTCAGCCTGCTTCCTTTGATCTACAACTTTTGAACCTTCTTCATCAAACTGTAGTTTATGCTGCTTCCATTGATACAGCCCTAGACTCTCTTTGGCTGAAATTTTGGTATTCTCTTTAATGTTTTCCCAATCCCTATTCCTCTGCTCACTTTCATGTATGTTGTCCAAAGCTGCAAACCTCTTTGAGATTCCCAGTTGACACTGCTCCTTAACTTCTGCCGTACATAGCTTCTTGAGATCAAATTTCTCCACATCAGACTTCTATGCTGCTTGTTTACTTACCAACAGTCTCTCCCTAACTTTTGCGACTACCAGACTGTGATCAGTATCACAGTCAGCTTCCCAGAAAGATCGGACATCAAATGTGCTTGAATGCCATCTCCTATTTATCAATATGTGATCCGTCTGATTATGAGTCTTCCCATCAGGAGAGGTCCAGGTGTATTTATGAATGTTTTGATGCGGGACATCGTGCTCTTAACAGCTAGATTTTTTTATGTGGCAGGCAGAGTTTACTATAACACCGTTATCATTGCTAGTTTAATCGAAGCTCTTATTCCCACTTGTCAGTTTGAAAATATCATCTGTCCCCAATTTTTCATTAAAATCTCCTATCAGAATTTTCATGTGGTACTTAGGAAAATTATCGAAAACCTGTTCTAATTGCTTACAGAAACCGTCCTTTGAGTCATCACTTTTATCCTCAGTTGGTGCATGTGCACTCAGAACAAGGAATGTAGTGCGTTCAAAATGTTGGGAAACACACATGACATCCCAGAACACCTGAGTCTTCCCCAGTTTATATATATCTTTATAGTGTGTAAGTAATTCTTAAAAAGTTGTTACCTGAACTTAAAATTAAAACTCTTGATTAAACCAGCAGGAACATCACTATTTGGAGGTGCTACAAGTTGGGTACGAAACATGGCGTCACTCCATCAGATGCACCGCACAGGTCCTCACTACAAGAAGCGACCTCCACGGAAACCTCTTGATGGTAAACCGTTCGCTAAAGGTGTTGTACTAAAGACCCTCATTAAGAAACCGAAGAAACCTAACTCTGCAAACAGGAAGTGCGTGTTGGTACGACTGAGTACCGGTAAAGAAATGGTGGCATATGTTCCAGGAATTGGACATAACCTGCAGGAACACAACATCGTTCTGTGTCGTGTCGGACGATGTCAGGATGTGCCCGGTGTTAAGATCAGATGTGTTCGTGGTAAATATGACCTACCGCATGTAATTAAAAAGTAACTTTTTTTTGCGGCTGAGGAACAATAGTTTTGATAGTAAGGGTCTGAAAAGTAGTGCGATGTCTGCTTTGTAACTTGAGCCATTGCACCTGAAGTTTAACTGCAGGAAGGAGGTAACATTTGTGCAGTAGAATGACAATTGCTTTATTATGGACTTCATTACTGTTAACTTTAATGCAGTGCATCATTTGGCAGGTTGTAAGCTTATGTTTGAATACACCAACACACTTTTATGGTTGTTTAACACTGCTTGAAAGGTACAATCATGAGTGCAATTTGGTCTCATTGTTCTTGATTAATTGGCACCAATAAAACGATCACAAACAACAGCGCCCATTTTTCAATGTAAAACATCTGCTTGGTTGTAACAATGTAAACATCTGCTTGGTTGTAACAATGTAAAACATCTGCTTGGTTGTAACAATGTAAACATCTGCTTGGTTGTAACAATGTAAAACATCTGCTTGGTTGTAACAATGTAAACATCTGCTTGGTTGTAACAATGTAAACATCTGCTTGGTTGTAACAATGTAAAACATCTGCTTGGTTGTAACAATGTAAACATCTGCTTGGTTGTAACAATGTAAAACATCTGCTTGGTTGTAACAATGTAAACATCTGCTTGGTTGTAACAATGTAAACATCTGCTTGGTTGTAACAATGTAAACATCTGCTTGGTTGTAACAATGTAAACATCTGCTTGGTTGTAACAATGTAAAACATCTGCTTGGTTGTAACAATGTAAACATCTGCTTGGTTGTAACAATGTAAAACATCTGCTTGGTTGTAACAATGTAAACATCTGCTTGGTTGTAACAATGTACGAAACATCAGTAATAAAAACGTAAAACAACCTCAAGAACCATAAAAACATTACAGCATATTTCACAAAATACAAACACTTTGTGGAAGCATAAAATACATTAGTTGAGTGAAGTAGTATGATTGCATAAAGCACCAACGCAATCAATCTTGATGAATGACAGAACGTGACTGAGCTGAGAGTGGTCTGCGCAGCAACAGGAGAGTGGAGGAAGCCAGTCGGCTGTCGTGTTTCACCCTGGTTTGTTGCAACGAGTCACAGAAGTCAAAACAGTGGTATTGACATGGGTGGGCACGAAAAGTTGAAAGCCAGAACATCAGGACATGCAGTGCATTGAGTCAGTGCATTGACTCACATGTCAGTGCATTGAGTCACATGTCAGTGCATTGAGTCACATGTCAGTGCACTGAGTCACATGTCAGTGTCTGCCCTCTGCTCTTCAGTGTAAATGTTTGTCTGAATTATGTGAACTAATGTTGGAATACTTGCGATAATAGCTGTCATAATTTGCGGTCGATCTCTCATTTAATAATGTGACTTGTATATGTCGTGAGTTTTGGTAAATATTGCTCCTTTTTGTAAAACCTGAACCTGTGTCATGAATGATCCCCTTGGGGAACCAGGCCGCACCCCGTTGTATGCAGGCCTTCCGTCCGCGTGGGGCTCCGTGGACGATGACTGTATTCTTTTCCCCATGTATTGTGGGAGAGCTCCTTAAGTGGGGACTCCGAGAGATATGAATGAATTGATCCATGGCTCTGGAAACGGAGCGTTGCTTTTTATAGGAGCTGCCCAAAGGCTCCTACAGATGTCCAAGGGCTTGTCTGGCTTACAGACAGCTCTGGGACAGAATGGGGGACTGAGGCTCTTCGGGTAAAGAGATATGTAAAAGAAGGCTCTGGAAAGGGGCAACTCCCTAAGGGCCCCATCGGGGAACATGGAGGGAGGCTCCTTTACCAGGGACTTATAAAGGTGAGTTTCTGTTTTATTAGGAGACCTTTCTCATTAGGGCTGCGAGAGATATTGAAATGAAGGATCTGGGATGGGTGTCTCTCTCCATAGGGGCCCCACTGGGGGAACTTGGAGGAGGGACTTCTTCACCGGGGACTTCGAGAGACAAGTAAAAGAAGGCTCTGGAGGGGGGAACGTCTCTCTCTCTCTATGGGGGCTCTGTGAGGGAACCTAGAGGGAGGGTTCCCATACTGAGGACTCCAAGATACATGTAGTAGAAGGCTCTGGAAAAGGAGCATTTCTTTTTACAGGGGCTCCATAAGGGGAACCGAAAGGTATTTAGAAAGGGAGGGCTTGGCCAATATGTTTACTGGGCCGGAACTGTACTTGATATATTTTTGTGTTATGTGTAACTTAGAGGGTTCGTGGCCTTATGTTGGGCCACAACACTAAGAAACTATCTGCATTTTGGGGGGCACACAAAAAAAGGCCTACGTGCATTGGGCCCCTAAATGCTCGAACCCATTGGGTAATCTATTGTATATGTCATGAGTTCTGGTAAATATTGCACGTTTCTGTAAAACTTGAACCTTCCACAGTGACAAATAAAAGAGAGTCCTCGCAGGTGACCAGCTGTGTCACTGCGAGCAGTCAGTCCATCAGCAGTTCGTCATGTGCCAGTCGCTCCTCACAATGTCAGTAGTCACTCACAGTACGACACAGCATCACATCGCACACACCTGAATCCTCAGATGTCTAAAGTCTGCACAGTGTCACATCTCTGAAGACTATAGTCACCATAGTCACTGCTTGAGAGCCACAAATGTCGCAGTTACTGTGATTTAGCTAAAGTTTAGTCATCCTTAGGGCTTGTGTGTCGGCCGCGATAACTCAGTCGATATAGCGACTCGCGACGGGCTGGACGGTCCGGGGATCAGAACCCGGTGGTGACGAGATTTTCCACACCCGTCCAGACCGGCCCTGGGGTCCACCCAGCCTCCTGTACAATGGGTACCGAGTCTCTTTCCCGGGGGTAAGGTGGACGGGACGTGGAATTGACCACCCATCCTCATCTAGTGCCAGGGTTAAAGAAAGAGTACAGCTATACTTCTACTCCCCCTCTGGGCCTTCTTGGCCTATTCTAGGGAGAACTTTACCTTTACCTTTACCTTTAGGGCTTGTGTGTTGTGATTTAAGAGTAAGAAGTGATGTCACTTCTTTATTGACTTTCAGATGTTTTATTCTACACAGGTTACAGATCTTAGTGGAGGTCTGACTGTCAACAGTTTTACATTTCTGTAACACACACGTTGTAACCAAAATCTTACCTTGACAACAGAACTGACTTTTCTGCCCATAACTGATGTCTTGTGGCTGTGATGTATGTGCAAGTAGTTATTTAAGTAAGTCTTGTGGCTGCGATGTATGTGCAAGTATTTATTTAAGTAAGTCTTGTGGCTGTGATGTATGTGCAAGTATTTATTTAAGTAAGTCTTGTGGCTGTGATGTATGTGCAAGTATTTATTTAAGTAAGTCTTGTGGCTGTGATGTATGTGCAAGTATTTATTTAAGTAAGTCTTGTGGCTGTGATGTATGTGCAAGTATTTATTTAAGTAAGTCTTGTGGCTGTGATGTATGTGCAAGTAGTTATTGAAGTAAGTCTTGTGGCTGTGATGTATGTGCAAGTAGTTATTTAAGTAAGTCTTGTGGCTGTGATGTATGTGCAAGTATTTATTTAAGTAAGTCTTGTGGCTGTGATGTATGTGCAAGTATTTATTTAAGTAAGTCTTGTGGCTGTGATGTATGTGCAAGTATTTATTTAAGTAAGTCTTGTGGCTGTGATGTATGTGCAAGTATTTATTTAAGTAAGTCTTGTGGCTGTGATGTATGTGCAAGTATTTATTTAAGTAAGTCTTGTGGCTGTGATGTATGTGCAAGTATTTATTTAAGTAAGTCTTGTGGCTGTGATGTATGTGCAAGTATTTATTTAAGTAAGTCTTGTGGCTGTGATGTATGTGCAAGTATTTATTTAAGTAAGTCTTGTGGCTGTGATGTATGTGCAAGTATTTATTTAAGTAAGTCTTGTGGCTGTGATGTATGTGCAAGTATTTATTTAAGTAAGTCTTGTGGCTGTGATGTATGTGCAAGTATTTATTTAAGTAAGTCTTGTGGCTGTGATGTATGTGCAAGTATTTATTTAAGTAAGTCTTGTGGCTGTGATGTATGTGCAAGTATTTATTTAAGTAAGTCTTGTGGCTGTGATGTATGTGCAAGTATTTATTTAAGTAAGTCTTGTGGCTGTGATGTATGTGCAAGTATTTATTTAAGTAAGTCTTGTGGCTGTGATGTATGTGCAAGTATTTATTTAAGTAAGTCTTGTGGCTGTGATGTATGTGCAAGTATTTATTTAAGTAAGTCTTGTGGCTGTGATGTATGTGCAAGTATTTATTTAAGTAAGTCTTGTGGCTGTGATGTATGTGCAAGTATTTATTTAAGTAAGTCTTGTGGCTGTGATGTATGTGCAAGTATTTATTTAAGTAAGTCTTGTGGCTGTGATGTATGTGCAAGTATTTATTTAAGTAAGTCTTGTGGCTGTGATGTATGTGCAAGTATTTATTTAAGTAAGTCTTGTGGCTGTGATGTATGTGCAAGTATTTATTTAAGTAAGTCTTGTGGCTGTGATGTATGTGCAAGTATTTATTTAAGTAAGTCTTGTGGCTGTGATGTATGTGCAAGTATTTATTTAAGTAAGTCTTGTGGCTGTGATGTATGTGCAAGTATTTATTTAAGTAAGTCTTGTGGCTGTGATGTATGTGCAAGTATTTATTTAAGTAAGTCTTGTGGCTGTGATGTATGTGCAAGTATTTATTTAAGTAAGTCTTGTGGCTGTGATGTATGTGCAAGTATTTATTTAAGTAAGTCTTGTGGCTGTGATGTATGTGCAAGTATTTATTTAAGTAAGTCTTGTGGCTGTGATGTATGTGCAAGTATTTATTAAGTAAGTCTTGTGGCTGTGATGTATGTGCAAGTATTTATTTAAGTAAGTCTTGTGGCTGTGATGTATGTGCAAGTATTTATTTAAGTAAGTCTTGTGGCTGTGATGTATGTGCAAGTATTTATTTAAGTAAGTCTTGTGGCTGTGATGTATGTGCAAGTATTTATTTAAGTAAGTCTTGTGGCTGTGATGTATGTGCAAGTATTTATTTAAGTAAGTCTTGTGGCTGTGATGTATGTGCAAGTATTTATTAAGTAAGTCTTGTGGCTGTATGTATGTGCAGTATTTATTTAAGTAAGTCTTGTGGCTGTGATGTATGTGCAAGTATTTATTTAAGTAAGTCTTGTGGCGTGATGTATGTGCAAGTATTTATTTAAGTAAGTCTTGTGGCTGCGATGTATGTGCAAGTATTTATTTAAATAAGTCCAACTAGCTGCACTCAGTCAATATACAGCACATTACGTCATACTACATATCCTCTTACATGTTTCGGCTCGGCTGAACCATCATCAGGGAGAACCGGACACGAGGGAACAAACGTGCGTGGTAACACACGTGTACATGCTCGTGAAAACGTAAATAGTACACGTGTAAGACATTACAGTACAATCTGAGTACTTTTAGTGCTGTCGGGAAATATAGTTGTGACTGTCAGTCCATCTGTCTGTCTGTCGAGGCATCACAGCGGGATTTTTGACCCTGACATTTGGCGATTCTTTACCCGCTAAACACGGCGTCCTCTCCCTAAAGAATTTAATCATCAACAGCAGTCTAACGAACAGACTCGGAAGTTTACCGAAATGTGTTCGTAATGTTGGTAATAATGATGTAGCATTACTTTGTCGTGACATCACGCTTCCGCGTGTGTAGTAATGTACATATAGTATAGTAAATGTAAATGCAACTGATCATCGTGGTACAGCGTTGCAAACACGTCAGACGTACATTGTATGCACTTTACTGGTCCTTCTGACCTCCACTGTGACATACACCTGACCTCACACTCACAAATCGCTGAGAATTCGAGGAACTCAACTTGTGACGACGTGTCTTTCCGCCATATGCAGTATTTAAGCTGTGATATTACTGCTAGTGCATCGTGTTGACTGACATCGCTGTAGCACGTTAAAACTGACAGCAGCAGATGCAATATGAATCAGGTGAAGTCCAATCACGTTGTGCCGTTAGGTAATGAAATGTACACACAAATATTTGCGAACAAAATTGCGCATACGTGTAGCAACACTGCACAACTGGTACGTGCATACACACCGCTAAAACACACGTGTAGCAACACTGCACAACTGGGACTTGCATACACACCGCTAAACACACGTGTAGCAACACTGCACAACTGGTACGTGCATACACACGCAAACACCGTTACAACACTGCACACGTACGTAGCAACACCGTAAACAAGTGTGCAACACTGCACAACTGTGCACGTGCATACACACCGCTAAACACACGTGTAACAACACTGCACAACTGGCACGTGCATACACACCGTAAACACACGTGTAGCAACACTGCACAACTGGCACGTGCATACACACCGCTAAACACACGTGTAGCAACACTGACAACTGGCACGTGCATACACACCGCTAAACACACGTGTAGCAACACTGTACAACTGCACGTGCATACCACCGCTAAACACACGTGTAGCACACTGCACAACTGCACGTGCATACACACCGTTAAACACACGTGCAATATGTCTGTTCAAAGTAACTTCAATCCACGTGTATAATGTGAGCGACGATACAATTCAATATTCTCACTCTCCTAACGCCCATATTCCTCATTTCCCTTCGCTTGCAGACGCGGTTCTGAATTAATTCAATCATAAACACCGCTGAACTCAAGATATTTCCCACAACAAGCACCACAAATGCCGACATCAAATGAGAGACAGAGAACCTAACAAACATGTCACTACTTTCTGCTCTAACTGTACTCTACTTCTCAAGGAAGCTCGATGCTGCAGTTCTTTCCAGTGTTTTTCCAGCAAACCAGCTTCCAAACAGCGCCTCATTAGGACGTTGAATCTGTACAGGAGTGGACTTCCCTTCTGAAAGAGGATTGTTACACCTGCAGAAAGTACGACTTCATCAAGTGAACATATCACTTTAGTCACGTCAACAACCCCCATTTCCCTAGCAACATAAGTAGCATAAACTGGAACAATTAACGAAGCAACGTCTCTTTTTGTTATCATTCTTTCAACGCATTTCCGAGTATCACTGCAGTCTTCCATAAGTTTCTTGTGATCAAGGAACTTCACAAATTCGGGATACGATACAGTGTCCTTACCAAAGCTGGCAGCTGGATGGTCGCCATACACTAAGTCTGAATCCAGGAGTTCGTCTAATGTTTCAAACTTCTTTTCATATTTCAGGTTCCACCAGATAAGAAACAAAGAATGCTTGGAACACAGTGATAATAGCGAAACAGTAACACACATACAGACAGAAGAACACTCTGAGGTTAGAGGTGGTGGGCTGCTGTGGGACAGACACTGCCATAAAGACGGCCCAAGCATTGTAGAAACAGTGCGATAGTGACTTGTATGTGTGTGTCTGCTTAAGCACAGACCGGTAGTGACCATTGCCGACACACCAGAACACACCAGTGGTTAGCAGCAGCACAAGACCCATTGTCAACCAGACAGACAGCGAGAAAGTTTCCAGTACCTTTTCTGTTCCAAGAACAGCTTTTGGACAAGGAAGAAGCATCTTCAGTTCCACGTGTATATAGGGGATTGTGGCGTCATAATGACGACGTGACAATGAGAGGCATTAGAGGAACTGTGCCGGTTAGAACATCGGACAAACCGTCTTGTAAGTCAGCTAATGTTTTAATAAACGAATCGAATTCGATATTTAGCGATGGCGCAAGGAAAACAGTTGTCAAATTCATTTTCTCACATACTAAGTTAAGTAGCTCAACCGATAAACCTGCTTATTTTGTACGCAATACTGCCATCATTCTGTGTGTAATTTTCTGTCAAGATCACATAGGGCTCAAGTCCTAGGGTACCTACTCTAATGGGAAAACCCATAAAATTATTTGGCACTTTTGCGGGTATAAATGTGCGTTTTTGAAAATCTGCCATTATTTTCGAAAACCCATTCGTCTAGTAGAATGACGTCTTGTACTTTTCCGCATCTTCCCAATTTAAACGGGAACCAGGTGTACAAGTTAAGCCTGTCAGATCCTGCTGTCCGTGTGCTGCTCATCGCATTCGTTGGTTGATACGCAACTTGGTTGGCGATCAAGACGGACCACGTCGACAATTTTGGCCATCTCCCACAATATGGAACACATTCGAGCAGCCAGTAAGTGTGCTGGCTCATTGCCCCTGTCAGTTGCTACCACAAGAAACCTACCTCGAGGATTCCACGACGCGCTGTATTTCAGATTGTCCACCTGACTTTCAAGTGTCTCGTTCAAACTGACCGCCTGTTCATTCCACACAAACAAAATGTAACTGTGCTGTATAATTGTTGTGTCAGCAGTGTCGTCTCCGCTCGGCCGGAACAGTTCGATCGGCCATCTTAGTTCCCTCATGTAACTTTGCCAGTAAGACGTTTACCATCTGCAGGTCGTCCGTCTGTGGCAGAGTTTCGCTGAGAGGGCTGCGTGCGATGTCGTGCGTTGTGCGTGGCAGTGAGACGACGAGAGGTCTTGCTGGTGCGAAGTGTCTGTGTGCGATCGTGCCCACACACAGGACTGTGTGCAGCTGGTCTGCGGTCAGCATGTGACCCGTCGAGGTACGACAGCGTCAGTGAGCGCAGTCAGCAGCAGCATAATGCTGACAGCCGTCTTACCTCCTTCCATCTGCAATGAGAAATATGTTGTCATGTAGACGAGTCGTTGATTGAGCTGACTTCCTAACTGAAAAATGCTTTGAGTAATACACGGAGGTTACTGTTTGTCGGGAAGTGACGCCGTGTAGACTTGTATAAATTTGCCAACCTTAGGAGGAATCAATGGGGTGGCATGGACTGGATTGATGTGGCTCATGATAGGGACAGGTGGCGGGCTGTTGTGAGTGCTGTAATGAACCTTCGGGTTCCATAAAAGCGGGGAATTTCTTGACTAGCTGAGGACCTGTTAGCTTCTCAAGAAGGACTGTGCTACATGGAGTTAGATTAGTTAGTTAGGAGGAACCTACTATCTGACGGGGGACGTAGAGAGACTCGTTGACAGAGACGGTACGTTTCTGCCAGTGTGCACGGCGTCACACCCCAGAAGGCAGTAACCCTCATAGTCACTGCTCGAGAGCCACAAATGTCGGAGTCACTGTGATTCACCAAATGCTTACTGCATATTAGGTCTGTATATCACTAAGTCAGTGTTACTTCGGACGCAGTAATAAGATCCGACGTGAACTTCGTCTGACAAAGACAGCTAGTTTGAGTGTTAAAATGTTGCGTGTCGTGCGATATCTGTACAGTTACACAACACGTTGTGTCCACTAACCACGTTGTGCCCCTCTGCCATGTACGTGTAAGTGTTCTGTGTACCCCCGCCCCCCTTCCTCCCACACTTTTTTCATTTATTGTTCTTCTTCTTACCGTTTTATTCCTCCCGTGCCATATGCTTTGTACATTTATCTTAGTAGTTGTTTCAGAGACCTCAGATTCTCACAGCGCTGCTGATTAGTCTAGGCCCTTCGACGTGTTCGGTCATAGCGGACGGCGACCGTCGGACACGTCTTCCTCCAGCCCTTGGCTGTCTTCTCTCCAGTTACCTTCATATCTCTAATTTTGTCTAAACCTCAACACATATTCAACTGCTGTCAGAGGAATTTCATTTCTGCGGCCAGTGTGTGACTTTCTCCTCTCTTTTAAGGACTTGTGACTCACTAACTAACCAACCAACGAACTCGAACTGTGCAGAGTCATTCTTGACAAACTGACAGTTTTTCAGCTAGTCATGAAATCCCCTCATTGTGCGCAACCCGCAGTTCATCATCACATTTGCACTGCCCGCCACGTGCCCCTATCCTGAGCCAGATCAATCCAGGCCACGCCATCCCATTTCTTGAAGATCCATGTTAATATTATCCAAGACCCTGACCGATACAGGCTACAAATGTTCTAACGTACAAAATCTCATGTCTATTTCCCGTTTCTTACATCTGTCCAAAACATCAGTCGATGATCTGTCAAATGTTTCGTAGCGTATTTGTTTCTACGGTGAGCAGTTGCTAGCACTTCGCCCAACCCCCAACCTGGAGGACCACCCTTGCCGCGTGTCCGCTGCTACCCTTCATATCTGCAGGCCGCAATCTGACGACCCGCCAGGTTAAAGAAAGAGTAGAGTTTTACCTCTACTCCCCCTCTGGGCCTTCATGGCAAGTTATAGGATGAAATTTACCTTATATATATATATATATATATATATGTGTGTGTGTGTGTGTGTGTGTGTGTGTGTGTGTGAAAGTAACATATCAACTGACATTTGCTACTTACATTAACATGTGACTTTAAAGCTCCAGTTGTATCTCGTATCTGCGCTCAGCTCTCCTTCAGCTTCGCACAAATTCCGCAGTTGTTTCGTGCCACACACACAACTGAGTTCAGGCGGCACTTTCTGTCTAATGCGTTCTATCAGTCTGTCCAGATTGCAGCAGTGTTTCAAAAACGCCCCTTTGCTATGTTTTGTATGTCACGACACGCCTGAATTATGTATTACAGAAATTAATACAATACGTTTTTCAAAATATCCTCACAGCTGTCACGTGACGTGTCAGCACGCAATGTTAACGCATAAATCCGTTAGCGCAGTGGGACAGAAGCAAAGTGCCATCGACTTCATACAAATCAGTCTAATTGTGCAAATAATTAAACATTTTAGCATTCAGTGACTTGTTTATTGTTTATTGCGTGTAGCAGAACGTTATGACGAAGACAGAAGACGCATTTGTCTGATCGGAAGGCAACGAAAATTGTAATTTGTTTTGTCTATTTGCTGACATTCTTTTTAACATTTCATCTAGGCTTAGAGCCCCTGTTCTGGCACAATATGTGCGTGTTTAGTCGTGTGACACGCACACACACACACGCACCATCAAACTGTTTATTGACAACTCCGACGTCTTCAGTGAACATTGTGTCATTTGTATAAAACGTTGTGTACTATATACATTGTTTTAGATAAAAACTTGTAACGTATGAACATACGGCCTTTCGCAAAATGCGTCACCTCAGATACTGCTGACACTGTTACAGACAGTTCTTAATAACGTACTGTGTCAGTAGCAGCTGTCTGTCAGTAGCTTGTTACATTACACGTTTGTACATTACTGATGTCTTGTTGTGCGCAGGAATAAGGCAAGCTGCATGCAGTATGAGTTTGTTGGTCTGTGGCTACACACGTGTGTGAGACAGACAGACATATTGCTACACACGTGTGTGAGACAGACAGACATGTTGCTATACACGTGTGTGAGACAGACATGTTGCTTCACACGTGTGTGAGACAGACAGACATGTGGCTACACACGTGTGTGAGACAGACAGACATATTGCTATACACGTGTGTGAGACAGACATGTTGCTTCACACGTGTGTGAGACAGACAGACAGACATGTTGCTACACACGTGTGTGAGACAGACAGACATGTTGTTACACACGTGTGTGAGACGGACATATTGCTACACACGTGTGTGAGACAGACATATTGCTACACACGTGTGTCAGACAGACAGACATATTGCTACACACGTGTGTCAGGCAGACAGACATATTGCTACACACGTGTGTCAGACAGACAGACATATTGCTACACACGTGTGTCAGACAGACAGACATATTGCTACACACGTGTGTCAGGCAGACAGACATATTGCTACACACGTGTGTCAGACAGACAGACATATTGCTACACACGTGTGTCAGACAGACAGACATATTGCTACACACGTGTGTCAGACAGACAGACATATTGCTACAAACGTGGCGTTATTGAATGTTACACTTCTAGCCTAGAAGGAGGTGTGTGGTCGGCACCACGCTGCGGCCACTTTACCCCTGGGAAAGGCTCGGTACCCATTGTACAGGAGGTGGGTGGACCTCGGGGCCGGACCTGACGGCTCGGAAGATCTCTCCCCCGTCATGATTCGATCCCCGGACCGTCCAGGCCATAGCAAATCGCTATACTGATTGCGCTATCCGGCCTACACAGTTGTCGATATGACTGCACTGTCCGCCTACACAGTTGTCGATATGACTGCACTGTCCGGCCTACACAGTTGTCGATATGACTGCACTGTCCGGCCAACACAGTTGTCGATATGACTGCACTGTCCGGCCTACACAGTTGTCGATATGACTGCACTGTCCGGCCTACACAGTTGTCGATATGACTGCACTGTCCGGCCTACACAGTTGTCGATATGACTGCACTGTCCGGCCTACACAGTTGTCGATATGACTGCACTGTCCGGCCTACACAGTTGTCGATATGACTGCACTGTCCGGCCTACACAGTTGTCGATATGACTGCACTGTCCGGCCTACACAGTTGTCGATATGACTGCACGGTCCGGCCTACACAGTTGTCGATATGACTGCACTGTCCGGCCTACACAGTTGTCGATATGACTGCACGGTCCGGCCTACACAGTTGTCGATATGACTGCACTGTCCGGCCTACACAGTTGTCGATATGACTGCACTGTCCGGCCTACACAGTTGTCGATATGACTGCACTGTCCGGCCTACACAGTTGTCGATATGACTGCACGGTCCGGCCTACACAGTTGTCGATATGACTGCACTGTCCGGCCTACACAGTTGTCGATAATCAAAACAAATCGGAGCGCATGCGTAAGAATTATTGCGTCAAACGTACATTGTGTGAGCAGCATTTTGATTGTTATGATTGTACGGCAACAGAGTGTCGGTGTTTGCAAGGGGCTCTGCTAAACACGAAGGTTTATACGGACACAAAGTGTTTCAAAGTGTTGTGTTTTGAAGCCCCAAGACAGTGTGCAGTGCCCACGTTAATCGTAACACTATTGTAACACAGACGTCCACACAGTTCTGTGCCTGCATACCGCTATGTTAAACGCACTGGCGAACACACTGTAGTGTCTACGTGTTTAGATCTGCACAGCTTACGTGCAGAACACACTGTAGTGTCTGCGTGTTTAGATCTGCACAGCTTACGTGCAGAACACACTGTAGTGTCTGCGTGTTTAGATCTGCACAGCTTACGTGCAGAACACACTGTAGTGTCTGCGTGTTTAGATCTGCACAGCTTACGTGCAGAACACACTGTAGTGTCTGCGTGTTTAGATCTGCACAGCTTACGTGCAGAACACACTGTAGTGTCTGCGTGTTTAGATCTGCACAGCTTACGTGCAGAACACACTGTAGTGTCTGCGTGTTTAGATCTGCACAGCTTACGTGCAGAACACACTGTAGTGTCTGCGTGTTTAGATCTGCACAGCTTACGTGCAGAACACACTGTAGTGTCTGCGTGTTTAGATCTGCACAGCTTACGTGCAGAACACACTGTAGTGTCTGCGTGTTTAGATCTGCACAGCTTACGTGCAGAACACACTGTAGTGTCTGCGTGTTTAGATCTGCACAGCTTACGTGCAGAACACACTGTAGTGTCTGCGTGTTTAGATCTGCACAGCTTACGTGCAGAACACACTGTAGTGTCTGCGGGTTTAGATCTGCACAGCTTACGTGCAGAACACACTGTAGTGTCTGCGGGTTTAGATCTGCACAGCTTACGTGCAGAACACACTGTAGTGTCTGCGTGTTTAGATCTGCACAGCTTACGTGCAGAACACACTGTAGTGTCTGCGTGTTTAGATCTGCACAGCTTACGTGCAGAACACACTGTAGTGTCTGCGTGTTTAGATCTGCACAGCTTACGTGCAGAATACACTGTAGTGTCTGCGTGTTTAGATCTGCACAGCTTACGTGCAGAACACACTGTAGTGTCTGCGTGTTTAGATCTGCACAGCTTACGTGCAGAACACACTGTAGTGTCTGCGTGTTTAGATCTGCACAGCTTACGTGCAGAACACACTGTAGTGTCTGCGTGTTTAGATCTGCACAGCTTACGTGCAGAACACACTGTAGTGTCTGCGTGTTTAGATCTGCACAGCTTACAGCAGAACACACTGTAGTGTCTGCGTGTTTAGAGCTACACAGCTTACTTGCAGAACACACTGTAGTGTCTGCGTGTTTTAGATGTGCACAGCTTACAGCAGAACACACTGTAGTGTCTGCGTGTTTAGATCTGCACAGCTTACAGCAGAACACACTGTAGTGTCTGCGTGTTTAGAGCTACACAGCTTACGTGCAGAACACACTGTAGTGTCTGCGTGTTTAGATCTGCACAGCTTACGTGCAGAAAACACTGTAGTGTCTGCGTGTTTAGATCTGCACAGCTTACGTGCAGAACACACTGTAGTGTCTGCGTGTTTAGATCTGTACAGCTTACGTGCAGAACACACTGTAGTGTCTGCGTGTTTAGATCTGCACAGCTTACGTGCAGAACACACTGTAGTGTCTGCGTGTTTAGATCTGCACAGCTTACGTGCAGAACACACTGTAGTGTCTGCGTGTTTAAATCTGCACAGCTTACGTGCAGAACACACTGTAGTGTCTGCGTGTTTAGATCTGTACAGCTTACGTGCAGAACACACTGTAGTGTCTGCGTGTTTAGATCTGCACAGCTTACGTGCAGAACACACTGTAGTGTCTGCGTGTTTAGAGCTGCACAGCATACGTGCAGAACACACTGTAGTGTCTGCGTGTTTAGATCTGCACAGCATACGCGCAGAACACACTGTAGTGTCTGCGTGTTTAGATCTGCACAGCTTACGTGCAGAACACACTGTAGTGTCTGCGTGTTTAGATCTGCACAGCTTACGTGCAGAACTCGCTGTAGTGTCTGCGTGTTTAGATCTGCACAGCTTACAGCAGAACACACTGTAGTGTCTGCGTGTTTAGATCTGCACAGCTTACGTGCAGAACACACTGTAGTGTCTGCGTGTTTAGATCTGCACAGCTTACAGCAGAACACACTGTAGTGTCTGCGTGTTTAGAGCTACACAGCTTACGTGCAGAACACACTGTAGTGTCTGCGTGTTTAGATGTGCACAGCTTACAGCAGAACACACTGTAGTGTCTGCGTGTTTAGATCTGCACAGCTTACAGCAAAACACACTGTAGTGTCTGTGTGTTTAGAGCTACACAGCTTACGTGCAGAACACACTGTAGTGTCTGCGTGTTTAGATCTGCACAGCTTACGTGCAGAAACACTGTAGTGTCTGCGTGTTTAGATCTGCACAGCTTACGTGCAGAACACACTGTAGTGTCTGCGTGTTTAGATCTGTACAGCTTACAGCAGAACACACTGTAGTGTCTGCGTGTTTAGATCTGCACAGCTTACGTGCAGAACACACTGTAGTGTCTGCGTGTTTAGATCTGCACAGCTTACGTGCAGAACACACTGTAGTGTCTGCGTGTTTAGATCTGCACAGCTTACGTGCAGAACACACTGTAGTGTCTGCGTGTTTAGATCTGCACAGCTTACGTGCAGAACACACTGTAGTGTCTGCGTGTTTAGATCTGCACAGCTTACAGGCAGAACACACTGTAGTGTCTGCGTGTTTAGATCTGCACAGCTTACGTGCAGAACACACTGTAGTGTCTGCGTGTTTAGAGCTGCACAGCTATACGGCAGAACACACTGTAGTGTCTGCGTGTTTAGATCTGCACAGCTTACGCGCAGAACACACTGTAGTGTCTGCGTGTTTAGATCTGCACAGCTTACGTGCAGAACACACTGTAGTGTCTGCGTGTTTAGATCTGCACAGCTTACAGTGCAGAACACTCGTTAGTGTCTGCGTGTTTAGATCTGCACAGCTTACAGCAGAACCACTGTAGTGTCTGCGTGTTTAGATCTGCACAGCTTACGTGCAGAACACACTGTAGTGTCTGCGTGTTTAGATCTGCACAGCTTACAGCAGAACACACTGTAGTGTCTGCGTGTTTAGAGCTACACAGCTTACGTGCAGAACACACTGTAGTGTCTGCGTGTTTAGATGTGCACAGCTTACAGCAGAACACACTGTAGTGTCTGCGTGTTTAGATCTGCACAGCTTACAGCAAAACACACTGTAGTGTCTGGTGTTTAGAGCTCACAGCTTACGTGCAGAACACACTGTAGTGTCTGCGTGTTTAGATCTGCACAGCTTACGTGCAGAACACACTGTAGTGTCTGCGTGTTTAGATCTGCACAGCTTACGTGCAGAACACACTGTAGTGTCTGCGTGTTTAGATCTGTACAGCTTACAGCAGAACACACTGTAGTGTCTGCGTGTTTAGATCTGCACAGCTTACGTGCAGAACACACTGTAGTGTCTGCGTGTTTAGATTCTGCACAGCTTACGTGCAGAACACACTGTAGTGTCTGCGTGTTTAGATCTGCACAGCTTACGTGCAGAACACACTGTAGTGTCTGCGTGTTTAGATCTGTACAGCTTACGTGCAGAACACACTGTAGTGTCTGCGTGTTTAGAGCTGCACAGCTACGTGAGAACACACTGTAGTGTCTGCGTGTTTAGATCTGTCACAGCTTACGTGCAGAACACACTGTAGTGTCTGCGTGTTTTAGATCTGCACAGCTTACGTGCAGAACACACTGTAGTGTCTGCGTGTTTAGATCTGCACAGCTTACAGCAGAACACACTGTAGTGTCTGCGTGTTTAGAGCTGCACAGCTTACGTGCAGAACACACTGTAGTGTCTGCGTGTTTAGATTGCACAGCTTACAGCAGAACACACTGTAGTGTCTGCGTGTTTTAGATCTGCACAGCTTACAGCAGAACACACTGTAGTGTCTGCGTGTTTAGAGCTCACAGCTTACTGCAGAACACACTGTAGTGTCTGCGTGTTTAGATCTGCACAGCTTACGTGCAAAAACACACTGTAGTGTCTGCGTGTTTAGATCTGCACAGCTTACGGCAGAAACACACTGTAGTGTCTGCGTGTTTAGATCTGTACAGCTTACAGCAGAACACACTGTAGTGTCTGCGTGTTTAGATCTGCACAGCTTACGGCAGAAACACACTGTAGTGTCTGCGTGTTTAGATCTGCACAGCTTACGTGCAGAACACACTGTAGTGTCTGCGTGTTTAATCTGCACAGCTTACGTGCAGAACACACTGTAGTGTCTGCGTGTTTAGATCTGTACAGCTTACGTGCAGAACACACTGTAGTGTCTGCGTGTTTAGATCTGCACAGCTTACGTGCAGAACACACTGTAGTGTCTGCGTGTTTAGATCTGCACAGCTTACTGCAGAACACACTGTAGTGTCTGCGTGTTTTAGACTGCACAGCATACGTGCAGAACACACTGTAGTGTCTGCGTGTTTAGATCTGCACAGCATTACATGCAGAACACACTGTAGTGTCTGCGTGTTTAGATCTGCACAGCTTACGTGCAGAACACACTGTAGTGTCTGCGTGTTTTAGATCTGCACAGCTTACGTGCAGAACACACTGTAGTGTCTGCGTGTTTAGATCTGCACAGCTTACGCAGAACACACTGTAGTGTCTGCGTGTTTAGATCTGCACTAGCTTACTGCAGAACACACTGTAGTGTCTGCGTGTTTAGATCTGCACAGCTTACGTGCAGAACACACTGTAGTGTCTGCGTGTTTAGATCTGCACAGCTTACAGCAGAACACACTGTAGTGTCTGCGTTTTAGAGCTGCACAGCTTACGCAGAACACACTGTAGTGTCTGCGTGTTTAGATCTGCACAGCTTACGTGCAGAACACACTGTAGTGTCTGCGTGTTTAGATCTGCACAGCTTACGGCAGAACACACTGTAGTGTCTGCGTGTTTAGATCTGCACAGCTTACGTGCAGAACACACTGTAGTGTCTGCGTGTTTAGATCTGCACAGCTTACGTGCAGAACAACACTCTAGTGTCTGCGTGTTTAGATCTGTACAGCTTACAGCAGAACACACTGTAGTGTCTGCGTGTTTAGATCTGTACAGCTTACAGCAGAACACACTGTAGTGTCTGCGTGTTTAGAGCTGCACAGCTTACAGCAGAACACACTGTAGTGTCTGCGTGTTTAGATCTGTACAGCTTACAGCAGAACACACTGTAGTGTCTGCGTGTTTAGATCTGTACAGCTTACAGCAGAACACACTGTAGTGTCTGCGTGTTTAGATCTGTACAGCTTACAGCAGAACACACTGTAGTGTCTGCGTGTTTTAGATCTGTACAGCTTACAGCAGAACACACTGTAGTGTCTGCGTGTTTAGATCTGTACAGCTTACAGCAGAACACACTGTAGTGTCTGCGTGTTTAGATCTGTACAGCTTACAGCAGTACACACTGTAGTGTCTGCGTGTTTAGATCTGTACAGCTTACAGCAGAACACACTGTAGTGTCTGCGTGTTTAGATCTGTACAGCTTACAGCAGAACACACTGTAGTGTCTGCGTGTTTAGATCTGTACAGCTTACAGCAGAACACACTGTAGTGTCTGCGTGTTTAGATCTGTACAGCTTACAGCAGAACACACTGTAGTGTCTGCGTGTTTAGATCTGTACAGCTTACAGCAGAACACACTGTAGTGTCTGCGTGTTTAGATCTGCACAGCTCACGTGCAGGACACACTGTAGTGTCTGCAGGACAGCACAATTGTTACGGCGAGCCACACGTCACAAACCGATAACATCGCACGTTATGCTGTCGAACAATTTTGTTTTTGTCCCACAAATCAACACGTCACACCTCTTTTAATGAAGTATTAAATCCTTATCACCGAATTAAAGTCAAAATATTATCTTTGCTTATTCCAGTATGACGCCATAAAGACGTATGGGGGCTGTGGAGGGATGGCTCTGCGCATTCCTAAACTTAGGTGAAGGTGAGTGCTGAAAGTGACGTCACCCATAGGCCTGCGCTAGGCAACGAAACAGCCTGAAAGCCTATCTGGACATTCCTGAACAGAGCAATCTTTACACCTGACGGGAACAGAACCCCGGTGCTTCGATCGCTCAGCCGTAATTAGGCCCCTAATGTAACATCAGAAATATATAATGTAAATAAGGATGAGAGTGTCGCATACAAAGGCGTTAATTGTAATAAAATGAATGAGGGTCAGTACGTACATACATACATACATACATACATACATATACATACATACATACATACATACATACATACATAGATATACATACATACATACGATGAGCTGGCAAGATGGCCGACGAGACAAGTGAACGTATCGAGAACGCTCTGAATAAAATAGTGACAACAACTGAACAAAGCGGAAATATGAGGAAGGACTTAAAGAAGATTATTTTTGAAACTGTAAGTACCCTTAGAAACTTATTTGTGTGCATGGAAAGCTCGAAGGATGAGCAAAAGGTTCAAATTAGAGAATTAGAAAGGGAGGCCAGCGACCTGAGAACAAAGCTACAGGCCGCTGCGGCAGGAACGAGCAAGGGACGCTGTGGGCCATCTATTGACCACAGCTGCGAAACAGCGCAGAAGGACAAGAGCGTGCTGCCATCAGGTGGCAAGAAGGGGAAGCTGTACTCTGAAGTCTTGGGAACAGTGACAAATCAAAGGAGATACAAACTGATCGTGAGATCGAAAGACAACCAAACACCTGAAATAATCAAGGGTTTATTGAAGTCAAAAATAAACCCAACAGAAATAAAAGTGGGAATCAACACTTTTAAATCCCTGAGAGACGGGAGGGTGCTGATTGAAACACCCAGTAAAGAAGAAATTGAGGCGCTGGGGGCGGACATCAACGCAAAATGCAGTGACCAACTAGAGGTAAACATACACAAATTGAGGAACTGGTGATATACGACATCCCGGAGAACATCACTAAAGAAAACGCGGAGGGAGTATTGATAACCCAAAATCCCGATCTCAAATTAGGAAATGGAGATATCAATGCGAAATTTTGTTATAAAACAAAGAAAGGAAGGAACTTGGTAATAGAAGTGGGCGCCCAGACTCGGAAGATACTTCTACAGACAAAACTGAAACTTGGTTGGCTGATATGTAAAGTTGAGGACTATGTAGTTGCAAACCGGTGCTTCCGATGCTCGCGGTTCAATCACAGGTTTAGCGAATGCAGAGGAGAGGAAACCTGCCCTCTTTGCGCCAGAAGCCACAAACTTAAGGAATGCACAGCATCTAAAGAAGAGTTAAAATGTATAAACTGCATGACGTACAACAAGTACAACAAAAATGAAAAGATCTGTGAAAATCACTCGTCACTAGACAAGAAGTGCCCTAGTCTGAACGCAATTCTCCAAAAGTACAGACAGAACACTGATTACTAAAATGATGCTTCCAGCTAGAAACATGACAACCCCGATATATCAACAAAAGAACGCAATACATCCAAACAGACAGGCTAGGTGCTTTCAAATAAATCTACAACACTCTAGACTCGCGACGGACAACCTAATGAGACTGATCGAGGAAGAAGGAATAGATATGGTATTCATCCAAGAACCATATATAATTCAAAACAGAGTAGCAGGAATATCAAAAAAATTTAGAATATTCAGCTCTGGAGAGGGTAAATGCCGAGCTGCGATAGTAATTATAAACAACAAAATAGACGCCATACAAATCAAACAATTGACAGACGGAGACACAGTTGTTCTCGAACTAACAATCGACAAATTAAGATACATCGCAGTCAGCATGTACATGGACATAGTAGAACAAATGGAGCAGGATCTACATAAAATTGACAAAATCTTAGAATTCGCAAGGGGAGTGGGCATAATAATAGCAGCTGACACCAATTTTAGATCCACCACGTGGCATCACAAACAAACCAATAAAAGAGGAAGAAAACTCGAAGAGTACATCTCGAGTAAAAATCTATATATCATGAATGAAGAGAGCGAAATGACCACCTACAAAAGCAGAAGAGGATCCAGCAACGTAGACTTGACAATAATTAACAATCTACTAATCACCGCATGTAGGGGATGGGAAATAAGTAAAGAGGAAAGCTGCTCAGACCACAACATTATTAATTTCTGTATAGCACAAGGTAACCCCAATAGGAATGCGTCCAACTTCAATGGGATAAGATATATCGTAAACGAAGACAACTTAAGAAAATTCGACAAAAACCTTCTCCATTGGATCGAAAAAGAATTTTCGCAAATACGGAAAGGAGAACCGGAAGCATTTGACAAACTTATGTCTTCCAGATTAAAAGACGAGACTGATATTGAAAACATAGCAGGGAATTTCCAAAAGGCATTAAAATCCGCCTGCGACACTTCATTCCCAAAAAAATTGCCAACAAACAGGTCAACAAAGAAGAAATCGGTGCCATGGTGGACAGAAGAACTCACAATAAGAAGGAAAAGAATCAACGCCCTCAGAAGAAGATACCAGAGAACAAAAAACAACGACGAGTTAAGGGAAAACCGCAAATTGCAATACTACGAGGAAAAAACAAAATACCAAGTATTAATCAAAAAGCAAAAAATGAACTCATGGAAGCAATACTGCAACATGACGACATCTCCGAACCCCTGGAATCTGGTGTATAAATTAGCCTCCGGCAAGATGAAGAACACTGTAGCACTGACCACTCTGCGGAAACCTGATGGATCAGTAACTTCCAGCTTAGATGAAACAACGCAGTACATGCTCGAGTATCTTGTACCCGAGGACAATGTAGAAGGGGAAACGGACCATCACAAACTACTCAGAGCAACTACAGAAATACCGATACAGACACCAGACGATAGAGAGTTCACTTAAGAAGAAATCCAGCAAATTATAAAAGAAATGGATAATAAGAAGGCCCCTGGTGAAGATGGCATAACCAGCTTAATTCTTCTGCGGGCTTTCAAAATCTTTCCAAGACTAATTACCACACTATACAATGGCTGCTTAAGGACAGGGTGCTTCCCAAAAATTTGGAAAAGAGCTAAATTGATCCCAATAGTAAAACCAGGGAAGGAAAACAGCGCTGAAGTGTCAAAATTTCGCCCAATAAGCTTGATAAATATTGGAGGGAAAATACTTGAGAAAGCCCTAATCAATAGGATAATGCACCATTTGCACACCAACAATCTTTTAAACCAGAACCAGTTTGGGTTCACACCTCAGAAAAGCACCACCGACGCAGTCACGGCACTAAAGGAATACGTGGAAGATGAACTGGACACAGGACAAATCATAGTGCTAGTAAGCTTAGATGTGAAAGGCGCTTTCGACGCTGCATGGTGGCCTAGCATTCTAAACGCTTTAAAGGAATTCAAATGCCCCAGGAATTTGTACAACGTTACAAAAAGTTACCTTAGCCAAAGAATAGTGACCATGGCAACGAAAAACGGATCACTCGAAAGGGAAGCAACCAAAGGATGTCCGCAAGGTTCCTGTTGCGGCCCAGGATTTTGGAATATCCAGTACAACTCTCTTCTAAACCTGGAATATACTAATCGAACTAGAACAATAGCGTTTGCTGATGATTTTATATTAGCAGTTAAAGGGGAAACCAGAAGTGAAGCAGAAAACTTTACAAACCTGGAGATGTCGAAAGTAGCAACATGGGCTAAAGAACACAAAATCCTATTTAACGAAGAAAAATCAAAAGTTATGGTAATTTCAAGAAGAAAGCGGAGAGAAGAGAGAAACGTCAAAATTTACTTAAATAATAGACCACTGGAACAAGTTAACACTATGAAATATTTAGGAATTATTATAGACAGTAAATTCACATTTAAAGAACACATAAAATGCGCAGCCGAAAGATGTTCTAAACTTATCCATTCACTATCAAAATCAGCAAAATTAAATTGGGGCTTGAATCATGAAGCACTAAAGACCATGTACAAAGGAGCAATACTACCACTACTGCTGTACGGAGCACCTGTGTGGGCTAAAGCTATGAAACACGCATGCAATAGGTTAATTTACACAAGAGTACAACGACTCATTAACATCAAAATCGCAAAGGCATTCCGCACGACGTCTAGTGAAGCCTTATGCATCCTCACAGGTCTGACACCAATCATAATAAAGGTGGAGGAGGCGGCTAAATTATATGACCTAACGAAAGGGAAAGGAATACAGTCAAATATTGACGGGAAAGTCGAACCGAAGAACTGGCCTCATCCAGCAGACACAGTGCGATTATTGGAAACAGAAGGGCATAAAGAAGTCATGATGCAAATATACACTGACGGAAGCAAAAGCGAACATGGAGTAGGGTCAGGGGTAGCCATCTTCACAGGAAACGAACTGACAAAACAACTGACATTCAAACTGGACGACAGATGCTCAAACAACCAGGCTGAGCAACTGGCCATAGTGAAAGCACTAGAGGAGATAGAAGGAACAACACAAATACCTAGAAACCAAAGGACAGCAATAATATATACAGACAGCAGGATCACAATAGACTCCTTGACGAATAGCAGAACGCACAACAGATTAATAGAAGAAATACGGAAGAAAGTGACAATCTTGGAAAGGCTTAGCTGGACAATAAATTTATCCTGGATCAAAGCCCACGCAGGAATACACGGCAACGAATTAGCGGATAGACTGGCTAAAGAAGCGGCAAGAAATCAAGAAGCTATAATCTCCTACTACAAAATTCCTAAATCCACAATTGTAAGTGAATTGAAGGAAGAAGGAAAAGAAAAGTGGCAACAAGAATGGGATAAAACCACCAAAGGTCGAGCAACCAAATCATTTTTCCCCAGCGTAAACCAGAGATTAAAAATTAAGGTGAACCTCACACCTAACTTCACGGCAATAGTCACAGGACACGGAAAAACTAAATCCTACCTCAATCGCTTCAAGATAATAGACAACCCAACATGTCCATGCAATAGCGCAGACCAAACAACTGAACACCTGATATACGACTGCAGGCTGCTGGAAAGAGAGCGCCAAACACTCAAGAATAATGTCTTAAAAACCGGAAATTGGCCAGCAACTCAAGAAGAGTTGATCAAGACCCACAGAAAACACTTTATTCACTTTACCGAATCTATAGATTTCGAAAAGTTGTAGGAAAAAAAAAAAAAAAAAAATTACATGTATTCCTATAATTAAGAAACAGGAAAATTACTGATTTTATATATTGTAATTGTAAATATTGTATATTATTGTATATAATGATTACATGAGGCATGTAGTATTACTGTACTGTAATGGAGCATGCTGTAAAATAAATTTAAAAAAAAATACATACATACATACATACATACATAAATACATACATACATACATACATACATACATACCTACATACATACATACATACATACACACACACATACATACATACATACATACATACATACATACATACATACATACATACATATACATATACATACATACATACATACATACATACATTATTATACATTGCCAGGATACAGAATGTATATATATATTTTTTTTTTTTTGCAATGGCTCGACAGCCCCTTGGGGGCCTAGGTCACCTTATGTTTCGACGCTTCACGATCACACTCAGACACATCACACTCGGTAGGACTCCTCTGGACCAGTGATCAGCTCGTCGCAGAGACCTCTACCTGACAACACACAACTCACAACAGACAGACATCCATTCGAACCCGCAATCCCAGCAAGCGAGCGGCCGCAGACCCACGCCTTAGACCGCGCGGCCACAGCGATCGGCCTATGTATATTGTGCATATCCAAACTTACTTCAACATAACGAACTGTTAGAACATACAGCAATGTGGCTTGCGCTGTGTAAGCAGGAACCTTAGCGTGTGCTACGAACGTTATGATTGGCACAGCATGTAAGTACGTCTAAGGCGTGGGTCTGCGGCCGCTCGCTTGCTGGGATTGCGGGTTCGAATGGATGTCTGTCTGTTGTGAGTGTTGTGTTTTGTCAGGTAGAGTTCTCTGCATCGGGCTGATCCTTCGCCCAGAGAGTCCTACGGAGAGTTTGTGTGTCACTAAGTGTCATCAGGTGCAACAGTGACCTCTGCACCTACATTGATGAGGTGGCAGAGGTCAGACTGTGAAAGGAATAAAGAAATTTTGAGTTCATGAAATGATTCGCTATGAAAAGTACAGCAACACCATTACAGGCCTGGACAGGCCCTTAGGGTTCCAGGAGGTTGAGTCTCCCAGATTTATAGACAGTCGGCACATGAAGGTGGTAAGGTTGTCAGCCGTACGCACCGGCCGCCTTTACCCCCCGGTTAATATTCCTGGTACTCATTTATGTTAGAGGCTGAGTCGACCCCAAGGCCAGTGCGACCGAAAGGATTATGTCAATGAAGAATTCCAATGACACCATCGGGAACCGAACCCGCGACCTTCCGGCTTGTAGCGCAGTGCCTCAACCAACTGCGTCACCGCGTGCCTAATTATTCGCTATGTCCGTAGTATTTTTATTTTGTGTGAATAGTTGGGTTAAAGCTTCCGGATCGTGATTCAGGCCACTGATCTTCATTTAATGCCGAAATTTAAGAATGCGTGGAGGTACACTTCCTCTCCCCATACGTCTTCATGGTGCAGTGCATAATTGTTTTAAAGTTTTAGTTCCGAAGTTTGTCAGCCAGTCTGTTGACGCCGTGGGAAATTGTACGCTAAACCAGATACGTTCTTTGCAAGTTACTTCCTGCGTCCTGGTTGGCAACAGGCAGCGGTTGTGCCAGCCTGCAGTTGACAGGGTAAAACCGAAGTAGTCTGAGGAACATCTGGATTGACTAGGCTAGGATTAAACCTGGGTCTCTGGTTTGACAAATCTCAAGACTAAACTCTCTTTATGGAACGGCAGTGTTCATCAACTGTCACTTCTGTGCACAAAAGCGCTCATTATTGTCCAGCTCCAGCAAGATTATCGCACAGTCTCCAAGACTGTTATCTTATCCTTCGATTGAAACCCATCGCCAGAACGCTTTGTCAAGGACAAGTTGCACTTTTTTGTATCTCTGTTACGAAGGCTTTCTGGTTGAACTGTGCGGTTTGTGTAGAGTTGGGTTGACAGTTTGCTTCTAATTCATCATCTTTTCAAGTTTCCCTCGCTGCTTTTTGGTCGGTCTTTGTAACGTAAGGAATGGTCAAGGAATTCTCTTATGCTCTTCTGCTCCGACGACTGACACAGGCAGTTGCAAAGCTCCACGGCGCAACACACAAATACCAAGCAGTCAGAACTCTCGGCCTGTCGCTAGGCCCGTGACACAGTCGTCAGACGCCATATTTCAACTGAATGTAATAAATCTGACGTCACAGAACACGAAGTAGATGGCACTTAATTATCGGTTATTGTGTATGACTTTACATGAGTAAAATCTGTGAGTTTTAGAGGTTCTCACAGCGGTGCAGTTGACGATTTAAGTCTTCTGGACGTGACGCCGTGTCGTTGGGTGAGTGGTTACCGACGTTTCGAAGCAGTGCATTGTCTTTATTCTCATTTGTCTTCGAAACGTCGGTAACCACTCACCCAACGACGCAGCGGAATCCTCATGAATAATATCTCCCGTGATTTACTTTCTTGAGGCTTCTTTAATGACGCTGTCACTGCGCACAACGTAATGACGCTGTCACTGCGCACAACGCGTTACGTAGTGCGCAGTGACAGCGCGATTGATCTGTGGTGGGTTAGAACGGACTTCTAAGGAAGCCATCGTGTCTGTCAGGGTGCTATACCGAAATTTGCTTGAAGTATCTGAGGAAGAGCACGAAAGGCCTCAGCCAGGCTAACTATCGTCCCTGTATAAATTCTAATCTGGCACGGCCCAAGTACAAGTGTAATATGTAACCGCTAAGCTATGCTGTGCTGTGCTAAGCTGCACTATGGAAATGAAGTATTCGTAAGGGAGGCACGGTAGCTCAGTCGATATAGTGTCTAGGCTAGGAGATAGACGATCCGGGGTTCAATTCTCGCCGTAGGCAGGACATTTTCTCTTCTCCGAAACGTCCAGACCGGCTCTGGGGCCTACTGAGCGGAGAGTGTAGAGCCCCGGCGGCGATAGGCTGACCACTGACGTCCATCTAGTGCAGATGGAAAAAATTAGTGGAGCTACACCTCTACGCCCCGTTGTATGCCTTCATGCACGGAGCAATTTTACCATCAAGTTGACGTTTCGGTAAAATCCAATGTTTACATGTAACTAGACGGGTGCTATGTCCGGTTATCTTAGCGTGTTCAAACAAAAGGTTGCAAAGCTGTGCCATGATTGTCCGTCCTTGTGTCAGCATGTAACATCTAAATTCAACACCAAGTAACCTCTGCAGTTGTTTCAATATTGTAAAATGACCACCGGCCTAATGCACCATCAGTTGACTGATCTGTCAGAAGTAGGACCTCAGAGTTTGGACTGGATTAAGCTGGCTCAGAACAGGTCTTGGTGGTGGCCTTTTGTGAATACGGTAATGAACGTTCGGGCTTTATCAATCTCGGTTGCATTTCCTGCAATGCTTGAGCACTGTCAGCTTGTGCACTGTCAGCTTGTGCACTGTCAGCTTGTGCACTGTCAGCTTGTGCAGTCAGCTTGTGCACTGTCAGCTTGTGCAGTCAGCTTGTGCACTGTCAGCTTGTGCAGTCAGCTTGTGCAGTCAGCTTGTGCACTGTCAGCTTGTGCAGTCAGCTTGAGCACTGTCAGCTTGAGCACTGTCAGCTTGAGCACTGTCAGCTTGTGCAGTCAGCTTGTGCACTGTCAGCTTGTGCAGTCAGCTTGTGCACTGTCAGCTTCAGCTCCCCAAAAGCACAACTGTTTACCTGCGGCCCACCGTGTGACCTACTTACAGCGCGCTGCCTGCGTCAGTGGCACAGGGCGAGCGACACGTGTTCACGAAAGCAATTTGCGAGGGAGGAAAGCGCAATACAGTAGTACCCCGTATTACGACGCTTCGCTAATACGGCGCTTTTCAATTATATTTATTTTTATTATTTTCGGCGCTTGCTTTGCTCTTACGGCGGTGACGCGCACATCAGCTGAGTTTTTATGTATCATATTTACTTGCACTAGCTCTATTGAACATGTTGTGAGGCTTTTATATGTACTAGCATGTGAAAAAAAAAATATGTGATTCGCTTTACGGCGATATTCGCTTTACAGCGGTGGTCTGGAACCTAACCCGCCGTATTAGCGAGGTATGCCTGTACATAATTTAAATGTAGAGTCTTTACGTGGCGAGACCTTAGGTTTCGGGGATATGACGCCGTGTAGACTTTTCGGACCTCTTGACCCTTGAAGGCCCTACTGTCCGATATGTCGGATCCTCTAACGCAGCGACACGGCGTCATGTCCCAGAATCCTCACGTCATCACAAGTTTTATTACAGCTCATTCATTGCAGTGAATTGTCATTTTTCAGCAAATGTCCGGCACATGGACGCATTTACGCCATCTTCATTCGACCTTTAAACTTTCGTCGCGGTGCAGTTAGGGCTGACGCAGTCGCAACCAAGCACGAATAGTTATTTCCACTTCCTCATTACTGTGGAGTGTTCAACGATGTGATAAATGGCAGTGCGCTGCAATAACTGAGCACTTAGTGTCACGTGATGCGGTCTGTGCGAGAATCAAGAGGTTACCACAGCGGTGTTTGTGAGGATTCAGGTCTCCTGGGATGTCATGTTCTCTGTCTTCTTGATCCTTGAAGATGGAAGCATTACGTTCCTTCGAAACGTCGAGAACGACGCACCCAACGACGCCCGCCCTGTCCGACACGGAAGTGTCCCTTAAGCCTGTTTAGCCCGCTGCCGCTCGCCAATAGCCAGCTGCCCTTTGCAGCAAAGCACAGCGCCACAACTGACCACCGACAGCCGTCACACACTGCGGTCACACGAACAGTTTAAGCGGCTGACAACAGAGACGCAACAAAAACAGACGGCGATGCTGCAACCCACGGCCCGCCGAACTTGTGTCTGCGGCCCGCGAGTGTTTTTGAACACATTCATGTATGCCCCCCCCCCCCCCCACCTAGATGAAGGACAAATTTTTGAGTGATTTGTTTAACTTAGTTAAAGTTAGCAAACACGACGTAACTTACAGCACGCAGGTTGAGATGCGTCAGCTCCAACGCTGCACGCACTTCCAGTTGTAAGTGCGTTCTAATGTGGCTGTACGTGGGTGTGGAACTTGGTCTTACATTAAGGTAGGACGCGGGTGCTGAGGAAGACATTTGGGCGTAAGAGAGAGAAGCTAATATGAGACTGGAGACAAGTGCACGGTGAGGAGCTTCATTGTTGTACTGCTCACCAGATAATATTCAGTTTATCAGATCAAGGAGAAAGAGATGGGCCGGACATGTGGCACGTATAGGAGCAATAGAAATGCATACATGGTTTTGGTGGGGAGACATAAAGGAAGGAACCACCTTGGGTGACCTGGGCGTAGATGGTATGATAATATTAAAATTGAACTTCGCAGCCTCCTATACAATGGGTACCGGGTCTCTTTCCCGGGGTAAAGCGACCGGGGCGTGGAGTTGACCACCCACCCCCATCTACTGCCAGGGTTAAAGAAAGAGTACAGCTATACGTCTACGCACCCTGTGGGCCTTCATGGTCTGTTCTAGGGAGACCTTTACCTTTACGTAATGTGTTTCTAGCGCGCACATTCTAGGTGTCAGCAAGGCACACCAACTGTGTGTACACTGAGGCTGTGACAGCCCAACTGCAACATGTTTCGACGCAGGTGGGCCATTATTAAGGGGTTCAATTAAAACAAGAAGAGAAAGTACAAACGTGACTTAAGGCGGAAACACACTACCGTCACGTCACGTGAGCTCACGCGTTGTCACGCTGTCACATTTTTACCGTGATATCATGCTTAGAAACACACTGCTGTCACGCCAAACAGCTTTTCTTCATTTCTTGATCATTTCGAATGTTGCCTCCAAGATGGAATGTGCCAGCTCAACTAGTCTCTTCGGATTCGGACTGGGAAGAAGAATTAGAAGTTGTGACTGCTTTTTTAGCTCTCGAAGCCAGTAAATATGCTAACCGGGTATGGGTACATGAAATCAATGAAAAGAGAGAAGATTTAGGTGAATTTCATCGTTTAGTGCCTGAGTTACGAGAAGATCCGAAACGTTTCCACATGTACTTTCGAATGGGCCTAGAAGAATTTGATTATTTACATCAGCTTATTGAAAGTGACATTAAAAAAAAGAATACCCAATTTCGCAGAGCTGTCAGCAGTGAACAAAGACTAGCTGTTTGTTTGAGGTAAGTCAGAAAAATCTAAATACCTGTAGTGTAAGATAGTTTAATATTTTATTATCAAATATGTAACAACTTATTCAAACAGAAGATTGGAAATTGTAAGTATTCATTGGTGTATCGCTGGGGAAAGAAACATTAGTCATATCAAGTAATGTTGGTCTTTGTTCACCTCCATGGTTTGAATAGTCTGACGGTGATGTCATCGATACGCTGGCTGGAGAGGAACAAAAGGATTGTTCATGTGAATGAACAGAGTGTTGTGGTGTAGAAGAAATCTGTTGATGCGCCCGTATTTCTGCTGATAGCACCGAATTACTCAATTCAAGTTTAATTCGTGCCTTGTTCAAGTTTTGGCAACTTCTTTGTCATTCTTGACATGCTCAGAAAGAACATATCCATGTCATCCAGAGTTCCTAGGCTGGTTGTTGGAGATGAATGAGAACCCATGATTTTTTCTTCATATTTTTTTTTCTCAGAGCAGCAGTTTCTTTGAAAATTGCAACCATTTCGTGTGCAGGTGTATTAAGTCGGATTTTCTTTTGTGCATTTCTCATGGTTTCATAGCGATTTCTCTCAGTTTCTTTAATATTAGAAGCGGTCTCGGCACTTGCGGTTGGGTGGCTTTGGGCACCTTGTTCATCATCTTCATCCAAATTCATCTGTTCTGACTGAAAAATTTTGTCTTCACCGTCAGACTCTGATACAATATCTTCTGGTTGAATTGTGAGTGAAGCCTGAGATTCGTTTAAATTGCTGTGCGTCCTGCAAGTAAAATAAAAAGGTGTCAATCGAAAAAATTCCTCATCAATAACTATTAGATTTAAAATCACCATTTAAGTTAGATAAAACAATTGTTTATACTCACTTTCTGGTATCTAAAAAAGGTATAAGAAACGACATTTGCTCGTCATATTTCCAAAAGGACTTCTTTTTGGAGGCCATGCCACTTTTTGTCTCTTCACGACGTCTATTTCTTGCATTGCAGAAACATCTCCTCAATTTTTCCCAGGTTTCTTTTGCTTTTTTCCCTAAAAATGAAATATTTAAAGTTAAAAACAATACTCTTCTTTTTGTGACAGGTTTTTGGCGACAGGGAATTCTTTCAGAAGTATTGGCTTGAGCTACAGGCTGGGATTTAGTACTGTTCGAGAGATTGTACTGGATGTTTGTGATGCTATATGGAAAAAACTGGGACCTATTGCAATGCCACTTCCCACGGAAGAAACATGGAAAAGAATTGCAACAAGGTTCAAAGATATTTGGCATTTTCCAAACTGTATCGGTGCCATTGACGGTAAACACATCAATATTCAGTGCCCTATTAATGCCGGATCCACTTTTTTCAACTATAAAGGGAGTCATTCAGTTGTACTTTTAGCGTTAGTTGATGCTGATTACAAGTTTATTGCAATTGACGTCGGCTCATATGGCAGGAACAGTGATGGTGGCGTTTTTTCAGCATCAGAGATGGGTAAACGATTTCACAATAAAACTTTCAACGTGCCAGAATCGGCACCACTGGTAGAAAACGGAGAACCACAGCCATATGTCGTCATTGGAGACGAAGCATTTCCTCTAAAAACGTATATGCTTCGCCCATATAGCAGGAAAACCTTAGGAGACAATGAGCCCAATAAAATATTCAACTATAGACTGTCAAGGGCAAGGCGCGTAGTAGAAAACGCGTTTGGAATTTTAGCAGCCCGTTGGAGATGTTTCCGGAGGTATTTGGAAGTACAACCTGAATTTGTGGGCAAAATCGTACTTGCATCATGCTGTTTGCATAACATGTTGTGGGCAGACAAAACGTTTGAAGCAGACACTGGATCAATTAATCTTCCTGAAGCGGCGTTATTAAATTTAGGTCCTATTAGAAGACATAGTACTCGTCTAGCGTTTCAAGTTCGAGAGATATTCAAAGAATATTTTAATTCTGATGGTGGTAGTGTAGCATGGCAAGTTCCTATGGTTCGCAGGGGTAGAATACACAATTAAAAGAGAATTACTTAGAACACTGTTGTAAGCATTTTTATGTGTTTTGAAGTACATAATTAATAAAACCATTTTGTAATGACATACCTGGTATTTTCAGCTCCTTTCCAATTTTATCCCAAGCTGTTTGCCGAACGTTTGCATCGCGATAATCAGGCGATCGAAGGTTATATAAACAATCATGTTCACGAACTTTTTCAATCAAAAGCTCGTCCATTTTTATCACCTATAAACAAAACTGCAACGAAATAGTACCACGTTGTGCTCTGAAAATGAAAGCTCACGTGAGTTCACACCCGTCACAATATGTAATCTCCCAGAAACTGCTCACGTGCTATCACGCGTGAGGTCAGAGACGTGAGGTGATAGACGTGACGTGACTTCAGTGTGGTTGTATGTATTGAAATAGCATGTAACACATATTTTGCACGTGACGTGAGGTGCCGTGACAACACATGAGCTCACGTGACGTGACAGTAGTGTGTTTCCGCCTTTACGAGTACATCTGACGTGTCACGGATATCTGATATCTGACAGATATATCTGATATCTCACAAACATCTAATATCTCACAGATATCTGATATCTCACAAACATCTAATATTTCCGACATGGGATATCCGCTGTCCCCTGGGGTATGACGTTTTGTTGCTTCCATCTTGGAAGATGGAGATAAAACTTGTTGTTCCGAAACGTTCGTACTTTTCTACCAGTCTGGACGGAATAATCGTCACATTCACCGCCAGGAAGCCGTCATATCCCACAGGGATACGAGGGTGTTTACACCACTGCCTGAGTGCAGGTCACGTGACTTGTAACATTGCTTGTGTGATTATGTCTTTCATGGTATGACGTCAGCAAGATACGTTTATCGTAGCTTGTCAAACAACGATCACTGCTACTGTGTGATATTGACTGATGCTGGACATTTGAAGTGTCAAAGTTCACGTTACGTGGTGCAGTACGTTACGTGTTGCAGTACGTTACGTGGTGCAGTACGTTACGTGTTGCAGTACGTTACGTGGTGCAGTACGTTACGTGGTGCAGTACGTTACGTGTTGCAGTACGTTACGTGGTGCAGTACGTTACGTGGTGCAGTACGTTACGTGGTGCAGTACGTTACGTGGTGCAATACGTTACGTGGTGCAGTACGTTACGTGGTGCAGTACGTTACGTGTTGCAGTACGTTACGTGTTGCAGTACGTTACGTGGTGCAGTACGTTACGTGGTGCAGTACGTTACGTGTTGCAGTACGTTACGTGGTGCAGTACGTTACGTGTTGCAGTACGTTACGTGGTGCAGTACGTTACGTGGTGCAGTACGTTACGTGTTGCAGTACGTTACGTGGTGCAGTACGTTACGTGGTGCAATACGTTACGTGGTGCAGTACGTTACGTGGTGCAGTACGTTACGTGTTGCAGTACGTTACGTGGTGCAGTACGTTACGTGGTGCAGTACGTTACGTGGTGCAGTACGTTACGTGTTGCAGTACGTTACGTGTTGCAGTACGTTACGTGGTGCAGTACGTTACGTGTTGCAGTACGTTACGTGGTGCAGTACGTTACGTGGTGCAGTACGTTACGTGGTGCAGTGCGTTACGTGGTGCAGTGCGTTACGTGGTGCAGTGCGTTACGTGTTGCAGTACGTTACGTGGTGCAGTACGTTACGTGGTGCAGTACGTTACGTGGTGCAGTACGTTACGTGGTGCAGTACGTTACGTGTTGCAGTACGTTACGTGTTGCAGTACGTTACGTGGTGCAGTACGTTACGTGTTGCAGTACGTTACGTGGTGCAGTACGTTACGTGTTGCAGTACGTTACGTGGTGCAGAACGTTACGTGGTGCAGTACGTTACGTGGTGCAGTACGTTACGTGGTGCAGTACGTTACGCTAACTGGCTACTGCAGTGTGACTGCTGCAGACGTTACGACAGCAAACAGCTTGTCAAACTTACTTCGTGTAACTGCTGAATGCTGTCAGTCGGGATTGTAGTTGCATCCGACAGGCCAGCAAATGGCGCTGTCCGTCACTGTAGCGACTGAGCTATCCCGGCCGCCAAATATGGAAAGTGCTGGTAGACATTCAGTTACGCCTTTGAATAAAATATGGCTCTCATTGAGCAAATTTCACGAAAATCACAATGTTTTTGTGAAGAACTCCTATAACAAATTTCACGAAACTCACAATGTTTTTGTGAAGAACTCCTATAACAAATTTCACGAAACTCACAATGTTTTTGTGAAGAACTCCTATAACAAATTTCACGAAACTCACAATGTTTTTGTGAAGAACTCCTATAACAAATTTCACGAAACTCACAATGTTTTTGTGAAGAACTCCTATAACAAATTTCACGAAACTCACAATGTTTTTGTGAAGAACTCCTATAACAAATTTCACGAAACTCACAATGTTTTTGTGAAGAACTCCTATAACAAATTTCACGAAACTCACAATGTTTTTGTGAAGAACTCCTATAACAAATTTCACGAAAATCACAATGTTTTTGTGAAGAACTCCTATACCAAATTTCACGAAACTCACAATGTTTCTGTGAAGAACTCCTATACCAAATTTCACGAAAATCACAATGTTTTTGTGAAGAACTCCTGTACCAAATTTCACGAAACAGTTTTTCTGTGAAGAACTCCTGTACCAAATTTCACGAAACTCACAATGTTTTTATGAAGAACTCCTATACCAAATTTCACGAAACTCACAATGTTTCTGTGAAGAACTCCTATAACAAATTTCACGAAACTCACAATGTTTCTGTGAAGAACTCCTGTACCAAATTTCACGAAACTCACAATGTTTCTGTGAAGAACTCCTGTACCAAATTTCACGAAAATCCGACAGCTGATGCTAGCTAACAGAGGGACGGACGTGGTCGGCACACAAGGCGTTCTTTCCATTTTTAACTTCGTGAACAGGGCACAAGACTCCCATTAAAGAGGCAGAATTTTCGTCACGGAATTCATGAATAAACTTTGGCAATGAGGATTCGAATCGCGTCCCAAAACACTACCTCAGTACTTGCACATCGCTTTAACTGTCATAGCCACCGTAAATATTGGTACAAACACGGAGTAAATTACATAATATGTTTGGGTGTTGTCTGTTAGATCCGATGTTGGTAGAGGAACCTGAAGGTTACCAGAAGGACAAAGGGGCGAAGTCTGAGAACCTACCAACAAGCAATGGATCGAAAATGCTTTGACGTTTGTAAATAAGATGTGAGCGACAATTGTGAGCTACCTCAGAGTTATGTCTCGCAGATGGAAGTGCTTACAAACAGTATTTGGTGTTCGCTTTGTCTTGAGCAGTAACAGCACAGCGCTGTCTCATTTCCCGCAAGACAAGCACATTCTCTTTACAATCCTTCCATCATATTTCCGTCTTTGCAAACAAAATTTTTACTGCTGTCACAATCATTATATTGCTCGTTCTCAGGTCGCAAATCCTGAAGTACCGTTATGTCGCTCGGAGCCCTCGGACTGCTATTATACGACAGACAGATGCATGTCAACAAGCAAACAAAAGACCTAAAGGGTGGAATTTGAAGTGAATTTCAGTTCTTAGTTATGAGAGAGAGAGAGAGTGAGTGGGAGTTGGGGGGGGGGCCGTGGTCGGTGCTTTTATGAAACGGTCATCTGCGGACAACAGTGACGTAAAGGACAATAGCTGTTTAAGAATATAAATTGTTTACATGATATCAGGCTTCTGCCGCTATGTAAATGAGATCTTTGCTCTTCTGGCACGTTACGCAGCGTTGATCGGTAGTTACGGACGTTTGGGGACAGATCGGTTGTCCCGAAACGTCGGTAACTAACTACCGATCAACGTTCCGTAACGTCCCAGAAGAGCGAAGATCTTATTTTCATACACGGTTCCAGGCTTTGTAGTGAATACGTACAGAACCCTCAGAGGGCGCCCTTTCTTTCATATGAGAGACCAAGTTTCACACTCATACGGGTTTCACGTTGGTATAAAATGGTTAAAATTGTTTTCTCATATATTTGAATGTAATGTGCAATACTGTACAGTCTGCCACATAACTGCCCTCAGGTGCAGTACTGTACAGTCTGCCACATAACTGCCGTCAGGTGCAGTACTGTACAGTCTGCCACATAACTGGTGCAGTACTGTACAGTCTGCCACATAACTGCCCTCAGGTGCAGTACTGTACAGTCTGCCACATAACTGGTGCAGTACTGTACAGTCTGCCACATAACTGCCCTCAGGTGCAGTACTGTACAGTCTGCCACATAACTGCCCTCAGGTGCAGTACTGTACAGTCTTGCACACAAGTTAGGTGACGCTATCAAGCATGGTAGAAGTCTATCGAGGTTTCGAAGAAACATACTGCCTCTATCTTCAGGGTGAAAACAGTCCTTCGTAAAGTGGTACCAGACTGCTGTAGTTTGGACATGCCCCGTGTAACACATATCTCACAAATTCCACTACAACGTACCTCCCTTTATTGCTAGACCAACCGCCATGCTAGCCATATTCCGTTACCGGAAGCACTTCTTGTTATAACATGGATTGGCCCAGAATGTATTTTTCGCCAGTAGGACCTGACACCATAACCTACTTATGATCAGCTGGACTTGTGCCGTTGTTGCAGCGAGGTGTGACGCATTTACAGCCACTAACGGTCTGAAGGCAAACAGAATGCAATAAACACGCTGACAGTTGCATCTGCAACCTTCATAACTTTGATGGTCGTAGGTTTGTGAAGTTTGTTGTTGTTGTAACGTGGAGCTTGTGTACAGACGTTTTGGAAGAACCTGGTGCCTCTACATTGTCAGTGTGAAAGAATACCTTGAAGATATAGGCAACAATTTCTTCGAAACTTACCCTGAAGATGGAAACAGTAGGATCTTCAGGAACGTCTTATTATGTGCCAAGCTACACGGCGTCGCACGCAGGAACGTATCGATGTCTGTAGTAACCATTGTGGCAAATACAAACCACATCGAACCACTTTATTAAACGAACCGCAATAGATCGAATGGAAATGTTGGGCAGGGTAAAGCCGGACAGCTGAAGACACTGCGCATAGAGACAGGACGAGAGGATTAGGAAGGAAACGGTAGCAAGAAGGAACTTTGCACGTCGTGACCGAGTGTCGACCTAGAACCGACGACACGCGTCCTGAACCGATATCAAACCGATATCAAACCGATAGCAAACCAATATCAAACCGATATTAAACCGATATCAAACCAATATCAAACCGATATCAAACCGATATCAAACCAATATCAAACCAATATCAAACCGATATCAAACCAATATCAAACCGATATCAAACCAATATCAAACCAATATCAAACCAATATCAAACCGATATTAAACCGATATCAAACCAATATCAAACCGATATCAAACCGATATCAAACCAATATCAAACCAATATCAAACCGATATCAAATCAATATCAAACCAATATCAAACCAATATCAAACCGATATCAAACCGATATCAAACCGATATCAAACCAATATCAAACCAATATCAAACCGATATCAAACCAATATCAAACCGATATCAAACCGATATCAAACCAATATCAAACCGATATCAAACCAATATCAAACCGATATCAAACCAATATCAAACCGATATCAAACCGATATCAAACCAATATCAAACCGATATCAAACCAATATCAAACCGATATCAAACCAATATCAAACCGATATCAAACCGTAGCCATTTATGTCTTACCGTCTGCTGTCTAAAGACATTAAGACCGGAACACACAGAACATTAATGTTGCTTGTTTGGTTTGTGTGGGTGTGGAACTTGGTCTCTCTTATTACGGGCAAAATGTATGCTGAGGGTGTTCGAGAATAGAGTGGTGAGGGGGATATTTGGGGTTAAGAGGGAGGAAGTGACAAGACACTGGAGACAACTACATAACGAGGAGCTTCATGATGTGAACTGCTCACCAGATATTATTATGTTGATCATATCAAGGACAATGAGATGGGGAAAACATGTAGCATGTATGGGGCAGAGAAGATATACATACAGAGTTTTGGTGGGGAAGCCTGAAGGAAATAGATCACTTGGAAAACCTAGACGTATGTGGTAAGGTAAAGGTAAAGGTAACTTTCACCCTAGATCAGGCCCTGAAGGCCCAGAGGGGGAGTAAAGGTATAGCTCTACTCTTTCTTTAACCTCGGCGCTAGATGGGGGCGGGTGGTCAACACCACGCCCCGGCCGCTTTACCCCCGGGAATGACCCGGTACCCATTGTATAGGAGGCTGGGTGGGCCCCAGGGCCGGTCTGGACGGGTGCTGAAAATCTCGCCTCCTCCGGGATTCGATCCCCGGACCGTCCAGCTTGTAGCGAGTTGCTATACCGACTGAGCTATCGCGGCCCACAGACGTATGTACTAGGATAGTATTACAATATGTGTTAAAGAATTAGGTTCGAAGGGCTTGGACAAGTGGCACGGTGTGGACGTTAAATGTGGGGAATTTGTTGACTAGCTGAGGAACTAGCAGCTGTGGCTTGGACAAGTGGCACGGTGTGGACGTAAAATGTGGGGAATTTGTTGACTAGCTGAGGAACTAGCAGCTGTGGCTTGGACAAGTGGCACGGTGTGGACGTAAAATGTGGGGAATTTGTTGACTAGCTGAGGAACTAGCAGCTGTGGCTTGGACAAGTGGCACGGTGTGGACGTAAAATGTGGGGAATTTGTTGACTAGCTGAGGAACTAGCAGCTGTGGCTTGGACAAGTGGCACGGTGTGGACGTAAAATGTGGGGAATTTCTTGACTAGCTGAGGAACTAGCAGCTGTGGCTTGGACAAGTGGCACGGTGTGGACGTAAAATGTGGGGAATTTGTTGACTAGCTGAGGAACTAGCAGCTGTGGCTTGGACAAGTGGCACGGTGTGGACGGAAAATGTGGGGAATTTGTTGACTAGCTGAGGAACTAGCAGCTGTGGCTTGGACAAGTGGCACGGTGTGGACGGAAAATGTGGGGAATTTGTTGACTAGCTGAGGAACTAGCAGCTGTGGCTTGGACAAGTGGCACGGTGTGGACGGAAAATGTGGGGAATTTGTTGACTAGCTGAGGAACTAGCAGCTGTGGCTTGGACAAGTGGCACGGTGTGGACGTAAAATGTGGGGAATTTGTTGACTAGCTGAGGAACTAGCAGCTGTGGCTTGGACAAGTGGCACGGTGTGGACGTAAAATGTGGGGAATTTGTTGACTAGCTGAGGAACTAGCAGCTGTGGCTTGGACAAGTGGCACGGTGTGGACGTAAAATGTGGGGAATTTCTTGACTAGCTGAGGAACTAGCAGCTGTGGCTTGGACAAGTGGCACGGTGTGGACGTAAAATGTGGGGAATTTGTTGACTAGCTGAGGAACTAGCAGCTGTGGCTTGGACAAGTGGCACGGTGTGGACGTAAAATGTGGGGAATTTCTTGACTAGCTGAGGAACTAGCAGCTGTGGTTTTCCAAGGAGTTTTGCTCCGTGGAATCCCTTATTAATTATATTGTACAAGTTAAACGAAGGCTGTTTGTAAATAATGAATGTGGGAGGAAGCGAGCAGGAGTGGCTTATGTGACGACCTGAACGGAAGAACGACTTCAGTGAACTGGATGTAGATGGCAGGATAATATTAAAGTGCGTCCTAAGGATATATTTTTGATGGATTCATGCCGCTCATGACTGGTTTTTGTGGACACGATGATGAGTGTGAGGTTTCAGGTTATCGTAGCGGTGAATGTGATCATGCAACGTCGAGTAGTCTGGTATACATTTAGCAACATTTCGGAAGAACACGCTGCCTCCACCTTCAGGGTAGAAAAGTCTTCTGTCTGGAAGATGGCGAGGTAGAACCTTCCTCCGAAGCTCCGCTCATTTTCCAGTAAACTACACGGCGTCACGTCCCCTGTCGCTGTGTGACGTATGTAAGCTAGTCACGCAGGACCATTCATACGCAGTATGTGTTTACGCAACATTACGCAAGAGGAGTGTAGACTTTCAGGGGTTGATTGGGGCCCAAAGGAGAGAAACTTTTGGTAGGGAACGTGTGGTCGGAAATGTCTTTTCCGTAACGAAATGGGCGTCGGTATTGCAGTTAGGAAAGGAGGCTGCCAGCGTCTGTTGTTGAAGCACGAGGACGCCCGGACACTTGACGTAGCATGCCGCTGCATTTTGTGATAGCGGGAGTGGTATTAGGCATACTAGACGATCTCTTGCCTGGACCTGTTCCTTTGGCGTCACCTCAAGTGTCATTTGTGGCCCCCTTGGGAGCACAATAGGGTCTGATAGCTATTTGCAGCAGCGTGTGAAGCTATGGCGTCCTAGAGAGGACGCGGTACAACTGGCGAGTTGCTGAAAGCAAGCTGGTGGCCTGTCAACTAACCGACCGTTAGAACTACACACACTGGTCAACCGACCGTTAGAACTACACACACTGGTCAACCGACCGTTAGAACTACACACACTGGTCAACCGACCGTTAGAACTACACACACTGGTCAACCGACCGTTAGAACTACACACACTGGTCAACCGACCGTTAGAACTACACACACTGGTCAACCGACCGTTAGAACTACACACACTGGTCAACCGACCGTTAGAACTACACACACTGGTCAACCGACCGTTAGAACTACACACACTGGTCAACCGACCGTTAGAACTACACACACTGGTCAACCGACGAACATTTATGAAAATGAAGCGAAAAATGTAAAACCACGCTGATCGCCTACGTGAGTGCTACGGGTTGCCTACGTTCCCAGCCGCTGTATCGACGTTTCCGTCCTACCACATTTTCCTCATCTCTGACTGCTGCTCCTTGGTCATCTTCAGCCTCTGGAAGTTTGTAATTTGACACAGGGAACACATGGTCCGAAACGTCCCCTTCGTACGGAAATCGGCCAACCCGCGAGCGCTGACACAGGAGAGCAGTGTAGTGGGGAGGTCCATTTCGGAACGAAGGACACATTTCAAATTTCTCCCCTTTGAGCCCCCTGCAACCCCGGAAAGTTTGTAAAAACTTCTGTTACACCCCGTGTGCAGACATCGGCTTGTGCTGCGGTCTTGCGAAATGCTGTGGTGGCATAACTTAAGAGCCTCCAGTTCCAGCCACAGACACTGACCACAGTCGGACATAACATATCCGATCACATGTGAGGGTACTTACGAGTACTTCCGAGTATGTCTGACCCCCGGGCCCAATTTGCTTATGCGCCCTTCCCGGAAGTTGAAAAAATATTTCGAATTTTTTTTTTATAATTAAAATTCTGAAATCGATTTATTGATTTAGTCTTTAATTTCGAAGCTCAGAAAGTTCGCAAGTTCCGTGCGAACTTTGGGGCCTGCATCTCAGTACACAACTGTCAAGTGTGCAGAACTGTGGATCTGCAGGAACGAGACGCCTGTAGTTTACTGGATAGCTACGGTCTACAGAAACCAGTGGACAGCTACGCTTTCGGAGTAACATCCTGCCTCCTGCTTCAGAATAGAACAATAAAAATCGTCCAGCAAATTTCACTGATTTGTTCACACCGTTCACACAATTACTAACTAGACAGCACCAACGGTAATGCACAAATTTGGCATAGAACACCAAGTCGTTAGAGGATCACTTTAACTGCGACATGTTTCGGTGGTATATATAGCGCGATCGTGTGTAAATAGCAAGAAGGTCTTTAACTTACCAGCGGTGTTCCAGCTTTCGGTGTGAACTATCTCCCTGGTGATGGTGCTGTATATGCCACCGAAACACGTCGGAGTTAATGTGATCCTCTACAACAGCGGTATTCAACCTTTTTTGTTCACGTACCCCCACATATAATTTATCTTCAACTTTGTACCCCCAAAGTTGTTGGTGCACAATTCAAGCTATACACAGTCTATAATCTACATCTAAAATAAGTTAAATAAATTACATCCAAAATAATGTATTAAATAATAAGTTTTAAATGAGAAAAAGGAGAGTCAAGCTGTTAAATAACAAATATATTATTGTCTATCGTATAAAAATTAATAAAGGAACAAATGTATTTTAGCAAAGCAAAATTATATGCACTGTGTGGAATAAAATGAAACTAGCCGCCAGATAAGAATCGCATAAAGGAGAGAGAGAGAGAGACACAAATGGCGCTCCCAAATCGCATGTCCTTACGTCCGGTCTCTTGTGGCTAACCGTAAATCTGGCCCTGATTATTCAGTGTTTATCAAGAAATAATATATTTATTTTTTTTTTATTTTACGTACCCCCTAAGAAGTCTTCGCGTAACCCCGGGGGTACGCGTACCCCAGGTAGAATACCACTGTTCTAACGACTTTGTGTCACATATTAAATTTGTGCATTACTGTTGGTACTGTCTCGCTAACACTCGTACAGCACTTTCCAGCACAACGTTGTTTTCAGTGACGTCACATCCCAGAACCTAATATCTGACGCTCTGCACCGGCGTGTGGTTTGGCTACTGATGTGTTTGGAGAAATGAATAATACCGAACCATACGGCGTCACTTGCCAATACATCGTGACCTTGACACGAATTTAACCATTATATGATCCTCAGAGTTTATTAATTTTAGAGACGTGAGTTCTGTCACGCTGCGTTGGTCTTGGTTCGTGTCTTCCGGTGTGTTATGCTGAATAGCAGGACTGCACAGCTAACTTCAGATGTGTGCACTGCGGCTACAGATGTATTGTCCACAGCTAACTTCAGATGTGTGCACTGCGGCTACAGATGTATTGTCCACAGCTAACTTCAGATGTGTGCACTGCGGCTACAGATGTATTGTCCACAGCTAACTTCAGATGTGTGCACTGCGGCTACAGATGTATTGTCCACAGCTAACTTCAGATGTGTGCACTGCGGCTACAGATGTATTGTCCACAGCTAACTTCAGATGTGTGCACTGCGGCTACAGATGTATTGTCCACAGCTAACTTCAGATGTGTGCACTGCGGCTACAGATGTATTGTCCACAGCTAACTTCAGATGTGTGCACTGCGGCTACAGATGTATTGTCCACAGCTAACTTCAGATGTGTGCACTGCGGCTACAGATGTATTGTCCACAGCTAACTTCAGATGTGTGCACTGCGGCTACAGATGTATTGTCCACAGCTAACTTCAGATGTGTGCACTGCGGCTACAGATGTATTGTCCACAGCTAACTTCAGATGTGTGCACTGCGGCTACAGATGTATTGTCCACAGCTAACTTCAGATGTGTGCACTGCGGCTACAGATGTATTGTCCACAGCTAACTTCAGATGTGTGCACTGCGGCTACAGATGTATTGTCCACAGCTAACTTCAGATGTGTGCACTGCGGCTACAGATGTATTGTCCACAGCTAACTTCAGATGTGTGCACTGCGGCTACAGATGTATTGTCCACAGCTAACTTCAGATGTGTGTACTGCGGCTACAGATGTATTGTCCACAGCTAACTTCAGATGTGTGCACTGCGGCTACAGATGTATTGTCCACAGCTAACTTCAGATGTGTGCACTGCGGCTACAGATGTATTGTCCACAGCTAACTTCAGATGTGTGCACTGCGGCTACAGATGTATTGTCCACAGCTAACTTCAGATGTGTGCACTGCGGCTACAGATGTATTGTCCACAGCTAACTTCAGATGTGTGCACTGCGGCTACAGATGTATTGTCCACAGCTAACTTCAGATGTGTGCACTGCGGCTACAGATGTATTGTCCACAGCTAACTTCAGATGTGTGCACTGCGGCTACAGATGTATTGTCCACAGCTAACTTCAGATGTGTGCACTGCGGCTACAGATGTATTGTCCACAGCTAACTTCAGATGTGTGCACTGCGGCTACAGATGTATTGTAACTTCGTCCAGTAAATCCACCAAGACCAACACGCTTCAGTTTAATTTATCAGTCCAACTTTGTGGCTATTGAAAAACTTGCAATTTCTTTTCCATTTTGCATAGTTCTAATTTCAGGATCTCTTCCTAAATGACCAACAAATAGACTTTGTTTATAGTACCACCAGACGTTATTATGCTCTAAATGACTGCCTTTATTATCTTATGTGAAAATATCATCGTCAAATTGCCAAATTTCAAATTCAAAGTTCACACCCAAGTTAGATCAGACAACGCTTTGCAGTATGCAAATTCACACACACAATAAACCACTCATGCAGTCCGCACAGCAGTTCTCCTTTAGTTTAATATATGCTGCACTGCAATATGTTTCGACCACTGTGTGCGGCCATCCTCAGGGAGTTCAAGTGCGCAGACGCACACTGCCACGCAGTTTAATTAACATAAACAGTCGGACCCGCAAGCGAGGATACTTGGTTGGGTTCAGCCTGGACTATCCAGGGTTCGAATCCCTGCAAAATAAAGTGATTTCTCTGTTCTGAAGACGGCCCCAGGGCGCACCTTGCGTTTTATCTACAGGGTGGGTGTTTTTTTGTAAGAATGAAAGTTATATCCCACTGCTCGTTTTATTTACAATATGTGGCATTGCACGTTTGTATATTTCTGTTTGTAATGTTGTACAAACTGCTTGAAGACGACCGTATATAAAGGCCGAAACGTGTAGCAGTAGAACGTATAAGGAGAATGTTGCGGGGAGTGTATAAGTTGTTTATTGTGTTTATGTTATTAGGCCGTCTTTATGAAGTTAATATAGGTCGCCGTGTAGACCATGTCTGTCCGTCTGTCTGTCACTCACTGTTGCAAGTACACGTCTGTTTGGTTTCACAATCGATAGGATTCTTCACAAACTTCCGAGTAAGTGTGGTTTCGTCAAAATTGACTCAGTGACGTCATATTTTATTAAGGAGCAATGATTCTACCTATTGCACATTATTTGCCGTTTGTGGAACATTTTAACAGATTTCCATTTATGTCGTTGGATCATGTGGGCAGGACGTTTGGCATTGACGTTGGCATTGTGACGTTTGGCATTGTGACGTTGTGGGTTGTGACGTGGGCATGACTGTGGCAATGTGACGTTGTGCATGTGACGTGGGCAATGTGACTTGGGGCATGTACGTTAGGCATGGACGTGTGGCATTGTGACGTTGTGGCATTGTGACTTGGGGCATGTACGTTGTGGCATTTGACTGTGGCATTGTGACGTTTGGCATTTGACGTTTGGGCATGTGACGTGTGGCATGTGACGTTGTTGGAAATTACGTGGCAATGTGACTTTGCATTGTGACGTTTGGAAATTGTACGTTGGGCATTGTGACGTGTGGGCATTGTGACGTTGTGGGCATTGTGACGTTGGTGGGCATTGTGACGTTGGTGGGCATTGTGACGTGGTGGGCATTGTGACAGTCGGTACAGTGCAGGCTATGCTTCACTTAAAGCCGTCGGTGTAGTTTTGCCCATATTTTCTACTTTTTTCCCACTTTGGACAACATTCGGCACAAAAGATGTTCACCAAAATTCAGTCATTTGTCGTTCAGTTTCCCGGATGTCGACGCAGTCGTCGTCACACGTCCACTCAGTGCAGTAAATAAAATTATAGCCGTGCTCACTGCCCGGTCTGGTGAAATTCGGTACAACAATCTGCACAAAATGCTGTTGAGCATTTGGGAGTTTCATGAAAGTCGTACTTTCCTTATAGGCACAAATGTAATTACATTTACGCGGTACCGTGAAATCCCATGACATACCAGCAATAAAGAACGCCTTGATAAAGCCTGTGAACTGCGCATGTGCAGTCTTCTTCGCATCACAACGGGCTGTACAGTAAATAACTGTACGAGCGGTTTCAGTTTGCTTAACAAATTTAAGTTCTACACAACAGTGAACCATTAAAAGTAAGCTTCCACAGCAGCATGTATGTGTTCTGGTTTTATGTAATACATACTGTGTACATAGATTTGTAAAACGATTTGAGATCTCAGTGCCTTAGCAAAACAAAACCATACAAATAAAGTTTAAAACAATTTTATTGCAAACGGAAATTTTCCTCAGCGTTTTTAGGATATGGACCTAATAATGGCCGTGGGCCGCGATAGCTCAGTCGGTATAGCGACTCGCTACAGGCAGGACGGTCCGGGGATCGAATCCCGGTGGGGCGAGATTTTTCGCAGCCGTCCAGACCGGCCCTGGGGCCTACACAGCCTCCTATATAATGGGTACCGGGTCTCTTTCCCGGGGGTAAAGCGGCCGGGGCGTGGAGTTGACAACCCACCCCCATCTAGTGCCAGGGTTAAAGAAAGAGTAGAGCTATACTCTACTCTCCCTCTGGGCCTTCATGGCCTGTTCTAGGGAGAACTTTACCTTTACCTTACCTAATAATGGTCTACAAATAAGGTCGAAACGTGTAGTTCATGTAACTGTTAAATGCAGGAATAAAAGTTAACATATGTTGACAGTAAATTAGAAGTTCTAATTGTGACAATAAATGGACCCAACGTGATGCTGCTTACCCCAAGGTTGTAACGTTACTTATTGAAAGCTGCGTACAAGACTGGAGTGTTGCTCAGAGCCAGTGACTGCACTTTTAGCTGAGCCTGTACGCAGATGTTATCTGCACACTTTCTATATGCCTGCGAGCTAACTGTCAATTTGACATAACATTGAGACTTCGCACTGTCCATCTTGCGACACAGTTCCACATTTCCTGTTGCCTGAGCGACCTGCCAGGCTGTAAGTAAAGTCCGCACGACCCTAACCACAGCCCTTTGTTCCTTTTATGCCCTACCCACACGCGCCCACCCTTTACAGTGGGAACTTGTCAACAAGCCTTCCCTTCCTGGTGGTCAGTGTGAATATGGGTCACAGACGACACTCCTTTGTGCCCTCATGCAACATCGGGGGGGCCATGGGGAGATGATCTTCACAGCTTGAACAACGTCGTTAAAGGCGAAACATCCAAGTATATAGTATGGTTAGTAACCATTCTGTAAAGAGAATTACAAGAACTTTTTACATAAAAGTATTTAATAACCACACTGTATACTTGGATGTAAAACGTTCTTGTAGTTCTCCGCTAAAACCCCCTGAAGATGGCAACTCGTTTGCTGAAACATAAGTAAGGGACTCAGATACGTTTTATATATGTCAATAATCTTGTGCATCTGTTGGTTGTTATTAGACTTATGTAGCCTTAGTTTAATGAAATTCTTAAATAAGTATAATTACAGGACTAAAATACAGGGTGGGGCAGAGTTCACTCATCATTTTGATTTGCCTAGTACGATGGCGGGCCCGGAAAGGAGATTGAACTAATTGTGTTACAGAGTTAAGCTAGGAACGCCATTTAGTAAACATGGATCAACGATCGGCTGTACACCGTGCGTTCGCCGTGCAGACGTTTTTAAAAAATAACGACTGTGATACCAACGTAACAAACATTCAGATGACATTTTAACACCGAGAGACATTGAACGGTTGCTGATCGCAACTTTATCAAGAACTGGGTACAGAAGTTTCGAACCACGGCTTCTGCAACAAACAGAAAACCTGGAGACAGCGTCAAAATTGTGCTGACACTGCAAAACAATCATCAGGTTATAATGAAATAACAAGCAAAGTCTTAACATCTTGTGCATCTCTCATTAGCCACCCGTTAAGCTACATCTGTAATCACTCACTACATACAGCTGTTTTCCCTTATCGTCTTAAAATTGCGGTAGTTAAACCACTATACAAAAAGGGAGACAAAACTAGTGTGACAAATTATAGGTCTATTTCCTTATTAACTGTTTTTTGTAAAGTATTTGAGAAAGCTAAGCACATTAGGTTAAGCCAACATCTACACACTAACAACATACTGGTCACAGAACAGCTCTGTATCACACTTCCCATCTAGCCAGCCTGTATCACTCTGTATCACACTTCCCATCTAGCCAACCTGTATCACTCTGTATCACACTTCCCATCTAGCCAACCTGTATCACTCTGTATCACACTTCCCATCTAGCCAACCTGTATCACTCTGTATCACACTTCCCATCTAGCCAACCTGTATCACTCTGTATCACACTTCCCATCTAGCCAGCCTGTATCACTCTGTATCACACTTCCCATCTAGCCAACCTGTATCACTCTGTATCACACTTCCCATCTAGCCAGCCTGTATCACTCTGTATCACACTTCCCATCTAGCCAGCCTGTATCACTCTGTATCACACTTCCCATCTAGCCAGCCTGTATCACTCTGTATCACACTTCCCATCTAGCCAGCCTGTATCACTCTGTATCACACTTCCCATCTAGCCAGCCTGTATCACTCTGTATCACACTTCCCATCTAGCCAGCCTGTATCACTCTGTATCACACTTCCCATCTAGCCAGCCTGTATCACTCTGTATCACACTTCCCATCTAGCCAGCCTGTATCACTCTGTATCACACTTCCCATCTAGCCAACCTGTATCACTCTGTATCACACTTCCCATCTAGCCAACCTGTATCACTCTGTATCACACTTCCCATCTAGCCAACCTGTATCACTCTGTATCACACTTCCCATCTAGCCAACCTGTATCACTCTGTATCACACTTCCCATCTAGCCAACCTGTATCACTCTGTATCACACTTCCCATTTAGCCAGCCTGTATCACTCTGTATCACACTTCCCATCTAGCCAGCCTGTATCACTCTGTATCACACTTCCCATCTAGCCAGCCTGTATCACTCTGTATCACACTTCCCATCTAGCCAGCCTGTATCACTCTGTATCACACTTCCCATCTAGCCAGCCTGTATCACTCTGTATCACACTTCCCATCTAGCCAGCCTGTATCACTCTGTATCACACTTCCCATCTAGCCAACCTGTACACTCTGTATCACACTTCCCATCTAGCCAGCCTGTCATCTCTGTATCACACTTCCCATCTAGCCAGCCTGTATCACTCTGTATCACACTTCCCATCTAGCCAGCCTGTATCACTCTGTAATCACACTTCCCATCTAGCCAGCCTGTATCACTCTGTATCACACTTCCCATCTAGCCAGCCTGTATCACCTGTATCACACTCCCATCTAGCCAACCTGTACACTCTGTACACACTTCCATCTAGCCAACCTGTATCACTTGATCACATTCCACTAGCCAACCTGATCACTCTGTATCACACTTCCCATCTAGCAACCTGTATCACTCTGTATCACACTTCCCATCTAGCCAACCTGTATCACCTCTGTATACACTCCAATTTAGCCAGCTGTTCACTGTATACACACTTCCCATCTAGCCAGCCTGTATCACTCTGTATCACACTTCCATCTAGCCAACCTGTATCACTCTGTATCACATTCCCATCTAGCAACCTGTATCACTCTGTATCACACTTCCCATCTAGCCAACCTGTATCACTCTGTATCACACTTCCCATCTAGCCAACCTGTATCACCTCTGTATCACACTTCCCATTAGCCAGCCTGTATCACTGTATCACACTTCCATCTAGCCAGCCTGTATCACTCGTATCACACTTCCCATCTAGCCAGCCTGTATCACTCTGTATCACATTCCCATCTAGCCAGCCTGTATCACTTGTATCACACTCCATCTAGCCAGCCTGTATCACTCTGTATCACACTTCCATTAGCCAGCCTGTATCACTCTGTATCACACTTCCATCTAGCCAGCCTGAACTACTCTGTATCACACTTCCCATCTAGCCAGCCTGTATCACTCTGTATCACACTTCCATCTAGCCAGCCTGTATCACTCTGTATCACACTTCCCATCTAGCCAGCCTGTATCACTCTGTTCAACACTTCCATCTAGCCAGCCTGTATCACTCTGTAACACACTTCCATCTAGCCAGCCTGTATCACTCTTTTATCACACTTCCCATCTAGCCAACCTGTATCACTCTGTATCACACTTCCCATCTAGCCAGCCTGTATCACTCTGTATCACACTTCCCATCTGCCAGCCTGTTCACTCTGTATCACATTCCCATCTAGCCAGCCTGTATCACTCTGTATCACACTTCCCATCTAGCCAGCCTGTATCACTCTGTATCAAAACTTCCCATCTAGCAGCTGTATCACTCTGTATACACACTCCATCTAGCAACCTGTATCACTCTGTATCACACTTCCCATCTAGCCAGCCTGTCACTCTGTATCACACTTCCCATCTAGCCAGCCTGTATCACTCTGTATCACTTCCATCTAGCAGCCTGTATCATCTGTATCACACTTCCCATCTAGCCAGCCTGTATCACTCTGTATCACACTTCCCATCTAGCCAACCTGTATCACTCTGTATCACATTTCCCATCTAGCCAACCTATATCACTTGTATCACACTTCCATTTAGCAGCCTGTATCACTCTGTATCACACTTCCCATCTAGCCAACCTGTATCACTCATGTATCACACTTCCCATCTAGCCAACCTGTATCACTCTGTATCACATTTCCCATTTAGCCAGCCTGTATCACTCTGTATCACACTTCCATCTAGCCAGCTGTATCACTCTGTATCACACTTCCCATCTAGCCAGCCTGTATCACTCTGTATCACACTTCCCATCTAGCCAGCCTGTATCACTCTGTATTACACTTCCCATCTAGCCAGCCTGTATCACTCTGTATCACACTTCCCATCTAGCCAGCCTGTATCACTCTGTATCACACTTCCCATCTAGCCAACCTGTATCACTCTGTATCACACTTCCCATCTAGCCAGCCTGTATCACTCTGTATCACACTTCCCATCTAGCCAGCCTGTATCACTCTGTATCACACTTCCCATCTAGCCAGCCTGTATCACTCTGTATCACACTTCCCATCTAGCCAGCCTGTATCACTCTGTATCACACTTCCCATCTAGCCAACCTGTATCACTCTGTATCACACTTCCCATCTAGCCAGCCTGTATCACTCTGTATCACACTTCCCATCTAGCCAACCTGTATCACTCTGTATCACACTTCCCATCTAGCCAGCCTGTATCACTCTGTATCACACTTCCCATCTAGCCAACCTGTATCACTCTGTATCACACTTCCCATCTAGCCAACCTGTATCACTCTGTATCACACTTCCCATCTAGCCAGCCTTTATCACTCTGTATCACACTTCCCATCTAGCCAGCCTGTATCACTCTGTATCACACTTCCCATCTAGCCAGCCTGTATCACTCTGTATCACACTTCCCATCTAGCCAGCCTGTATCACTCTGTATCACACTTCCCATCTAGCCAACCTGTATCACTCTGTATCACACTTCCCATCTAGCCAGCCTGTATCACTCTGTATCACACTTCCCATCTAGCCAACCTGTATCACTCTGTATCACACTTCCCATCTAGCCAGCCTGTATCACTCTGTATCACACTTCCCATCTAGCCAACCTGTATCACTCTGTATCACACTTCCCATCTAGCCAACCTGTATCACTCTGTATCACACTTCCCATCTAGCCAGCCTGTATCACTCTGTATCACACTTCCCATCTAGCCAGCCTGTATCACTCTGTATCACACTTCCCATCATCCTCACAAAGTCTCCAGTCAGTTAAATATCACCAGATTGCAGTGACCTCTTTGGCGCCCAGACCGGGACATGAAGTGGTGACGTCAGAACACCGACGACGCAGTGCATGAACAAGTGAAGGGCCAGCTGATCCTCTTACCTATCTGCATATCGCTGTCAGAATAAGAACAGTGACAGCTACAAACTGTCAGCGGAGACGGTCAGAGTAGGGATCAGTTAGAACAGTAATCGAATCTTGATTGGCAGAATAAAAAGAAGTAAGTAACATGTTAAATGAAACTAATTGGCTAAACATGTTGGCGGAAAGGGGTGAAAACAGAGGTACGTCATTCTAGCTGACCAAGTATGATTTGGCAACCGCGTACCTGGACACCTCGGTATTGTTTTTATTGACGGGGATGTTTTGCATGGCGCAACAGCCCCCAGTGGGCCACGACCTCCTCATTATCAAGGCATCACGATCACACTCAGACACACCGCACTCGGTAGGACTCCTCTTGACGACAGACATCAATGCCCCTGGCGGGATTGGAAGCCGCAATCCCTGCAAGCGAGCGGCCGCAGACCCACACCTTAGACCGTGCGGCCATTGGGATCGGCGCTGTTGACGGGGATGCAAACATGAACAATAGCCGTGAACGAAAACGGATATGTTATTGAAACCTGCCATTAACCGTGAACGAAATCGGACATCCCCTAACAAAGTGACGCTGTTCGTCCCTGTCCCTGTCCCATATTAGTGTGTCTCATTAGTCCCTAGCTCTGTATTTTATTCACCTACTATGCAACTTCATCTCTCTTACTCTGTTTTGCGAAGTATTCGCTGTTTGCTCCGCCTTCCGTCGGTTTCCCCTGTCAGCATCACTCCATCAGTGCTTGATATTCACCTTCGTCTCTCAGTATACAAACATTGCAGTTACCAAATTCGATTTTATGAAAATTAGTCACGTATTATTTTCCATAAACGAACAAATTTTCGCGCTTACGAAGAGAGCTTGTGATAAGACAGACAGACACTGCGTTATACTGACACTGTGCGAGACGGGCGGACTTTAGTGTCGAGTTGTGCTTTGAGAAGCAACGGAGACGTCTTACGTGGAGACCTCTTTCGTCTACCTAATTTCGTCGAGTAAAGCGTTTGTCGGATTTTCTTAAAAATCGGTACAGGAGTTCTTCACAAATGTTATCGAAAGAGCATGGCCTTCATGAAAATCGTCTCAGTGACACCTGAATTTTACTTAAAGGCGTTAATACATTTCTACCTGTACATTCCATATTTTTGACGGACTTGATTGAAGTTTGGACAATACGGATTTCGTGAAAATCGGTCCAGTGAAATCCATTCTTCATTTAAAAGCGTAAATGAAATTTGGACAGTATTTTATACATTATTCTTGCGATTTGGATGCAATTCGGTATAGCAGAAGCCCACAATACGTATCGAATGACTATGAATTTTTTTGAAAGTCGGTGCATTGAAAACTATATTTTCTTGGGGGGCGTAAATGAATTTCTATCCGCAGTTTGCACGTTTTTTTTCGATTTGGGTGAAACTGGCACAAGATGGCTGCACATGATAGTCTGGAGCAATTATGGTTTTGGTGAAAACCGGCGCAGGTAAGGCAGTAAGTAACATCACATGTACCGTGTACCGCAGGTAAGGCAGTAAGTAACATCACATGTACCGTGTACCGCAGGTAAGGCAGTAAGTAACATCACATGTACCGTGTACCGCAGGTAAGGCAGTAAGTAACATCACATGTACCGTGTACCGCAGGTAAGGCAGTAAGTAACATCACATGTACCGTGTACCGCAGGTAAGGCAGTAAGTAACATCACATGTACCGTGTACCGCAGGTAAGGCAGTAAGTAACATCACATGTACCGTGTACCGCAGGTAAGGCAGTAAGTAACATCACATGTACCGTGTACCGCAGGTAAGGCAGTAAGTAACATCACATGTACCGTGTTCCGCAGGTAAGGCAGTAAGTAACATCACATGTACCGTGTACCGCAGGTAAGGCAGTAAGTAACATCACATGTACCGTGTACCGCAGGTAAGGCAGTAAGTAACATCACATGTACCGTGTACCGCAGGTAAGGCAGTAAGTAACATCACATGTACCGTGTACCGCAGGTAAGGCAGTAAGTAACATCACATGTACCGTGTACCGCAGGTAAGGCAGTAAGTAACATCACATGTACCGTGTACCACATGTGCAGTGTGTGGCCGCAATACGTCACTGAGTGCGCCATTTGACTGCCATCTCGCTAGTGTACCGGCCTGTTCAGGTGACCGCGCTAAAGGTCTGTCTGCCCCACGTCACCAGTTAGCCGATTTCCACACTCCAATATCATGCCTTATACAGTATTTTCTGTAATGAATAATCACAACATGGCAGTTGCGCGAACGCGTGACACTAGCTCCGCTAGCGGCGCTGATGTGACGCTAGGTAATAGAGCTTGGAAGAGTAACATAACAAGGTAGGTTGGCGTGCGAGCATTTTCTGTAGCCTTGCCTTCTATAAAGCCGAGACGTCTCAGGCAGCAGGCCTACGGAGACCTACAGCAGGCCTACAGTGATCTACAGCAGGCCTACAGTGATCTACAGCAGGCCTACAGTGACCTACAGCAGCCTACAGTGATCTACAGCAGGCCTACAGTGACCAGGCACTGGCACGACAACAAAAGGGTCGTGGTTCGTTTCACGACAGTGCCACCAGATGTCTCTCTTCTCGAGAGATTCTTCGGGGGGTAAAGCGGCCGGAGCGTGAAACTGACCACTAATCGCCATCTAATGCTTGGGTTAAGAATGAGTGGAGTTGTACCGCCACTCCCGTAAGCTTTAATGGTGCGCACAGTGACAGTTTTACCTTACTGTACCTGCAGGGGACAAACTGGTCTGCTGATGTTGCGTTCTGCATAGAAATAAATTTTCTTTAGATATTGTACTGCTCACCGATAAACGTAAAATTGTCCCTGTGTACGCCATAGAGACATTTAGGGGGAGTAGAATTATAGCTCCACTGGTTCTTAACCTCGGCTTAGATGGTGATGATCAGTTTTACGCCCCGGCCGCTTTTGCCCGGTATGTATTTATCCATACACAGAATGACGCAGTGAACCTATTGGCATGTAACACGTCGTTATACCTGTCTGTCGCAATTGTGACGTAGCCAGTGACACGCCACTTTGCATTCCTTTACAGCACAGCAGGTAAGATCCTTGTGGCTCCCAAATAACGGCGCTCGAGCAACAACAAGACCTTCTCAGAACTATTATGCACAGATGTGCTGTTGCATGCGCGTCAAGACACTCGAAGGCTGTGAGATATTTGTGAAGTCTTGGCTGTTAGTTAAAAGCTGCCTTTCACTGGACACAGCGCTTATCAGATGGCTATTGTTAGCAACACGTAACTGGCACTGCTGTGTGCAGTTGTCACTGTGTAATGTACAGATCGCACGGCGTCACGGCCTGTCTAGTGGCGACACTGACAAATCAAAATTGCATGCAGTAACAAATTAAGAACAGATTAAATATGGGCGCTGTCTGCTTCCGTCGGTGCGGAAGTCTTTGTCTTGCGCTTTGGTATCTAAAAGATAGGAATATTAAAATCTTCGTCCCTCTAGGATGTTACGCAGCATACATTGGTAGTTACATGCCGACGTTTCGGGGCAACCTATCTGGTCCCATCTTCAAGAGTCAAACAGTCCGAAAAGATCTCATTTACATCGCGGCGGAAGCCTGAAGTCACGCATAGGAATATTTAGATAGAACAATGATATTGCCTCTTGTTTTGTATGGATGTGAAACTTGGTCTCTCACATTAAGATTGTAACATAGGCCGAGGCTATACCCACGTGGGAAGGATACCTGGCATCCAGGCCCGGAACTTTGGTCAAAAATAAAAATTTCTTGCTATTGTAGGCAATGTCAGCCCATTGCGCAGGTAGATTGGGTTTTGTTGACGAAACGTTGCGGAGACAGACAGACAGACAGACAGACCGCCGTATACATGAATCATATTCGACTTTGAATGAAGACGTGAAGTACACATTTAGAAACTGTACCCTTTGTACCGCTCACAAGAACGCCTGTGAGCCCACCAAAGACATAATCAACAGTTATACAGATTGTATTAGTCACAGCAAAAACATTGCTTGGTCACGGCGAAGTAATCAAAGGACCAACCAGCCAAACAATGTATGCAGTTTTGCAGCAATGACACTCTCTGTGCACACAAGTGACAGCAGCAATGACACTCTCTGTGCACACAAGTGACATTTCGCAGTAATGACACTCTCTGTGCACACAAGTGACATTTCGCAGTAATGACACTCTCTGTGCACACAAGTGACATTTCGCAGTAATGACACTCTCTGTGCACACAAGTGACATTTCGCAGTAATGACACTCTCTGTGCACACAAGTGACAGCAGCAATGACACTCTCTGTGCACACAAGTGACATTTCGCAGTAATGACACTTTCTGTGCACACAAGTGACATTTCGCAGTAATGACACTCTCTGTGCACACAAGTGACAGCAGCAATGACACTCTCTGTGCACACAAGTGACAGCAGCAATGACACTCTCTGTGCACACAAGTGACATTTCGCAGTAATGACACTCTCTGTGCACACAAGTGACATTTCGCAGTAATGACACTCTCTGTGCACACAAGTGACAGCAGCAATGACACTCTCTGTGCACACAAGTGACAGCAGCAATGACACTCTCTGTGCACACAAGTGACAGCAGCAATGACACTCTCTGTGCACACAAGTGACAGCAGCAATGACACTCTCTGTGCACACAAGTGACAGCAGCAATGACACTCTCTGTGCACACAAGTGACAGCAGCAATGACACTCTCTGTGCACACAAGTGACAGCAGCAATGACACTCTCTGTGCACACAAGTGACATTTCGCAGTAATGACACTCTCTGTGCACACAAGTGACATTTCGCAGTAATGACACTCTCTGTGCACACAAGTGACAGCAGCAATGACACTCTCTGTGCACACAAGTGACAGCAGCAATGACACTCTCTGTGCACACAAGTGACAGCAGCAATGACACTCTCTGTGCACACAAGTGACAGCAGCAATGACACTCTCTGTGCACACAAGTGACATTTTACTCACTGATGCTTTACCCCTGAAGGTGGGATTGAAATTTGTAGCAGTAACAGTCAAACAAAGCAAAGTGCTACGTTGGTGGTCGCTTTGTAGCAGCTGATATTTCAGAGTTAGGCTCTGACTCAACTGACCGTTCAGCGCGCGGTGGCGCAGTTGGTTGAGGCACTGCGCTACAAGCCGGAAGATCGCGGGTTCGATTCCCGATGGTGTCATTGGAATTTTTCATTGACATAATCCTTTCGGTCGCACTATGGCCCTGGGGTCGACTCAGCCTCTAACAGAAATGAGTACCTGGATTATTTCCTGGGGGTAAAGGCGGCCGGTGCGTAGAGCTGACAACCTTACCACCTTCATGTGCCGATTGTCTATAAATCTGGGAGCCTCAATCAATGTTTTCTAAGCGATTACGTGGGTGGTGTAAAGGCAGAACAATTGAAAGACCTGCGTGTTACGGGACGCAGAATAGAGCTGAGTCACCCGTGTACACAGAATAGAGCTATCTGAGTCGCCCGTTTACACAGCATAGAGCTATCTGAGTCACCCGTTTACACAGCATAGAGCTATGTGAGTCACCCGTTTACACAGCATAGAGCTATGTGAGTCACCCGTTTACACAGCATAGAGCTATCTGAGTCACTCGTTTACACAGCATAGAGCTATGTGAGTCACCCGTGTACACAGCATAGAGCTATCTGAGTCACCCGTGTACACAGAATAGAGCTATCTGAGTCACCCGTGTACACAGCATAGAGCTATCTGAGTCACCCGTGTACACAGCATAGAGCTATGTGAGTCACCCGTGTACACAGCATAGAGCTATCTGAGTCACCCGTGTACACAGCATAGAGCTATGTGAGTCACCCGTGTACACAGCATAGAGCTATCTGAGTCACCCGTGTACACAGCATAGAGCTATCTGAGTCACCCGTGTACACAGCATAGAGCTATCTGAGTCACCCGTGTACACAGAATAGAGCTATCTGAGTCACCCGTGTACACAGCATAGAGCTATCTGAGTCACCCGTGTACACAGCATAGAGCTATGGAGTCACCCGTGTACACAGCATAGAGCTATCTGAGTCACCCGTGTACACAGAATAGAGCTATCTGAGTCACCCGTGTACACAGCATAGAGCTATCTGAGTCACCCGTGTACACAGCATAGAGCTATCTGAGTCACCCGTGTACACAGCATAGAGCTATCTGAGTCACCCGTGTACACAGCATAGAGCTATCTGAGTCACCCGTGTACACAGCATAGAGCTATCTGAGTCACCCGTGTACACAGCATAGAGCTATCTGAGTCACCCGTGTACACAGCATAGAGCTATCTGAGTCACCCGTGTACACAGCATAGAGCTATCTGAGTCACCCGTGTACACAGCATAGAGCTATCTGAGTCACCCGTGTACACAGAATAGAGCTATCTGAGTCACCCGTGTACACAGAATAGAGCTATGTGAGTCACCCCTTCACACAGCAAGACAGGCCCTGTAACCTCTCTGTGCCCTTTGCCTAAGGCCATTGTATATTAGAAACTGATTGCAAATAATCTTCCCCATCTTTCTAACTTGACTCCTTCGTAATACTTCCTAATACCGTGGTGTTGGCCAGGTTACGCCTGTGATCAGAGCAGGCCCGCAGCCTACTCACCTTCCAGACAGTCTATCTCGACTTCCTGTCGACTCGCATTACAGTTTTACGTCATTGCGTGTAAGAATATAACGTCCTTAGTATCCGACTGCCTGACCCTAAAGTAAAGGCAGCAAGGTCGTTCGAAACGTCGGGCACTGTAACAGCTACACTGCTAACGTTTCAGAAGACTCAACCTTCTCATAACGCCTTCTCATGTGGCAACTTCTCTGTCACATTTGTTGCCCGGAGCAGCCTGCACAGCTGTTTGCAGGCGCCATACACAGCGAACTGCCTGCGTGCTGCGGTGACGTCAGTTAAGGTGCTGCGTCTCTAAACAGCGCCCTTGTGCTACAAAATATACAAACAGAAATTGTCAGAATGAAAAGAATGTCACCCACCCTCTGTAACTAAGAATGCGTGGAAGTGTACCTCCACTGCACCTACAATAGTCGGCTCTGTCCTCAGCCAGTTAAATCCTTGATTTCAGGCTTCCGCCGCGATGTTGATGAAATCTGCGGTCTTCTGGGGTGTTACGCGGCGTCACGTGGTAATTGTTTACCGACGTTTCGGGACAACGTATCCTCACGGGTCAAGAGTCCTATAGTTAAATCCAGTTCACATCTTCAGAGCCCATTTCTTTGAAGTACTTAAGTACTGTCTGTCTGTCTGTCTGTCTGTCTGTTTAACCCTTAAAGACTAAGATAAAGACAGACAGATGCAATGTGTAGTGGAAGGATACAAAAAACGGGGAAAAACCTTTAATTTGGAGGGCCAACAGCATTATTTTGTTAAACGTTTTCAGGCCTTGCCCGCCTGTCCTTCTGATAGAAACAAGGACTGCGTGATTGTGATTTGCTGGTTAGTGCTAAGGGCACTGTCTGGAATATTGTAACGGGGGGCTTTAAACTGAGGGGGGATTTTGATGAGGGCTACATGAGAAGTATGTAGTAGGGACTTGGGGATTTGGGGACTGTCTGAGCGTTTGCTGGAAGGCAGAGGGAAACTAAGTATGTAGTAGCGACTTGGGGACTTGGGGACTGTCTGAGCATTTGCTGGAAGGCAGAGGGAAACTAAGTATGTAGTAGCGACTTGGGGATTTGGGGACTGTCTGAGCGTTTGCTGGAAGGCAGAGGGAAACTAAGTATGTAGTAGCGACTTGGGGACTTGGGGACTGTCTGAGCATTTGCTGGAAGGCAGAGGGAAACTAAGTATGTAGTAGCGACTTGGGGATTTGGGGACTGTCTGAGCGTTTGCTGGAAGGCAGAGGGAAACTAAGTATGTAGTAGCGACTTGGGGACTTGGGGACTGTCTGAGCATTTGCTGGAAGGCAGAGGGAAACTAAGTATGTAGTAGCGACTTGGGGACTTGGGGACTGTCTGAGCGTTTGCTGGAAGGCAGAGGGAAACTAAGTATGTAGTAGCGACTTGGGGATTTGGGGACTGTCTGAGCGTTTGCTGGAAGGCAGAGGGAAACTAAGTATGTAGTAGCGACTTGGGGATTTGGGGACTGTCTGAGCGTTTGCTGGAAGGCAGAGGGAAACTAAGTATGTAGTAGCGACTTGGGGATTTGGGGACTGTCTGAGCGTTTGCTGGAAGGCAGAGGGAAACTAAGTATGTAGTAGCGACTTGGGATTTGGGGACTGTCTGAGCGTTTGCTGGAAGGCGGAAGGAAACCAAAAACCCCTATCTTAAATACTAACCTGAAGTATATTCAAAGATCCAGCTCGTACCGCGCAGTAAACACACCCCGTCTCGGTTACACAAATAAATCAGTTAATGCTGTTCATTTAAGCACCACACCATAAAGATGTATCCCTCCGCCTTTCTTAATCATGACACTAGACGGAAGACAGTGGTAAGCTTCACGCTCTGGCCGCTCTGTCCACGTCACCCATTGTCAAAGATTTGGGCAGGACACAGAGCCGGTATGCACGCGATGGAAAATGTTACATCTTGTTCTTCTGGGGATCGAAGCCCGGAGCCTTGCCACCGTTCTTACTGAGCTATTTTTAAGGTAGGCTTAAATATTTTTTCCCCACGAAGCTTAGTTGTGCCGAGTTTTTGGTTGACACCGGAAAATTTGAATGTTTTTGAAACAGGCTGTACAGGTACCTAAACCCTTAAGACTGACACGCGTTGCTATTGCCAAATATAACCCCTTCTACTGACCAGTTCATCCCCCTGGAAGGTGATTGGCTGGCAAGGGTTGATGCTATCTATGCTCCATCTGTTTGGTGGTGATCACCAGCTTTCTACATTGCCATTCCAAAAGTTGAAGTGCGCCGATTGGGCTGCTCAAGGAACGGCAGCACCAGACGTCTTCGTCAGCTCTTCCGTGGTGACTTATCTGCAGTCAGTCACAAGTGACTATATCTGCAGTCAGTCACAAGTGAATTTAAGCGCAGCAGCAAGGTGCGCTAACAGTTTGCTTGAAGCGCAAGCAATGTGTTGTGTGTTTTAAGTTTTGGTGCGCATATTTTTGTGTTCCGCTCTTCACAGGACAAGTGTCTTACAACAAGTTTCAATTAAACTGCAGGTAACAACAGTTTGCTCTTTTTTTTAGAAAGGTGCGAAAGAATATAATTGAATCGCCTTTGTTTATGTGGTTAATTTTGTTTAATTATTTTTGACTTTGTTCTGCGGCTTAGAGCAAAGAACATGCAAATTTTATGTGCACGTTTGAACAACCCACCACCACCATCATCATCATGATGATCATCATCATCATTATCATGCTTTACAACGACTTAGTCCAAATGCCCGTTCCCCTCTCAATATAACACTATATGTCTCTTTAACGGACTGCTGTGTTCCCTTTTACTGCCGTTGATATTTTGTAACAGTCTGTGTCTGTCTATTGTACTAACGTGTTCTATCTGTCTATTGTACTATCGTGTTCTATCTGTCTATTGTACTATCGTGTTTTATCTGTCTATTGTACTAACGTGTTGTATCTGTCTGTTGTACTAACGTGTTGTATCTGTCTATTGTACTAACGTGTTGTATCTGTCTATTGTACTATCGTGTTTTATCTGTCTATTGTACTAACGTGTTGTATCTGTCTATTGTACTATCGTTTTGTATCTGTCTATTGTACTATCGTGTTTTATCTGTCTATTGTACTAACGTGTTGTATCTGTCTATTGTACTATCGTGTTGTATCTGTCTATTGTACTAACGTGTTGTATCTGTCTGTTGTACTAACGTGTTGTATCTGTCTATTGTACTAACGTGTTGTGTCTGTCTATTGTACTAACGTGTTGTATCTGTCTATTGTACTAACGTGTTGTATCTGTCTATTGTACTAACTTGTTGTACCTGTCTATTGTACTATCGTGTTTTATCTGTCTATTGCACTAACGTGTTGTATCTGTCTGTTGTACTAACGTGTTGTATCTGTCTATTGTACTAACGTGTTGTATCTGTCTATTGTACTATCGTGTTTTTATCTGTCTATTGTACTAACGTGTTGTATCTGTCTATTGTACTATCCTGTTTTATCTGTCTATTGTACTATCGTGTTTTATCTGTCTATTGTACTAACGTGTTGTATCTGTCTATTGTACTATCGTGTTGTATCTGTCTATTGTACTAACGTGTTGTATCTGTCTGTTGTACTAACGTGTTGTATCTGTCTATTGTACTAACGTGTTGTATCTGTCTATTGTACTATCGTGTTTTATCTGTCTATTGTTCTAACGTGTTGTATCTGTCTATTGTACTATCGTGTTGTATCTGTCTATTGTACTATCGTGTTTTACCTGTCTATTGTACTAACGTGTTGTATCTGTCTATTGTACTATCGTGTTGTATCTGTCTATTGTACTAACGTGTTGTATCTGTCTATTGTACTATCGTGTTGTATCTGTCTATTGTACTAACGTGTTGTGTCTGTCTATTGTACTAACGTGTTGTATCTGTCTATTGTACTAACGTGTTGTATCTGTCTTTTGTACTAACGTGTTGTATCTGTCTATTGTACTAACGTGTTGTATCCATATATTGTTATAGTTGTTGGTTCGTACCAAAACTGCTTGTGTTTTAGTTCTTTCAAAATGTCTTGATTTGTTTTGTGGTCAAACAGCGTGTACTTTCTGTAAACGTTTTCACAATTTGTTTATAACATTTTTTCCTCTTTCTTATGCGTTTGTTTTTTCGTTTTATTGTTTTGTTTTTAGTTATTATCTTGCTTCTGATGGGGTCTCGTCCCCAAAATGCCATTGTTTAATTTTGCTGGTTGATATCATTAGTCCAAATTTTGATATAATATTTTCTGATTTGTGTACAGACTTCAGGAATACGATTTCATATTCTGATATTACTAGCTGATCAGCTGCAAAAGCAATGATTTTTGTATTTTTATTTCTTGTCATTTGTAGTGTCTGTATATGTTTGTGTTCCGTGTGTCTTCGTATGCCTTATATATTTGTGTTCCGTGTGTCTTCGTATGCCTTATATGTTTGTGTTCCGTGTGTCTTCGTATGCCTTACATGTTTGTGTTCCGTGTGTCTTCGTATGCCTTATCCTTACGCTATTGCAACGTAATATTGGTTAAATAGAAATTCTTCTTTGATAGATTATAAATTCGCCTCGCATACATTTCTTATATTCTTGTGACAGTTATCAGAATTTGAGGAACAGCTTGTTATATCCAGGTATATCTTGTTATATCCAATAGCTTGTTATGTCCAGTTATATCTTGTTATATCCAATAGCTTGTTATATCCAATAGCTTGTTATATCCAGTTATATCTTGTTATATCCAATAGCTTGTTATATCCAATAGCTTGTTATATCCAATAGCTTGATATATCCAATAGCTTGTTATATCCAATAGCTTGATATATCCAATAGCTTGTTATATCCAATAGCTTGTTATATCCAATAGCTTGTTATATCCAAGTTATATCTTGTTATATCCAATAGCTTGTTATATCCAGATATCTTGTTATATCCAATAGCTTGTTATATCCAATAGCTTGAATATCCAATAGCTTGTTATATCCAGTTAAATCTTGTTATATCCAATAGCTTGTTATATCCAGTTATATCTTGTTATATCCAATAGCTTGTTATATCCAGTTATATCTTGTTATATCCAATAGCTTGTTATATCCAATAGCTTGTTATATCCAATAGCTTGTTATATCCAGTTATATCTTGTTATATCCAATAGCTTGTTATATCCAATATCTTGTTATATCCAGTTATATCTTGTTATATCCAATATCTTGTTATATCCAGTTATATCATACTGTTATATCCAATAGCTTGTTATAATCCAATATCTTGTTATAATCCAGTTATATCTTGTTATATCCAATATCTTGTTATATCCAGTTATATCTTGTTATATCCAATAGCTTGTTATATCCAGTTATATCTTGTTGTATCCAATAGCTTGTTATATCCAGTTATATCTTGTTATATCCAATAGCTTGTTATATCCAGTTATATCTTGTTATATCCAATATCTTGTTATATCCAGTTATATCTTGTTGTATCCAATAGCTTGTTATATCCAGTTAATATCTTGTTATATCCAATATCTTGTTATATCCAGTTATATCTTGTTGTATCCAATAGCTTGTTATATCCAGTTATATCTTGTTATATCCAGTTATATCTTGTTGTATCCAATAGCTTGTTATATCCAGTTATATCTTGTTATATCCAATATCTTGTTATATCCAGTTATATCTTGTTATATCCAATAGCTTGTTATATCCAGTTATATCTTGTTATATCCAATATCTTGTTATATCCAGTTATATCTTGTTGTATCCAATAGCTTGTTATATCCAGTTATATCTTGTTATATCCAATAGCTTGTTATATCCAGTTCTCTCTGTTATGATTCTCCTCATCCATTTCGGAAAGGTACACAGTTTGACGACGCTCCTGCAGTCTGCAGTTTTTAGAAGCTAATTTTTCCTCAAAAATGTTTTACAAACTAAATATTTTTGCTTTTTTTGTCTTCGTAGCGGAAAACTTTTGCATGGAAGTGAAGTTTGAATTTTGCTAGCATGTTTATGATTCTGAATTTAAAGTGGGCCTATATTTGCATGTCATCATGACCTATATTTGCATGTCATCATGACCTATATTGCCATGTCATCATGACCTATATTTACATGTCATCATGACCTATATTGCCATGTCATCATGACCTATATTTGCATGTCATCATGACCTATATTTGCATGTCATCATGACCTATATTGCCATGTCATCATGACCTATATTTGCATGTCATCATGACCTATATTTGCATGTCATCATGACCTATATTTGCATGTCATAATGACCTATATTCCCATGTCATCATGACCTATATTGCATGTCATCATGACCTATATTTGCATGTCATCATGACCTATATTTGCATGTCATATGACCTATATTTGCATGTCATCATGACCTATATTGCCATGTCATCATGACCTATATATTGCATGTCATCATGACCTATATTTGCATGTCATCATGACCTATATTGCATGTCATCATGACCTATAATTGCCATGTCATTATGACCTATATTTGCATGTCATCATGACCTATATTGCCATGTCATAATGACATATATTGCCATGTCATCATGACCTATATTGCCATGTCATAATGACATATATTGCCATGTCATCATGACCTATATTGCCATGTCATCACGACCTATATTTGCATGTCATCATGACCTATATTGCCATGTCATCATGACCTATATTTGCATGTCATCATGACCTATATTGCCATGTCATCATGACCTATATTGCCATGTCATCACGACCTATATTTGCATGTCATCATGACCCCAAATAAGTCACCAGCATTTGCTGCTTAGATAAAGTTTATTTTTTAATTTAGTGTAATAACACGTTCTAGCGGTAATGTAATTTGTATATATTAAAATATTATATATATATTAGAAATTTGTAGCAGGACTACAACATTCAAATATTCTTTCCTTCTGTATTTGTTTCGTTCCTTAATTTCTGTCTGTCTGTCTGTCTGTCTATCTGTCTATCTCGTACGTTTCATTTAAATGCTATTCGCACGTTTTGTCTATGGCCCATTTCAATTCTTTTTCACATGCAGCATTTCATATAACTGGGCATACAGCAGGCATAACAACAGGCATATAGGCACACAGGCACACAGGCATATAGGCACACAGCATATAGGCACACAGGCATATAGGCACACAGGCACACAGGCATATAGGCAACAGGCAAGGCCACAGGCATACAGGCACACAGGCATACAGGCAACAGGCAAGCAACAGGCACACAGATACAGGCATACAGACACAGCACACAGCATACAGGCACACAGGCACGTAACGGAACAAAACTGTAGGCTCATTATATTTGATAGGAAAATTGTAAGGGAAAATATATGGACTTTAAACAAGGAGAATATTGCAGCATAAGAACGAACAAGGCGATAAAGATGTACAATGTATACAGATGTACAATGTATACAGATGTACAATGTATAAATATGTACAATGTATAAAGATGTACAATGTATACAGATGTACAATGTATACAGATGTACAATGTATAAAGATGTACAATGTATACAGATGTACAATGTATACAGATGTACAATGTATAAAGATGTACAATGTATAAAGATGTACAATGTATACAGATGTACAATGTATACAGATGTACAATGTATAAAGATGTACAATGTATACAAGATGTACAATGTATACAGATGTACAATGTATAAAGATGTACAATTATAAGATGTAAAGATGTACAATTAAAGTACAATGTATACAGATGTACAATGTATAAAGATGTACAATGTATAACAGATGTACAATGTATACAGATGTACAATGTATAAAGATGTACAATGTATAAAGATGTACAATGTATACAAGATGTACAATGTATACAGATGTACAATGTATAAGATGTACAATGTATAAAGATGTACAATGTATAAAGATGTACAATGTATACAGATGTACAATGTATACAGATGTACAATGTATACAATGTACAAGTATAAGATGTACAATTATAAAGATGTACAATGTATAAAGATGTACAATTTATAAGATGTACAATGATATCAAGATGTACAATGTATACAGATGTACAATGTATAAAGATGTACAATGTATAAAGATGTACAATGTATACAGATGTACAATGTATACAGATGTACAATGTATAAAGATGTACAATGTATAAAAGATGTACAATGTATAAAGATGTACAAATATATAAAGATGTACAATGTATACAGATGTACAATGTATACAGATGTACAATGTATAAAGATGTACAATGTATACAGATGTACAATGTATACAGATGTACAATGTATACAGATGTACAATGTATAAAGATGTACAATGTATAAAGATGTACAATGTATACAGATGTACAATGTATAAAGATGTACAATGTATAAAGATGTACAATGTATACAGATGTACAATGTATAAAGATGTACAATGTATAAAGATGTACAATGTATACAGATGTACAATGTATACAGATGTACAATGTATAAAGATGTACAATATAAAAATCCCTTACATCAACACGATATAGTCATATTGAAAGAAGGCAAAACCAAAGAATGCCCAAACAAATTGCAAAAGCTCCCACCCAGCTTCCAGTACAATGTGTACCGGGGGTAAAGCGGCCGGGGTGTGGCGTTGACCACCCACCCCCATCAAGCGCCGAGGTTAAGGAAAGAGTAGAGCTGTACCTCTACTCCCCCTCTGGGCCTTCATGGCCTGTTCTAGGGTGAACTTAACTTTCTACAATGGAAGGAATAAGAAAAAGAGGAAGAACACGTAAAAGATGGAGAGATGAAGTAGAAGAGGGCTTAAATATAGTGGGAATAAAAAGCGGACAGGCAATGATCAGAGACGTCGGGAATGCAGGAGATGTATAGCGTTTGAGGAGGAGGAGGAGGAGGAGAAAAGGAACAATACATTTTGAGACTCATCCCTTATACCAACTGTCCAAATTTATCTTTTTGTGTTTGTAATTTTTGTAGTTTTAAACAACTTACTGATTTCGACATGTACAATGCAATATACAATACAATGCAATGAAACACGGTAAACACCGCACATGTCTTGCGCTGTCCGTGTATGTACCTTTTATATCCGTGTATGTCCGTGTATGTCCGTGTATGTCCGTGTATGTCCGTGTATGTCCATGTATGTCCGTGTATGTCCGTGTATGTCCGTGTATGTCCGTGTATGTCCATGTATGTCCATGTATGTCCATGTATGTCCGTGTATGTCCGTGTATGTCCGTGTATGTCCGTGTATGTCCGTGTATGTCCATGTATGTCCATGTATGTCCGTGTATGTCCATGTATGTCCGTGTATGTCCATGTATGTCCTAACGTGTGTCAATTTCCACTCTCGATCTCAGCCCCACACGTTCATTCTGATGAAGGCTGTTGCTGCACTGACCGCGACAACACTTCGGTAACAAAGTGCGTCAATATTCAGAAATGCCTGTAGTTGATATGATTATGTCGCATAAACCAGTGTGTGACAGGTAGGCCTTGCTTGTGTTCACAGTTCGATAAAAGGTAAAGGTCACCCTAGAACATACCATGAAAGCCCAGAGGGGGAGTAGATGTATAGCTCTACTCTTTCTTTAACCATGGCGCTAGATGGGGGTGGGTGGTCAACGCCACGCCCCGGCCGCTTTACCCCCGGGAAAGACCCGGTACCCATTGTACAGGAGGCTGGGTGGACCCCAGGGCCGGTCTGGACGGGTGCGGAAAATCTCGCCCCCACCGGGATTCGATCCCCGGACCGTCCAGCTCGTAGCGAGTCGCTATACCGACTGAGCCGTGTAGCGTGCAGTGCCCGCAGAAGTCACGTGGGCAGACTCGAGGGAACTGGCTGCGAAATGCAAAGACGTCAAACGCCATTAACAGCAGAGCTTGACAGTGTGTGACGTCACGTATTTGTATAGTTTTATCACAAATCATGTGCAGATTTCTGTTTCCTTTCGCAGCAGCGTTGCCATGTTCCTCGCCATGCAGCTGTCAGACTATCACAATCCGACATCGCTGCAGTTCCCGTCAGCGCACTACAGCGAGCAAGCTATCGACTTCTCAGCGCCAGCTTCTCACCAGGACAACGACGACGTACTGGACCTCCGCATTCGTCCTCGGAATGAAACGGTCGTCAAAGAAGAATGCTATAACCTCTCGTGTCCCTGCACATCTGTGAGTCGTGACCCTCCATCGCCTTCAATGTCAGACCCTTATGTGTCTTGCCCACACACTGCTTCACATGCAGATGCAGTCAATGCATATACACAACCACCAAACACAGTTCTGCAGGCTTCTCAGCCAACTTCTCCGCCTTTATTTTCAACTGCATTTGTAGTGCCATCCTCGTCTGTCATATCAGTGCAATCAACCGCTGCTCCTGCTACCTCTGGAGAACCGCTACAAATTCCATTCTGCCCACAGTACACGTGCTACCGCCACACACCGTCTGCTGAAAGTCTGTCACACCTGCAGGTGGCATCATCATCAGAAAACAGCTTGACTGACACTGCCAGCGTACCAACACTATCCCCTACACCATCAGTAGGAACAGTACTGCCAAGATTCCAATTGTTGCCCTCAGAGACTAATTTCATGCACTTCGCCAGACCAAGTTCAGTTGTTGAAAATCAAGCAAAGAAACATAAAAGGCCGTTCAAAGCAATGTCATTAAACTTAACACACGCAAGTACAGTGAACGATGAAAACTTCAAGGTGTACAGACAGCAAATGCTGGAACACTTAAAAGCTGAAAAAAAGAGTAGTGATAATAAGAAGATTCACTGTGGCACAAAACGCCCCTCAAGTTCTCAGCCATCGTCGTCATCATCACCCTCAGAAGTAAATCCTGCAGATGCTAAGGATGCTGCTTATTTGGAAAAAAGGAAGAAGAATAATGCGGCTGCAAAGCGATCAAGAGACGCTCGTAGGGCAAAGGAAGACGAACTCGCGATTTGGGCGGCTTTCTTGGAGCGTGAGAACGCTGTGCTGAAATATCTCCTGGCACAATGTACACACTGCAGATTGCGAGTGGTCAACAACATGTGATGTCAGCAACATGTGATGTCAGCAACATGTGATGTCAACAACATGTGATGTCTGTCATTGGTCATGTTCTTACACACTTCAGAGGACTTTCTTTTTAGGTACAAGTTTGTAATCTTTGCTTATCTGACATCCCTGGCAGTAAGAGAGTGTTAGATAAGCAGATAATCAACTGAACCAGATTCACAAACAACCCAAGTTGCTGAAGGTTAAAGCCTTCTGTGATGTGAGACTGTGTCATTGTCTTGCACAGCATTTCACTGCTGTGTCATTGTCTTGCACAGCATTTCACTGCTGTGTCATTGTCTTGCACAGCATTTCACTGCTGTGTCATTGTCTTGCACAGCATTTCACTGCTGTGTCATTGTCTTGCACAGCATTTCACTGCTGTGTCATTGTCTTGCACAGCATTTCACTGCTGTGTCATTGTCTTGCACAGCATTTCACTGCTGTGTCATTGTCTTGCACAGCATTTCACTGCTGTGTCATTGTCTTGCACAGCATTTCACTGCTGTGTCATTGTCTTGCACAGCATTTCACTGCTGTGTCATTGTCTTGCACAGCATTTCACTGCTGTGTCATTGTCTTGCACAGCATTTCACTGCTGTGTCATTGTCTTGCACAGCATTTCACTGCTGTGTCATTGTCTTGCACAGCATTTCACTGCTGTGTCATTGTCTTGCACAGCATTTCACTGCTGTGTCATTGTCTTGCACAGCATTTCACTGCTGTGTCATTGTCTTGCACAGCATTTCACCGCTACTCATGCTGGCTCAACAAACATAATTTCTTGCATCACCAACATAACGCACGCTACGTCTCTGTGCCAGTCTCTTCTTCCACTGCTTGATTCTAAAGATGAAGGCACTGACAGTCCTTAAAAACTGAACAAACACAGCATCACATCTCAGAAGACTTAAATCTTCGGCAGCACAGCTGTCAGAACCTCGACTATCACAATCCAACTCATGAATAATTAATTCTTAAGGAGAAAAGAAATACTGTTTTTAGTAATTTATTGTTGCTACAAAAATGTACGCTCACATTGATATAAAGTGGCGCGTTCTGATAGCGTAGGGCATTGCAGTTACATTTCATCATGTTTTTAATCTTGCAGAAGAAATGTCGTCATACGGTGACTTACATTTTCTTCTGCGCTGACTGACACAGCGTATGCTGTCACGTTTTACGTAGACTATTGCTGCTTCAGGAAAATGAAAATTTGGATTGATATATTTACATTTTATGTGTCAGTAATAAAAAAGTATTTGTTACACAAGTAATTTAAATAAAATAATATAATAATGCCTTGTGTAGTGTTGGACCAAGAGGAGGGTGACCAGGTACAGTACATAACAGGACGGTGACCAGGTACAGTACATAACAGGACGGTGACCAGGTACAGTACATAACAGGACGGTGACCAGGTACAGTACATAACAGGACGGTGACCAGGTACAGTACATAACAGGACGGTGACCAGGTACAGTACATAACAGGACGGTGACCAGGTACAGTACATAACAGACGGTGACCAGGTAGAGTACATAACAGGATGGTGACCAGGTACAGTACATAACAAGAGATTTGACTTTCAAGTAGTGGATTAACAGATTTTGTCAAACAATTCCTTGATTTTGCAGTACAAATTTTAATGCCCTGACATGCCTGTTAGCAGAATTTACTTTTAACACTATGTCCAGCTTTTCACCCCTTCTTTTTTATCATTGTTCATTTATTTATTAATGGGTATGAAACCTGGCCTCACATTGAGCGAAGAATACAGGCTGACCACTTGCATTTTGTAAAAGTTCACCATTCTGCTGCAGCTCGAAACTTACACAATAATCAGTTCAATTTGATAGAAGGCAAAATTAAAATACACCCTGTGTAAATTGTGGTGAACTTTTGCAAAATGCAAGTTGAAGACAGGTGAATGAAGATAGATAACAATCATAAAATATGTTGAAGATCTTCATATTATTTTCATCCTCAGAAGAACGTGCGTGTGAATATAAAACATGGCATGAAGAATTAAAACTCATTTATAACAGCATTAAATTATAATATAATTGCCTATGTCATACTAGCAATGTGAAAAACTGTGCTTAAGACAAATGCATAACAAACAAAGTGAATTAGAATTCAAGTGAATGTTGTTTAGCTAGTGTGTGGCGCCTGTTTGCTGTCAGTGTGTGGTGCCTGTTTGCTGTCAATGTGTGGCGCCTGTTTGCTGTCAGTGTGTGGCACCTGTTTGCTGTCAATGTGTGGCGCCTGTTTGCTGTCAGTGTGTGGTGCCTGTTTGCTATCACTGTGTGGCGCCTGTTTGCTACCAGTGTGTAGTTTGCTGTCAGTGTGTGGCACCTGTTTGCTATCAATGTGTGGTGCCTGTTTGCTATCAGTGTGTGGCGCCTGTTTGCTGTCAGTGTGTGGCCCTGTTTGCTGTCAATGTGTGGCGCCTGTTTGCTGTCAGTGTGTGGTGCCTGTTTGCTATCACTGTGTGGCGCCTGTTTGCTACCAGTGTGTAGTTTGCTGTCAGTGTGTGGCACCTGTTTGCTATCAATGTGTGGTGCCTGTTTGCTATCAGTGTGTGGCGCCTGTTTGCTGTCAGTGTGTGGCCCTGTTTGCTGTCAATGTGTGGCGCCTGTTTGCTGTCATGTGTGTGGTGCCTGTTTGCTATCACTGTGTGGCGCCTGTTTGCTACCAGTGTGTAGTTTGCTGTCAGTGTGTGGCACCTGTTTGCTATCAATGTGTGGTGCCTGTTTGCTATCAGTGTGTGGCGCCTGTTTGCTATCAGTGTGTGGTGCCTGTTTGCTATCAGTGTGTGGCGCCTGTTTGCTATCAGTGTGTGGTGTCTGTTTGCTGTCAGTGTGTGGCGCCTGTTTGCTATCAGTGTGTGGCGCCTGTTTGCTATCATGTGTGGTGTCTGTTTGCTGTCAGTGTGTGGCGCCTGTTTGCTATCAGTGTGTGGTGTCTGTTTGCTGTCAGTGTGTGGCGCCTGTTTGCTATCAGTGTGTGGCGCCTGTTTGCTATCAGTGTGTGGTGTCTGTTTGCTGTCAGTGTGTGGCGCCTGTTTGCTATCAGTGTGTGGTGTCTGTTTGCTGTCAGTGTGTGGCGCCTGTTTGCTATCAGTGTGTGGTGTCTGTTTGCTGTCAGTGTGTGGCGCCTGTTTGCTATCAGTGTGTGGCGCCTGTTTGCTATCAGTGTGTAGTTTCTTGTCCTATTGTTTTATTTCCAAGTAACTGTAAGGTCAAAAGAGCCAGAGCACATATTTCACTGTGCCACAGCGGCCGGCATTTAGCCCAGACACATCATTAATAAATAAAAATAACAAAACATCATTTGCATGAAAATTTGGTACAGCAGTCTGACAAACACAAAAATATGTATTTTATCAGACATGATTTTCCAGTTCTAAATTTTTTCATAAACAATTTACATTACAATGCTAATGGGTAAGATAGTGATAACAGCGATGATTAGTAACAACATTTATGATTTGATTTTGGTAATTGAGGACCTTTACCATTAAATGTGGATGTTATTACAAGTATAAAATAAAATATGAACACTATGTAATACATACTAACAATGTAAATAATTTAAAGTTAACATTTGTAATATTGAATGTACAGTCATCAAAAAAGCACATGACATTACGCTGAAGTAATGAATGTGCTGTCATGGAGTACTTGACAGGTGGCAGGCAGTTTGCTGTCAGCTAGTGACGTCCCCCAGCAGGTAGCACAACTGAAGACACAAATTACAGCTGCTGTAGAAAGCATAGTTTGTCATGACATTGTGTGCACAGAGACCACGCACTGAATGCATGTTTATGTAACTAAAATGTTGTGATATGCTGTTAAGTGCAGCACAGCAATAAGTACAGGCTGTTAAAACTGAAGCATTTTGTAATTTGGTAAAAAACTTACGTGCAAAACGGAGTCAGTGCAAGCTATCATATGTATTCATCATGAAGCACTGATATATTTAATATATGGTGGGAAAGTTTGAGGATATTTGCCTGGTAAGATTAACAACTAAATGCGAAAGGAGTGAAATCTCATGACGTTTAACCCTTCTGTCGCCAAGCTAAAAAACATCTGTGTGAGTAATTTTTGTAACCCAGAATAAAACGAGTAGTACTTACATCCCGTAGCCAAACATGAGATTTTAATAGCCATATATATAGTCTAGTCAGTATAGTGGCTAGGCTACGGCTCTGGCTGTCCGGGGTGCGAATCCCGGTTGCAGCAAGTGATTTTCTCTTCTCCAGAAAAGTCCAGATCCGCTCCAGGGCATACCCAACCCCCTTTTCAATGAGTACTGGGGCTCCTTCCCTGGGGGTTAATTGGCCAGGGCATAATGTTTACCACTCAACTCTATCTAATGCTGAAGTTATGAATGAGTGGATCTATACTTCTACTCCCCCTATATGTCTTCATGCTATGAACGGAGAAGTTTACCTTTACCTTTATAGTCATATATGTGATTGGTTAATCTTTAAAAATATCTGTTTTACTGTCACTTCTGTTTATTTTAATTTTTCTCTACTTAAAACACAAAAATGTGTGTAACATTCATCTGCATATTTTTTTACAGTTGGCGTGATTATGGCTTACTTTTAAGCCAAAATATGTAGCTGCTATGTTATAAACAAAAACAGTTTGCTTTAGTAATGAAGTTGCGTTAGACAGCAGTGCTTTGCTTTCAAGCATTAAATACTGCATCTTTCTTTAGATGACTGTAAACGTTACAGTACCTGCACATGCATCTTTCTTAGATGACTGTACACGTTTACAGTACCTCACAATGCATCTTTCTTTAGATGACTGTACACGTACAGTACCTGCACATGCATCTTTCTTTAGATGACTGTACACGTTACAGTACCTGCACAATGCATCTTTCTTAGATGACTGTAACGTTACAGTACCTGCACAATGCATCTTTCTTTAGATGACTGTACACGTTACAGTACCTGCACAAACACGGACAGTTGAGAGCTGCATTCTATGAAGACATTTGCAAGCTTGTGCATGAATGATAGAGCCCCAAAGTTTCTATTGCATTTGCACACTCAGGGACTCCTGGCTGAGAACAGAAGCAACATAAGTCATAAGCGTACGATACAGGAATCAATTACTCACTAACATTTCAACTACAATTTAAAGTTTAAAATACAATATATAAGTGCTCAAACCTAAACTAAAAATGTATCTGTCTCACACCTTGTACCCTGTTGATGAATTTACTTTGACTGAAAATTCCTGATTTATATATAAGGACACATAAATTATTTCTTAGACTAGCATATATGTTGGCTTATGCCATATTGTATATCTAATATTAATGGTGTCTGTAATTTAAATTTTTTGTATTGCACTGTCATTGCATTGCATTGCTGTTTTGTATGTGAAGCGACTATTGTAGTTGTAATCACATTTACCAACAAATTTATATATAGGACTACAAATTGTACATAAGTTTTAAAAATTCCTGTAGGAGTGCATTTGTTGGTAAATGGGATTGATTGTAAGAATAATGCACGCAGCGAACAATATCAAATACTGTATCTGTGTTTGCACCATTGCACACAGTGCCTATCAACAGACTGAACACTCATATATTTGTATTTACGACTGTGTTGAAGTTATTGCAACTTCTGTGTGCGGTAAGTTTTGCACATGTACCGTGACGATGTTCAGCATCTTTGGCTTAGTCCAAAGGATGCTGTATGGAATGTAAATAATTTGTATTCTATTGTGTTGACTTGTGCTGTTTCTGCTGTCATTGGGAGTTGGCAGATATACAAAATATATAAGATCTCATTGCTATTTATTTTCTTGTTCATAGCTGCTCATTTACTTCTTGTGCTCGTATTGGTCTGTCTTTTGTTAGCTCGAAGTAACACTTCCACAACACTTTATCTTACAGTTAGTATCACTCTTTAATTTGTATATTAATAGATATTGGCAATTGTCATTGACAGTAACTGCTAGGTGTCACTGACCAGGAAAATGAATTGGTTTTTCTATGCTGAAGAAAAAGAAATCCCAGTAAATACGAAGTGAAAATAATTTGTGCGTCTAGTGTTAAAGGAAAGGAATTTATAAACTGCAAAGAGAAACTTGTTCACTGGTTCACAATGTACACGCCTTTCACTTTCCCTCAGCTCCATGTTACCTAACGTGGTCAGCCTGTATTCTTCGCTCAATGTCAGAGGCCAGATTTCGTACCCATTAATAAATAAATGAACAATGATAAAAAAGAAGGGGTGAAAAAACTGGACATAGTGTAAAAGTAAATTCTGCTAACAGGCATGTCAGGGCATTAAACATTTGTACTGCAAAATCAAGGAATTGTTTGACATAAAATCTGTCAATCCACTACTTGAAAGTCAAATCTCTTGTTATGTACTGTACCTGGTCACCATCCTGTTATGTACTGTACCTGGTCACCGTCCGTTAGTACTGTACCTGGTCACCGTCCTGTTATGTACTGTACCTGGTCACCGTCCTGTTATGTACTGTACTGGTCACCGTCCTGTTATGTACTGTACCTGGTCACCGTCCTGTTATGTACTGTACCTGGTCACCGTCCTGTTATGTACTGTACCTGGTCACCGTCCTGTTATGTACTGTACCTGTCACCGTCCTGTTATGTACTGTACCTGGTCACCCTCCTCTTGGTCCAACACTACACAAGGCATTATTATATTATTTTATTTAAATTACTTGCATAACAATTACTTTTTTATTACTGACACATAAAAAATGTGGTGAAGTTTGCATGCCAGGAGCGTTCAATCAGCACTGGGTGCCCAGCAAGGGCTGAGACTAGCTGTTCTCTGCACCACTGCTTGTAGACAGGCTGTCGCACTCACCTGCATGCAGCACTAGGTTAAGAAAGAGCAAATATGCGTCCATTTCCAATTTGTGTACATGACATGACGTTCTGTTAACTAGCTCTAGATATGAAGTACAGTGGTTTCCAGGTGAGATCCCATTCAAAATGGTTTCCCACTAAAATGGTAAAATGATTTGATCCCAAAAATAGAGGCATTGTATTTTTTATACCATTTAAAGCATTCCCGCATATTTCTTGCTCAAGATGCACATTTTTTAAGCTACATGTATAAATTTTCCTGGTGTGAATGTATTCAGTAATTGCTTTTAATGTATGTGAATTGTAATGTGGGCATGTAGAAAGATCACTTAATGAATGATTAATAATTTTCTGTGTAAGTGTTTTAGCACTGTGTAAGTGGTGAAGTTATTAGGGTAAATCTAAAGCCAAAGTGTTTTTTGAAAATTTATGGTGTCTTTGTAAGTTAGTTAAATTTCTACCAATAAATAAGTGAGGTTTGCAAAAGAATGCATTTGTAATTCAACATAACAATTAAACATGTGGCAAGGAAACATTTCGGTGATATTTCAAACTCGTAGAAGGGTACAAACAAGTATGTGTGTAGATGGAATGGACTGAGTGTTGTTTAATTAATGCCTTTCAAGACATTTTTCTGCTTAAGATCTTAAAATTGTTTGGTCACTTGGAGGATTTCTTAAGAGGAAACCACTGTTTTATATATACAGTCTTGTACTTTTAAGTTTCTGTAATTTTGTGTGTCTTTTAAACATTCTCATGTAGTTCAAGACTTGAATTTCAGCATAACATGATGGGCAGAAAAACATCTTTGTTCAGTTTATATGAATACTTTTATATTAATAATAAAGTTAGTAGTTATTTGCTTCCAAATTTTATCACAATTTTAGAGGCAGGTGCATTGGCATCCAAAAATTGTTTAATTCATACTTATGATTTACATAACCTAACCCAGCTGCATTCATTATAAATTTGTAGCCATTTTTGCATGAAATATCATCATGGAGAGTAATGTGTTTATGTTGGAGTGTTAATGAAGGTTCAGGTCCTCTGGAATGTTACACCACGTTGACAGTTAAATAATTACTGATGTTGCGTACGAGCATAGCGTTGTCATGTGCAGGCTCAAACAGTCCAAGTGCTGGGTTGGTGGAGGCACTACACTTGTCCAAAACGTCAGTATTGCCAGTTGACATGGCATTACATCCCATAAAAATGATATGAAACTTCTGAGCTCTTATCAGAATTTATTTACTGCCTGAGTAGAACCAATAGCTCTTCATTTGACAGCATTTTTTAATTAACCAACCTCTGCGAAGAAGCCTTCCCCCAGATGAAGATAATTCAATCACGATGCCAAAGCCGTCTGACCGATGAACATTTAAAGTACTGCCTTCACTTGTGCCCAAGTAATTATGAACACTCTTACACTAAGTCATCGCAAGATATGCAGCGTCTTGCATCAACTTCGCAATAGGAAGGTTAATGAAAAACACCTTTTAATTGTGGTAAATTGTTTTATTTTGGAAAGATACATTTTTAATAAATGAAACAATAGTACTTTTGTATGTTTAATGTTAATATGCTCTTTTACATTTCTTTGCCTAATTGACCTAATGTTAATACATTATGTATTATGGTAGATCGCAAAAGATTTTCTGTCTTTACAGTAGATCACTGAGTCCAAACGTCTGGCCACCTATGATCTAATCTTATCATACTATCTGTCTATCTATCTATCTATCTATCTACCTATCTGTCTGTCTGTCTGTCCTACCTATCATACCTGTCTTTCTATCCTTCTACCTGTCTGTCTGTCAATACATATGTTGGTGTCATGTTAAGGGAAGAAAGTGTGTAGGTGTTTGACAGTAGTGTGCTGAGACACATGTGTGGATCAAAGATGGAGGAAGTTACAGGAGACTGGAGATAACTGAATTATGAGGAGCTTCACAATTGTACTTGTCACCACACGTTATGAGCTGGCCCGTAGCCAGACCATGAACACAGTGGGTGCATATATGTACATACATTTATATAGGTATACAATGCTCTATTAAACATATACTGTGTATTATGTGTGCATAAGCACAAAAGCACCTATGTCAGGACCACAAAATCAACACTTACTTACACAATGTGCTCTGTAATGCTGTACAGCACGTCTTGCACATAATACATTTTTGACAATGAGTTGTTTCCAACTGCAACAGTTCAACAGAGGCAAAATCGTGGATTCGGTAGGGTGTCGCACATTTTTAGCGGGCTTTTGTCTTTGATATTCTGCAGATTCCTAGTGGGTGCATTCAGATTTGTAGTGGGTGCATTACACCTACTTGCACCTCCCTGGCTATGGTCCTGGTTGTTAGGGAGATCAAATAAAGGTGTGTGAGATGGGTAAACAATGTGGCATGAATGGAGAGAACAGAAATGCTTACACGGTTTTGATTGGAAAACCTGGAGGAAAGAGACCACTTACAGGTCCTAGGTGTAGATGGAATGATAAAATTAAAATGGAACCTAAAAGGAGAGAATGGGATAGTGTGGACTGAATTTGTCTGCTTTAGGTTAGGGACAAGTGGCGGGCTGTTGTGGGCAGGGCAATGAATCTTCAGGTTCCATAAAATGGGGGGAATTTGTTGACAAGCTGAGGATCCTATTAGTTTCCCAAGGACTCTCTCCTCCATGGAGTTTGTTAGTTAGCATATACATTTTCATTTTTCCTGGAGGTCCTAGTAAACATCACGAATGACCTCATTCATTTGTCTTTGTCAAAAAGTCGAACTACATCAGCTGCAAACAGGAATACCAATTACTCAGTAAAAATAGGTGGTTGACAGAACGGATTTCTGTGTTTGAGAAGTCGTGTGATGGCGCCAATACGCACCTATCGCAGTGCCAGGCCGTCCAGTATAGGTTATGACCGCCATCTGTGACATTGAGGTGTTTTACATTTCTTCTTGAAAACTCACGTTTGTTGTGTGGAATGAATGATCTGCAGTTAGACCAAAGCGGCACATTTTAGTAAAAGTAGTTTGTGGCAGGAAGTAATCGTTGCTCTTGGCACAGAACTGTTGTGTTATATCTTTTTCTTCGTTAATGTTACAAAATTCGATAATTTCTCACCTGTTCTGTCAACGGTTTAATCGAGATTTCACAAGGTTGAGTTACTGAAATCCATATGTTTGGGATTTGGAGGTTATTTTTAACTAGTCAGTGTAAAGGAATGTTGTAGTTTGGTGTATGAAGTTGCGTTGGTTGCGCGTGTTGAGTTGGTGTTAGAAGACTATTAGTATTTACGAGTGAAACGCATAATGAAACAGTTGTAAAACTGTAGTCGGCTCTTACTTATCTGATATTTCCACTTCGGCGTGTAAAGCAGGAATATATGCATGGCATAATATAACAACTTATGGTTGTGTAGTAAGTTTCTAACCTAAACACCAGCAATTCGGGAGCTTAAAATGTGCTGTCATAACTAAATAATAATAATCACATTTTATGATGCCGTCATCTTACGTAAAAACGTCGGGCAGAACCATTGTGAAACATCAAAAATTGCAAAGATGCATGACTGGGATTAGAGTGTATATGTTGCAGTCTATAATTTCAGATGGAAGTGATTTGTGTTTCAGCTGATAAGAGAGATGTGGGGCTGTAACAATAAATGTATGGCTATTTTAGCAGTCTTATGAAGTTTGCTTCAATCTAACATATACAACTTTTAACTTTACAGTTTGAGGTTATGTCAAAAATTGATGTGTTGCGTAAACTTGGAGTGGGTCGCAGGATCCTTTTGACTCATTCTTTGCTGAAGGTGATGCTGTGTGCAAAGCATTATAAACGTGAAGGCATTGTGGAGATTGACGATGAAGATTTGTGCCATGAAGTGTAAGATATTCTGATGCTTACTATCTGAGTCATATGTCTTGGGTTTACAAATCATATTTGTTGTTATAAATCTGCCTTTACTGGAATGGCAGGGATATTTGTGATAAATAGTTTCTGTGTGAAATTATGTGTAAGGTAGGCAACTGGCAACCAGCCACAGTCACTGTGCTCTCTTATGTTTACAATTCTTCTTTACCCATATGCTGACTTCAAGAAGTGCCATTTGTGCGTATCTTTGTTGGTTCTGAGTAACTTGAGTGGGAATGACATGTCACTTCACTTAACCCATTCACTGACCATATGAGTGTCACTTGCCCATGGGTGATACACATGCATATTTTGTTGTACCCCAAGAGACTGGAGAGTAACATTTGCAAGGTTTTTTGAGAAGCAGAACATGTATCATTCGGTGCAGGATCTTCTGTCTTCCAGTTTGCTATCCAAAAATACAAAGATTAAGATATACAGAACTGTAATTTGTTGTTGTTTTGTATGGTGTGAAACTTGGTCTGTCACACTGAGGGAGGAACATAGACTGAGGGTGTTCGAGAATAGGGTGCTGAGGAGGATATTTGGGCCTAAGAGGGACGAGGGTAACAGGGGAGTGGAGAAGACTACATAACGAGGAACTTCATGATCTGTACTCATCACCAAATATTATTCGGGTGATCAAATCGAGAAGAATGAGGTGGGCGGGGCATGTAGCACATATGGTGAGGGGAGAGGTGCATACAGAATTTTGGTGAGCCCTAGGAAGGGACCACTGAAACCCAGGCATAGATGGAAGGATAATATTAAAATGGATCTTCAAGAAGTGGGATGGGGGGGCATGGACTGGATTAATATGGCTCAGGATAGGGACAGCTGGGGGCTGTTGTGAGTGCGGTAATGAACCTTCGGGTTCCATAAAACGCGGGGAATTTCTTGACTAGCTGACGACCTGTTAGCTTCTCAAGAAGGACTCTGCTCCATGCAGTTAGTTAGTTAGTTAGTTTAGGACATGTATCACAAAAATTAAACATTGGCCTACCAGCTGTAAGAGCACACAAAAATATAATAAATGTATTCCAGGTTGCGTGTGAGGAATGTGTGAATGATGTAAAGACAGTTGCATAAACTGACAGAAAATTTTAAGCATCCCATTATGAATAAAGTATCTTATTTTGAAAATAGTATCAGAACTTTCTTCAACCTTTGTGTGGGCCTAAAATTAAGCATACGACTTAACTTGCTACAGTTGAACTTTTGTGTTGAACTTTTGTGTTGAACTTGAACATAATTAATATTATTGGAGGTTTTGAGGGTCCCACAGCACTGTTGCTGAAGATTTAAATGCTCTGAGATGTGACACTGTCAGATGCGTAGTTCCTGACATTTTGACGGCTGACAGCGCACTTGAAACGTCAGAAACCTTACACCCAGTGACACAGCGTCACATCCCAGAAGACAGGAATAATAAACGTACTGGTGCACACGTTTTGTGACAGACTTGTGCGAGGTATGATGTCCATGAATTCAGGTGTGGAGAACGTCTTGGTGCTGCCGTTCAGTTTAAACCTTTATGAAGTGATGATCTCGTTCCATTTCTGTTTCATCCTGGACCAGGTCATCTTCAGGCTGTTGTACTATGTTATTCATTTAGACAAATAGACTGTATTGTCTAATAAATAGAGCTGTGGTGTGACATATTGATTTTATTTTGTTTATGTCTGCAACACACAACGCGGCATCACACATAAAAATAAAAAAAGAATACGGAAACCTGTATTGGAAATGCTTTACAAAATAGATGTTCAAGAAATTACTGTAACTGTGAAAGTTTATGATAGCAGTAAACTGTATTTTCAGTAAACCTACATGTAACCCAGTTCAAGATAATCGGTGAATATTTGTGTCGGTAAAATGAACTAATTAGCCATTTTTGTCCACAGTGTTGCCAAATTTCCATGCCACGTGATGGGATGTATGCTGGAATTTGACTCATTGCTGCAGTATGAATTGCATTACAATTCATCGCATCGTTACTATTGCAATGAATGCAGTAAGCGACTTCCTTCACCACATTTGTTGGACTTGCATGTTTCAGAAACCCACGATTCATTTTTCCTGGCGCAGGCACAGAGGAAGCCAATGGTAAGGCATGTAACACGGTATCATTTGTCACTTGTTGGCCTGCATAGCATACAAACTGTGGCCGCATGCTGGCACAGTCATGGCAGGAAATGACAAATGGTATTGGTGAGATAAAATAATGACCTCATATAAAACTTGGTACTTTACATGAGTGTGTACTGTACCTTCAGAAAGAAATCTCATTTCTGGCACTTGAGGCCTGCCCATTTCTGTCTACTGCGTCATTCCACCCCTCAGATCCCTGCTTTGTGTCAACCAGCCGAAGTAACCAAAGTTACTTGTACCAATATTCGTGCCAACAGAATGGCTGGATGACTATAAGGAAATAGCAGATACGGTGGAGGTAAATGTAACGTTGTCCTTGTGCTTAATTGGGCACCATACCTTGAAGATGTATGGGGGAGTTCAGGTACAGCTCCACAGATTCTTAACCTCATCAGTTGAAGGGGAGTGGTTCGCTGCATGCCTCAACTGCTTTGTCCTCGGGGATAGAGCTGAGTGGGTTCCGAAGCAGAAGACGGAAAGCCCCTGCTGTGAATCATAGGATGGATGGGAAAGAATGTGGAAGGAAGCAGTCGTCATATAATTTGAGGTACTGTCCTGGCATTTAACTGGAAGGACTGAGGAAAATCATGACAATTTTCACTTACTATAAGCATTCACTGAGCTGAAATTTGAAACTTGAATGTCTCAGATACAGGATAGGAGTGCAAGCCACCCAGTCAACTGCAAAGTTTGGTTCTATTTTTATTTGTTCATTCTGTGCATGCATAAGCGTCCTTGAGATGCCAATAGTTTCTCAGCTAGTCAAATTCCCCTGCATTTTTCATTAATTGCATAGTCTGCCTTGTGACAGGTCTGTAGCCTCTTCCAAAGCGAGTTCTCCAGACAGTGTGATCTAGTGGTTCCTCTTTCAATTTCCAGTACTTCTCTTCTCCTTAAGGTAATCCAGTAGCTGCTTACATCTTCTGCCTCGTCTTCTCATCCGTTCTAGCTTTCCTTCAATCACATGTTTCAGAAGGCAGTTTCTACACAAGATGTGACCAATCCAGTTAGCCTTCCTTCATTTTATTGTATGTACGATGTTTCTGTCCTCCTTACCGTTGTGTAATACTCCTTCATTTTTCACATGATTGGCCCAACGGATCTTCTCCATCCTTCTCCAGCATATTACGGAACACAAATATTCAGCGGTGTGTTACAAGTGCCTGCCAGTTGTCCCTATTATGAACCAGGTGAATCACGCCTATTTATTTAAGCTCCATCCTAATATTGTCATTCTATCTAGGCCTTGGTCTTCCAGATGGTCTCCTTCCATCAGGTTTCTGTACATAAACCATGTTTACGTTCCTCTTCTATCCTGAAATGGGAGTTTGTTCAGTCATCAGTTCACAGTATGTATGATGGTTATCGTTACAAGCCACGGTGGAATGTACATTGCTTGAAGATAATATCTTCGGCCCACTACTGTGCAAAGCCAGCTTTAGTTTGCAAATGTGTTATACACTTCAAATTTTAAGTTTGTTGGTGATTTTGTGCAGCTCACTTTCTTACCAATAAGATCAGTGTTGAGGATTTGGGTCTTCTGGGATGTGATGCTGTCTTGCAGGGGGGTGTTTCAAAACGTTACTTCAAAGTTCCAGGAAAGAGACACGGCATCACATCCTGGAAGGCCAGAATCCTGAACAAAACTGCTGTGCAAACCTAAAATCTCACAAATACAGGATAAATGCTATTATTGTCTTAAAGTAGGCGATGACTGCTTCCCTCAACGTCCTTTCCATATTGTTATTCATTAATCAGCATATCATTTCAACCTGGGGGGTACGCGGTGGCGCAGTTGGTTGAGGCACTGCGCTACAAGCGAGAAGGTCGCGGGTTTGATTCCCGATGGTGTCATTGGAATTTTTCATTGACACAATCCTTCCAGTCAGATTATGGCCCTGGGGTCGACTCAGCCTCTAACAGAAATGAGTACCAGGAATATTTCCTGGGGGTAAAGGCGGCCAGTGCGTAGGGCTGACAACCTTACCACCTTCATGTGCCGATTGTCTAGAAATCTGGGAGCCTCAACCTCCTGGAACCCTAAGGGCCTGTCCAGGTCTGTAATGGGATTGCTTTTATCATTTCAACCCTTTGTAGTGTGAGATGTTGAAGGGTTGTTAATCGGCCGAGGGATAAGTACTTGCCACTAAATAAATTTGTGTAAGGCTCACTAACTAACTGACTAACTAACTAACTGACTGCCTGCCTGGCTGGCTGAATAACTCTATGGAGCAAAGTCCTTGAAAAGGTAACAGGTCCTCAGCAAGTCAAGACATTCCCACATTTTATGAAAACTGCACGTTCATTACTGTGCTCATGAGACACCAGCACATATCACTGAACGTTCATTACCGTGCTCATGAGACACCACACATGTCACTGAACGTTCATTACCATGCTCATGAGACACCAGCACGTCACTGCACGTTCATTACCGCGCTCATGAGACAGCAGCACATGTCACTGCACGTTCATTACCGTGCTCATGAGACACCAGCACATGTCACTGCACGTTCATTACCATGCTCATAGACACCAGCACATGTCACTGCACGTTCATTACCGTGCTCATGAGACACCAGCACATGTCACTGCACGTTCATTACCGTGCTCATGAGACACCGGCACATGTCTGCACGTTCATTACCGTGCTCATGAGACACCGGCACATGTCTGCACGTTCATTACCGTGCTCATGAGACACCGGCACATGTCACTGCCATGAGCCACATTAATCCAGTTCATGCCTTTCCATCCAAAGTCTTTAAGATCTATTCTGATGTTATCCCAACTGTGTCTAGGTCTTCCAAATAGTCTCTTCCAGTCTACATACCCGCCCATCTCATCCTCCTTGATTTTGATCGCCTGAATAGTATTTGGTGGGGAGTACAAATTTTGAAGTTCCTCGTTATGCAGTTTTCTGATCTTCCCTTTGCTTCCTCCTCCCTGTCAGGCCCAAACACCAACCTCAACACCCCATTCTTGAACACCCTGAGCTAGCTTATGTTCTTCCCTAAATGTCAGAGACCAAGTATCAAAGGTAGTGATGTTATGTCGTTTTAAGTGTTTTATTATTTTTTTTGTCAATAAACATGAGAGTACCATTTTTTTTCTCTTTTCCCAGTACCGTTGTTACGTGGAAGAGTGCAAAAGTGTATTTGCTAGAGCACAAAACAGACGTGCACATTGTGTACAGGATCACCAGTTTCCACATGACTTTAGATTTGATGTTTCAAGAAAACAGGAGGCCAAGCATAACAAACTTAAGCATAATAAGCAATCTGTCATGGAGGTGGATTCATGTCCAGGTGATAAGAAATTTGAAATGAGAGTTAAGGGATCAAAATCCAAACCCATAGAACCGGTAGCTGTATTATGTCAGAGTTCGGAACAGTTAGGTTGTGGCAACGTTGCGAAATATGAAGAGGGAGGTGCGTTAGGACAAGCCACATGTGCTAACCAATCAGGAGAGGATATGCATGCAGAAAGGTCTGGCCAGCCATTCAGCTTTATTCGAGGACGTGGCAGATATCAAAGGTTAGGGGGTTTTTGTAAAGATTTAAATTCAGGAATAAATAAACGTGAACATACATCACATTCAAATATTTGGGGTACGTCAGGTTTATTGAATGCCTTACAGGATGCTGAGGTGTGCAATGACAGTGAATTTACACCTACATCGGATGTAGTAGGTGATGTCGGAAATGAACACGAACAAATTTCACATATGATGGATAGCTAAGAAACTTGAGGATGGTTTTGGTCTTCCTTCTCATGATCGCTGTTAGTGGCACTTGACGGTAATGTTTGTAGTACGTCGGTATTTGTGTCTGATGGTGTTTAATGCCGATGTGTGATAAACAAACACAGCTGTGTTGGCACACCTTGAATGTGATAGGATGGTGCAGTTTACACTGATTATGTTGTTTATTAGTGTTAGTGGGTGCAGTGCGCACTAACACTAATATGTACAAGAAGTAATTTGATAAAGGATGTACAGTGGAGTCGTGTTTTGTGTTTTGACCTTTCATTATCACCTGCTTTAATAACATTGGTTTGACCTCACACAACTGGACCAACAAATTGCAATGACACCGCGTGGCTGATGAGTTCGCTTCATCCGTTCTCCAGCTGTTTCACAGATCAATCTCAGCTCAGTCAAGTGAGGTGAATTGCTTTTGTGCTTTGAGTTATTTACCATATTTTATGCTTTCGAAACTGTTTATATTTTGTTACAAATAAACTGTTATGCTATATAAAGTCTTGTGGGTTTTTAACCGGCGTCATTTTTTGGAAAGAAACCAATGTTTCGGGTAGTCCCGAAACGTTGGTTTCTTACCAAAAAATTACGCTGGGTAAAAACCCACAAGACTTTATACAACATTACGACCGCGGCGGAAGCCTTCAGTCACACAAACTGTTATGCTGTTGGATGTTTTTTGTGTTGATGTTGCTAGTATTTTGTAAGTTTTTGGAACACAGTAGGCATTTTACTTTGAAAATGGCTTCTGATTGTGACAATTTCATCTGTCCCAATTAATCATGACCAGACTGTACTGTGCTTCAGTAAGTGCAATTTCAGTGCTCATGTTGTGTGTCTAGCCATTGTAATTTCTCCCAGCAGCAGTCCTTGGTTGATCTGCCTCCAGTACTTCAAATTTATATTCACTCTTTCGCCATCTTATTTGTACAAGTGACTATAGTCACATTCATATAAAAAGCTTAAAGCTTTTGTGGTAAATTATGTGATAAGGTCTTGGAAAAGCAGCCTGTAAATTCACAGCATAAGTCCAAGTTTGGTGACGTGTGTGTGTGTGTGGCCTGAATCAGAGAATGCTGCTGTTGCCTGAGAAGATTGTATTAAATTTGCCAACCTTTGATTATCAGCTTTTAAGTGCTGTGTACAGCAACAATTGAATAAATGCGATAAGACATGAAGTGAAACAGAAATTAGTGTGATGTGAAACTAAACAAACGTATCTGAAATGTGTTGTTGGAAGAAAAGATTGTTTGTTAGTGTAACTAATGTGTAAATTTTATATTTGTAAGAAAAAATGTGGAGTTTCAAAATATAATGTAAATTACACCCGTTGGCAAATAAATATTGCCACCTCCCTTTCAACCCACCTATGTGACCAAGCCACATCCCCACAAATGTGATGCTAGTCCCAACTGCTTCACCGCCCTTGCACTTGTTCTCAGGCTGTGAAAAAGCAGAAGCCCTGGCTCAGTTCCAGCTGACCGTGATTGAGGTTAACAAGGCATTGCATTGTACAAGTATGTGGTCACAAATGAACTGAAATTAACTGGTCCCTCTGAGGTTGGAAGAGACTATCAGGGGACCGTGAAGCTGGGATAGCCCAGTCGATACAGTGATTGGGCTGTCAGCTGGACTGAGGAGAAATGTCAGTTCAATTCCTGGCAGTGGCAACAGATTTTTTTCATCTCCAAAGCATTGAGACTGGCTCTGAGTCCCACTCGGGCTGCTATTCAATGGATAGTGCCATCCCGTTTCCCCTGTGGGTTAATCAGCCAGGGCATGAAGCTGACCACTCACTCCCATGTAGTGCTGAGGTTTAAGAATGAGTGAAACTATATTTCCATTCTCTAGTATGTGTTCATGGCATATGCTCAGGCAAAAATGTTTTGAGAACAGCACTGTGATGCTCTTTGCTAAAGCCAAGAGACACATCTAAAGTCCCAGGGCAGTCCCTGTTTTTGGAGAGCCAGTACAGTGTTTTGGTAGAGTATGGTACCTTATGAGTGGCCGCGCGGTCTAAGACGTGGGTCTATGGCCGCTCGCTTGCCAGGATTGTGGGTTTGAATCCCGCCGGGGGCATGGATGTCTGTCTGTTGTCTGTTGTGTGTTGTCAGGTAGAGGTCTCTGCGTCGGGCTGGTCACTCGTCCAGAGGAGTCCTACCGAGTGTGGTGTGTCTGAAGTGTGATTGTGAAACCTCAAAAAATAAGGAGGCATAGGCCCCCTAGGGGCTGTCGAGCCATAGGAAAAAAAAAATGGTAACTTTTGGTGACGCTTGAGATGCATCTGACCTGATCTGCACTTGCAGCCTCCTTGAAAAAGATGGCCAGTCAGAGACTCGGTTTACTAGGCCTTGCCTTGTCAGAGAAGTAACCTGTCCATAAGGAGTGGTGTTTTGCTTTATGAGCGTTTCATGCAGGGCTGTACTGTGGCTCAGGCAGTTAGCGATATGCAGCTTCACTCTTAGGTCAGTCCATGTGGGATTTGTGGTGGAGAAAGTGGCACTGGGACAGGTTTGTCTCTGCGGACTTAAGGCTCTGGTCAGTTTCATTGCTGTGCTTTACGTTCATTCACTGATGGTGTATGATATCAGAAAGTGACAGCACTATTGATAACACTCACCCAACACGTACCGCCCGTCATGGATGATGCGTGCTGTGTCTAGAGGTCTATTAGTTTAGTTTAGTTTAGTTTAGTTTAGTTTGTATTTCATCCTGAAAATCATTACAGAATGATACTGGACACATCCAGAGAGTAGTTACAGTAGAAGTATAATATTTAGGTTCTATCTGACAAATGTACACTTTTATTGTCTACTGTTCAATACACATATTTCATGGAAGATGGTCCAACATGTTTCGAACCTTGTATGAGGTTCATCTTCAGGGACATCTGTTTTAAATTACACCAGCACTTCTTCAAAGGTACGTGTTAGGTTGTACACTTTAAAATGTTGTCTTGTGGTTACTATATATCAGGTTGTATGTTCGCTTGTGGATGGCTGAGACAGCATATGTATTGAATAATAGAAAGCAAAAGTGTACATTTGTCAGATAGAACCAAAATAATAAAAAAATGTGCGGTATGAGTAGCATAAAAAAGTATAATAATTACAGTAAAAGCAAACAAACACGTAAATCTGATATAATTACATACATACATGTACAGGACCTCACAAGACAGTGATTGACATAGTACAGACAGTAGTTACAGTAAACAGTATAATAATTACAGTAAAAGCAAACAAACACGTAAATCTGATATAATTACATACATACATGTACAGGACCTCACAAGACAGTGATTGACATAGTACAGACAGTAGTTACAGTAAACAGTATAATAATTACAGTAAAAGCAAACAAACACGTAAATCTGATATAATTACATACATACATGTACAGGACCTCACAAGACAGTGATTGACATAGTACAGACAGTAGTTACAGTAAACAGTATAATAATTACAGTAAAAGCAAACAAACACGTAAATCTGATATAATTACATACATACATGTACAGGACCTCACAAGACAGTGATTGACATAGTACAGACAGTAGTTACAGTAAACAGTATAATAATTACAGTAAAAGCAAACAAACACGTAAATCTGATATAATTACATACATACATGTACAGGACCTCACAAGACAGTGATTGACATAGTACAGACAGTAGTTACAGTAAACAGTATAATAATTACAGTAAAAGCAAACAAACACGTAAATCTGATATAATTACATACATACATGTACAGGACCTCACAAGACAGTGATTGACATAGTACAGACAGTAGTTACAGTAAACAGTATAATAATTACAGTAAAAGCAAACAAACACGTAAATCTGATATAATTACATACATGTACAGGACCTCACAAGACACTGATTAACACAGTACACAGAAGAAAGCACTGACAATTACAATACACAGATACATCTTTAACACAGTTCTTACAAATTAGGAGTCAACTGTCATAAATTCTTCCACCGAATAAAAACTCTTTTCAAGTAGGAAGTTTCTAAGTGTCTTCTTGAATTTTATTATGGACTTAACACTTTTAATTTCACTAGGCAGTTTGTTATAAACAAGCACACCGTTGTAAACAGTACTCTGTTCGAATAGTTTGGTGTTGTGGCTTGTAATGAATAAATATGACTTAGTCCTTGTATCTTGTGAATGAAACATAGAGTTGGTTTTGAATATACTGAAGGACATTTTAGTGTATAGAAGAATTTCATAGATATATATACAAGACAGTGTCATAATCTTTAATTTTTTAAAATATGGTTTGCAACTTGTAGTGCTTGAAATATTAGCTGTTAATCTTATTGCCCTTTTTTGTATTTTAAAAACTTTCTTAAGATTTCTAACGTTTCCCCAAAATAAAATACCATACTTCAAAGATGAATGCATGTATGCAAAATACATGGTTTTAACAATATTTTTATTTACAAATTACTTGATTGTTTTTATTGCAAAACAAAGCTTACTTAGTTTAATTACTAATTTTTCCACGTGCAAATCCCAATTTAGATTATAGTCTAGCCAGACTCCCAAAAATTTTGTTTCTGATATGTAAGTAATTTGTCTGTCTTTCAATATTATGTCAGAAAATACTACATGTTTATTTAATTTCTGATGAAAGCCTAATGCCAATGATTTATCTTTATAATCAATCAGTTATTGTCAAGCCAGGGTAAGACACTTTTATTAATTTTATCCAGATTTAAAGTTAGATCCTGTATGTTTTACCAGCAATTTATGTGCATGTAGAGGTTCCATTCATGACCACCACATGAGAACACTAAATGTGGTGATGCGAGTAACCCTGTATTGCTGCGATGTGAAAGGCACTTGTGCTGTCTTGATCAAAGGCACTTGTGCAGACCAAGGGCTGTCTTGATCAAAGGCACTAGAAGGCACTTGTGCAGACCAAGGGCTGTCTTGATCAAAGGCCTAGAAGGCACTTGTGCAGACCAAGGGCTGTCTTGATCAAAGGCACTTGTGCTGTCTTGATCAAAGGCACTAGAAGGCACTTGTGCAGACCAAGGGCTGTCTTGATCAAAGGCACTTGTGCAGACCAAGGGCTGTCTTGATCAAAGGCACTAGAAGGCACTTGTGCTGTCTTGATCAAAGGCACTTGTGCTGTCTTGATCAAAGGCACTAGAAGGCACTTGTGCAGACCAAGGGCTGTCTTGATCAAAGGCACTAGAAGGCACTTGTGCAGACCAAGGGCTGTCTGATCAAGCACTAAAGGCACTTGTGCTGTCTGATCAAAGGCACTAGAAGGCACTTGTGCTGTCTTGATCAAAGGCACTAGAAGGCACTTGTGCAGACCAAGGCTGTCTTGATCAAAGGCACTTGTGCAGACCAAGGGCTGTCTTGATCAAAGGCACTAGAAGGCACTTGTGCAGACCAAGGGCTGTCTTGATCAAAGGCACTTGTGCAGACCAAGGGCTGTCTTGATCAAAGGCACTAGAAGGCACTTGTGCTGTCTTGATCAAAGGCACTAGAAGGCACTTGTGCTGTCTTGATCAAAGGCACTTGTGCAGACCAAGGGCTGTCTTGATCAAAGGCACTAGAAGGCACTTGTGCAGACCAAGGGCTGTCTTGATCAAAGGCACTAGAAGGCACTTGTGCAGACCAAGGGCTGTCTTGATCAAAGGCACTAGAAGGCACTTGTGCAGACCAAGGGCTGTCTTGATCAAAGGCACTATAAGGCACTTGTGCAGACAAAGGGCTGTCTTGATCAAAGGCACTAGAAGGCACTTGTGCAGACCAAGGGCTGTCTTGATCAAAGGCACTAGAAGGCACTTGTGCAGACCAAGGGCTGTCTTGATCAAAGGCACTAGAAGGCACTTGTGCAGACCAAGGGCTGTCTTGATCAAAGGCACTAGAAGGCACTTGTGCAGACCAAGGGCTGTCTTGATCAAAGGCACTAGAAGGCACTTGTGCAGACCAAGGGCTGTCTTGATCAAAGGCACTTGTGCAGACCAAGGGCTGTCTTGATCAAAGGCACTAGAAGGCACTTGTGCAGACCAAGGGCTGTCTTGATCAAAGGCACTAGAAGGCACTTGTGCAGACCAAGGGCTGTCTTGATCAAAGGCACTAGAAGGCACTTGTGCAGACCAAGGGCTGTCTTGATCAAAGGCACTAGAAGGCACTTGTGCAGACCAAGAGCTGTCTTGATCAAAGGCACTTGTGCAGACCAAGGGCTGTCTTGATCAAAGGCACTAGAAGCTCTTTACACCAATCTAGGCTGCTTGTTGCAAGGTGGCCAAGCTGACAACAGTTGGCGTCTTAACATCATTTGGCTGGTCTGAGATTTTCCTGTGTTGTAAAGCAAATGCCGCAGTGTAGTTACCAAGAGGCGTGGCCTGCTAGTCCCGATCATGGCCGCTTTCAGTCTGTACGGTCTGGGTGCAGCACACAGATGTTCATCCAGCCAAAGATTTCTTTCTCAAAAGACTGATTGCCAGTTCCACCTGCAGCAACTGTCCGTAACTGATCAGTGCTGGCATCTGTACGCCGTACAGCCATGAGCATATTTTAGCTTACTGTAAATTTAAAAGTCCTCCATCCCTAGCGGCATGATCGAAGGGTTGATATGAACACCTCGTGGCCTTCAGCCAAGATGACCAAACCTGTTGTTTTGTAAGACATTATGCATTTTGTATGTAGCTATGGTTTAACATACAAAGGGATGATTTGTGCTTTGCATAAGTCTCCTAATTATGTAAATGTCACTTGGACATAATCTGTCATTTGTGAAGATGCAGGCAGCAGGTTGCTTCAAACTTCAGTCAACACCTGTCAGAACCTAGAGGGCCACAATCAAAGAATAAAGAAACAGGCAGAAAGGGTTATTTTGTGTGATAGTTGATGAACAAGTGTCGGTGCTCAAACCAAAGCCTTGCAGGAGCAGCTAAACAGTATGATGTGATGAAAAAGGAAATAATAGTGGAAATCGAACAGATGGAAATTAACCTTCTGCATTACAATCGACAATTCTTGACTACTGTCGATATTTGTACTGCATTTTGCTACATTTTCTAGTATCTCACATTAACAGAGGAACGTCGGGTGAGAGTGTTCAAGAACGGTGCTGAGAAAGATATTTGGGCCTTACAAGGAGGGAGAAGCAGCAGGCTGGGGCGAAATTGTACAGTGACAAGCTTAGTGATTTGTACTCTTCACCAAAGCCACGGAGGATGAGATGGGCAGAGCATGTGGCATGCATGGTGGAGGAGAAATGCATGCAGGGTTTTGGTGGGGAAACTTTAAGGAAAGAGACCATTTGGAAGACTGTGTAGATGACGGGATAATATTAAGTGGTTCTTAAAGAAATAAGATGGCAAGTCATAGACTGAATCGATCTGGCTCTGGATACGGACAAGGTGGTGGGCTCTTGGGAACACAGTGGTGACACTTTGGGTTCCATAAAATGTGGGAGTTTCTTGACTAGCTGAGGAACTACTAGCTTCTCAAGCAGGACTGGTCCATGGAGTTTGTTTTTTTTGTTTGTCAGTTACATAGATTTTCGTACATTAAGGTGTCCATGCTTACATCTTGTGCGTGAAGTGTAATTTGAAGTGTATTATGTGAGAAATTTTTTAAGGAAATTTTTCAGATTATAAACTCTGTAGGTGGAGTATTGTTTTATATGGGAAGCTTATTGCATAGGAAATATGGTTTTTCTTCAAAAAATAAAGGCTCAAATGTCAACAGTTTGTATCTGAATAATTGTCAGTAGAAGACGAGTTTGAATCATTAAAGTTTTTTCATTCGTGACTTCAGCCACCTTTCTTATTGTAACGGGCGTTTTGTTTTACGTGTTTTCAGTTGACATATCATTTCCTCAGGTTTATCATATCATTCAGCTGATGATTGTTACACTTCCTGAGTATTTCATATACATCTTCAGCTGATGTAACTTCCTGCAGTTTATACATCTTCAGCTGATGTAACTTCCTGCAGTTTATACATCTTCAGCTGATGTAATCACGTTACACTCAGCTAGTTTATACATCTTCAGCTGATGTAACTTCCTGCAGTTTATACATCTTCAGCTGATGTAACTTCCTACAGTTTATACATCTTCAGCTGATGTAACTTCCTGCAGTTATGTATAACCTCATTATCTTCAGCTGATGTAACTTCCTGCAGTTTATACATCTTCAGCTGATGTAACTTCCTGCAGTTTATACATCTTCAGCTGATGTAACTTCCTGCAGTTTATACATCTTCAGCTGATGTAACTTCCTACAGTTTATACATCTTCAGCTGATGTAACTTCCTGCAGTTTATACATCTTCAGCTGATGTAACTTCCTGCAGTTTATACATCTTCAGCTGATGTAACTTCCTGCAGTTTATACATCTTCAGCTGATGTAACTTCCTACAGTTTATACATCTTCAGCTGATGTAACTTCCTGCAGTTTATACATCTTCAGCTGATGTAACTTCCTACAGTTTATACATCTTCAGCTGATGTAACTTCCTGCAGTTTATACATCTTCAGCTGATGTAACTTCCTACAGTTTATACATCTTCAGCTGATGTAACTTCCTGCAGTTTATACATCTTCAGCTGATGTAACTTCCTGCAGTTTATACATCTTCAGCTGATGTAACTTCCTGCAGTTTATACATCTTCAGCTGATGTAACTTCCTACAGTTTATACATCTTCAGCTGATGTAACTTCCTACAGTTTATACATCTTCAGCTGATGTAACTTCCTGCAGTTTATACATCTTCAGCTGATGTAACTTCCTGCAGTTTATACATCTTCAGCTGATGTAACTTCCTGCAGTTTATACATCTTCAGCTGATGTAACTTCCTACAGTTTATACATCTTCAGCTGATGTAACTTCCTGCAGTTTATACATCTTCAGCTGATGTAACTTCCTGCAGTTTATACATCTTCAGCTGATGTAACTTCCTGCAGTTTATACATCTTCAGCTGATGTAACTTCCTACAGTTTATACATCTTCAGCTGATGTAACTTCCTGCAGTTTATACATCTTCAGCTGATGTAACTTCCTGCAGTTTATACATCTTCAGCTGATGTAACTTCCTGCAGTTTATACATCTTCAGCTGATGTAACTTCCTGCAGTTTATACATCTTCAGCTGATGTAACTTCCTCAGTTTATACATCTTCAGCTGATGTAACTTCCTGCAGTTTATACATCTTCAGCTGATGTAACTTCCTGCAGTTTATACATCTTCAGCTGATGTAACTTCCTGCAGTTTATACATCTTCAGCTGATGTAACTTCCTGCAGTTTATACATCTTCAGCTGATGTAACTTCCTGCAGTTTATACATCTTCAGCTGATGTAACTTCCTGCAGTTTATACATCTTCAGCTGATTGTTAACTTCACTTTACAGTTTATACATCTTCAGCTGATGTAACTTCCTGCAGTTTATACATCTTCAGCTGATGTAACTTCCTACAGTTTATACATCTTCAGCTGATGTAACTTCCTGCAGTTTATACATCTTCAGCTGATGTAACTTCTCAGTACATTCACTGAGTTTTGATATACATCTTCAGCTGATGTAACTTCCTGCAGTTTATACATCTTCAGCTGATGTAACTTCCTACAGTTTATACATCTTCAGCTGATGTAACTTCCTGCAGTTTATACATCTTCAGCTGATGTAACTTCCTGCAGTTTATACATCTTCAGCTGATGTAACTTCCTACAGTTTATACATCTTCAGCTGATGTAACTTCCTGCAGTTTATACATCTTCAGCTGATGTAACTTCCTGCAGTTTATACATCTTCAGCTGATGTAACTTCCTGCAGTTTATACATCTTCAGCTGATGTAACTTCCTACAGTTTATACATCTTCAGCTGATGTAACTTCCTACAGTTTATACATCTTCAGCTGATGTAACTTCCTGCAGTTTATACATCTTCAGCTGATGTAACTTCCTGCAGTTTATACATCTTCAGCTGATGTAACTTCCTACAGTTTATACATCTTCAGCTGATGTAACTTCCTACAGTTTATACATCTTCAGCTGATGTAACTTCCTGCAGTTTATACATCTTCAGCTGATGTAACTTCCTGCAGTTTATACATCTTCAGCTGATGTAACTTCCTGCAGTTTATACATCTTCAGCTGATGTAACTTCCTACAGTTTATACATCTTCAGCTGATGTAACTTCCTACAGTTTATACATCTTCAGCTGATGTAACTTCCTGCAGTTTATACATCTTCAGCTGATGTAACTTCCTGCAGTTTATACATCTTCAGCTGATGTAACTTCCTGCAGTTTATACATCTTCAGCTGATGTAACTTCCTGCAGTTTATACATCTTCAGCTGATGTAACTTCCTGCAGTTTACTCTAACGGCTTGCAGTCAAGAAAAAAAATAAATAATGTGCTTTTTGTCCATTTTTCAGGCTGAGAAGCATTCGTTGTCCAGTTTGACAAGACCAATCGTTGTCCAGTTTGACAAGACCAATCGTTGTCCAGTTTGACAAGGCCAATTCTAGCTGCTATTCCTGATATTAAAATGGTGGGATATTCTTCAGAGAAATCAACTTTTGTCACTTTCTTGGAATGAAATGATGATGGGAACTTAGTGCAACTTGCTACAAAGTAATTACGTGAGGCCGCTGAAGCACGAGTGTCATGGAGACCCCCAGAAATGGTAAAAATGTACATTTCAGTTTAATTACTTTCTAACATAAGTGCACTTAGTAAAGCAAGGACTGCACTGCAGTGTGCAAAATGTCCTCTGTTTTTCAGAGCATTGTGTCAGCGATATGTGTTTATCTGTTTATACACTTGCATGTAACACCGTTTTCTCTGCCAGATAGGTGTCAGTGTTTCGGATGCACCCTCTGTCTCCATCTTCAGGGTAGAATGGCAAATGTCTATAGCAGAAAATTGTACATAATATAGGGAAGGGGAGGACAGATGGCCTTAAGCAGGGTTGTTTGGTGTTGGGAGAGAAGCCTGAGTGGAAGACAGACATAAATACAATTGAAATAAATTGAAAGGAGATTGAGATAGTCTGCAGCAAAGAAGTGGGACCCAGAACTTGAGGCCACAGTCCCTCTACACGCCATGAAGGCGTATAGGGGGAGTGAAATTATAGCTCCACTCATTCATAGCCACAGCACTAGACGGAGATCAGTGGTCAGTTTCATGCCCCCACTGCTTTACCCCTCAGTGGAAGGCTCCGTTAGCTTTGAATAGGAGGCTGGGTGGGCCCCAAAGGCAGCCTGAGTATTTTTGAGAAAAGAAATATCTTTTGGTGTGCACGGGGCGTAAGTATTAAGAAAACATTGGCAATACTGGAGAACTTAACATTGGCAATACTGGAGAACTTAACATTGGCAATACTGGAGAACTTAACATTGGCAATACTGGAGAACTTAACAACACAAGACTTTAATGCTTTTGTGTGTAGCGACGTAAAGAAATTAACTGAAGGGTCTGTGGTGCAAATAAGTCAGAGTCACCGTTTGCGCTGTGGTGCAAACAAGAATAGCTGAGTGCAGTGACTGTCGGTGTAGTGGCTGAGTGTTAGGGTGTTATTTCTATTTGGCACTGTGTATCTCCTAATGTATTGAAGTCTGTGGGAATTTAATTGTAAGCAAATAGAAGAGAGAGAGAGTTCGCACGTGTATGCATGTGTGTACACGTGTTATGTGAATTGCGAATAGTGCAAGACAAGAACCAAGAAATGTACTTGTCATAGGCAAGTTTGATGGAGAATGGTGTTGAATATAAAACATTTGTATAGACAACACCATGATGAAGTAAGAATATATTTATTTCCAACTAATTGCACATCTGTTAGAAATAAATGTATCCTTACATGTCTGTTGTATGGGAGATTTGTAATGTCAAACCATGAGTGAAGTTTGTTAGGTGGCTTGTTGATTTAAGGTATATTTTGCACTTCAGATTTCACACTTGTGACACATCGTGACACATCTTGACACTTGTGACACATCTTGACACTTGTGACACATCTTGACACTTGTGACACATCTTGACACTTGTGACACATCTTGACACTTGTGACACATCGTGTCACTTGTGACACTTCTTGATGTTTGTCGCTATTGCTGCTGTTGTTGTTTTTATGGACTTATTGTGTCAGCACAAATTCAGATAACATTAACTGTGCCCCCCCCCCCCATGTAACTAAGTTCTGCATTGTCACAATATTCGTAAATGCTGATGCACAATTTATCAGCGTCCCAGAATTGCGTGTCTAGCTGCAACGGTCTGTTGGTTATCGCTGTCATACCAAAAGCTAGAAACAATTTTCCCATGGCCACCATCTTCGTATTTTACTAACTAACTAACTAACTCCATGTAGCACAGTCCTTCTTCAAAAGCTAACAGGTCGTCAGCTAGTCAAGAAAAGCCCTACGTTTTATGCAACCCGAAGGTTCATTACAGCACTCACAGCAGCCTGCCACCTGTCCCTATCCTGAGCCATATCAATCCAGTCCACACCCCCCACATCCTACTTCTTGAAGATCCATTTTAATATTATTTTCCCATCTACGCCAGGGTCTTCCAAGTGGTCTCCTTCCCTCAGGTCTCCCCACCAAAATCCTGTATGCACCTCTCCATTCTACAAAAGTTTCAACAAACGTTCTGCGTATCTCTTTGTGGTGGCACATTTGGTTGAGACACTGCACAAGCCGGAAGGTCGCTGGTTCAATTCGTGATGGGGTCATTGGGATATTTTATTGACTTAATCCTTCTGGCCTGGGGTCAATAAAGCCTCTAACGGAAATGAGTACGAGGGGTATTTCCTGGGCGGGGGAAAAGGCGGTCTGTGCGTAGGGCTGACAACTTTAGTACCTTCATGTGCCGATCTGGAAGCATCAAGCTGCAGCCCTAAGGGCCTGCTGCTGTGTATATATGTTAACGTTTGTTAGCACACAACATGTCGGTATACCACACTGAGTCGCTACCGTGCGCACCTGCCACGTTATTACAGACTGCAGGAACGTGAGGCGTTCTTGTGGACTGTGACATGACGTTCAATGTCACGTGTCGTGAAAATTTGTTGAAAGCTGAACTGGGGACGCAAACACACAGAAAGCATGATGAATTCATAAGCATAGATTTTGTTCTTACAAAGAAGAAAATTGGGCCAGAAGTGAGTGTCAGGACGCTGTGTGTGCCGACGCCATGACGGCTACAGGGGGATATAGAAACGACTTTATATCAGTTCACTGTTTAAAACACCAACACAACGCACTTCAGTTCACCTTATTATTGTATTAATCATCCCCTACATATGTTTCGGTCTTATATAAGGCCATCTTCAGGAGGTACACAGTACACACCGCAGCACGATACACAGACGACATAAAAAGCAGGACATAATTACTAAATGACCATAAAAATATACAAAACCAAGAACAAAACCAGCCAAAGCTGTAGACGTAACGCAGTGCTGCACACTGTTGGCTGTAGACGTAACGCAGTGCTGCACACTGTTGGCTGTAGACGTAACGCAGTGCTGCACACTGTTGGCTGTAGACGTAACGCAGTGCTGCACACTGCTGGCTGTAGACGTAACGCAGTGCTGCACACTGCTGGCTGTAGACGTAACGCAGTGCTGCACACTGCTGGCTGTAGACGTAACGCAGTGCTGCACACTGTTGGCTGTAGACGTAACGCAGTGCTGCACACTGCTGGCTGTAGACGTAACGCAGTGCTGCACACTGCTGGCTGTAGACGTAACGCAGTGCTGCACACTGTTGGCTGTAGACGTAACGCAGTGCTGCACACTGTTGGCTGTAGACGTAACGCAGTGCTGCACACTGTTGGCTGTAGACGTAACGCAGTGCTGCACACTGTTGGCTGTAGACGTAACGCAGTGCTGCACACTGTTGGCTGTAGACGTAACGCAGTGCTGCACACTGCTGGCTGTAGACGTAACGCAGTGCTGCACACTGCTGGCTGTAGACGTAACGCAGTGCTGCACACTGCTGGCTGTAGACGTACGCAGTGCGCACATGTGGCTGAGACAGCAGTGTGCACATGGGCTTAGACGTAACGCAGTGCTGCACACTGCTGGCTGTAGACGTAACGCAGTGCTGCACACTGCTGGCTGTAGACGTAACGCAGTGCTGCACACTGTTGGCTGTAGACGTAACGCAGTGCTGCACACTGTTGGCTGTAGACGTAACGCAGTGCTGCACACTGTTGGCTGTAGACGTAACGCAGTGCTGCACACTGTTGGCTGTAGACGTAACGCAGTGCTGCACACTGTTGGCTGTAGACGTAACGCAGTGCTGCACACTGTTGGCTGTAGACGTAACGCAGTGCTGCACACTGTTGGCTGTAGACGTAACGCAGTGCTGCACACTGCTGGCTGTAGACGTAACGCAGTGCTGCACACTGCTGGCTGTAGACGTAACGCAGTGCTGCACACTGTTGGCTGTAGACGTAACGCAGTGCTGCACACTGTTGGCTGTAGACGTAACGCAGTGCTGCACACTGTTGGCTGTAGACGTAACGCAGTGCTGCACACTGCTGGCTGTAGACGTAACGCAGTGCTGCACACTGCTGGCTGTAGACGTAACGCAGTGCTGCACACTGCTGTAACTAACGCGGCGACATGGCTGTAGACGTAACGCAGTGCTGCACACTGTTGGCTGTAGACGTAACGCAGTGCTGCACACTGCTGGCTGTAGACGTAACGCAGTGCTGCACACTGTGGCTGTAGACGTAACGCAGTGCTGCACACTGCTGGCTGTAGACGTAACGCAGTGCTGCACACTGTTGGCTGTAGACATAACGCAGTGCTGCACACTGCTGGCTGTAGACGTAACACAGTGCTGCACACTGTTGGCTGTAGACATAACGCAGTGCTGCACACTGTTGGCTGTAGACGTAACGCAGTGCTGCACACTGTTGGCTGTAGACGTAACGCAGTGCTGCACACTGTTGGCTGTAGACGTAACGCAGTGCTGCACACTGTTGGCTGTAGTAACAGTCTGCAACGGCAATCACGTGCTGCACACTGTTGGCTGTAGACGTAACGTCAGTGCTGCACACTGCTGGCGTGTATAGGCAACGTAACACGCAGTGCTGCACACTGTTGGCTGTAGACGTAACACAGTGCTGCACACTGTTGGCTGTAGACGTAACGCAGTGCTGCACACTGCTGGCTGTAGACGTAACGCAGTGCTGCACACTGCTGGCTGTAGACGTAACGCAGTGCTGCACACTGTTGGCTGTAGACGTAACGCAGTGCTGCACACTGTTGGCTGTAGACGTAACACAGTGCTGCACACTGTTGGCTGTAGACGTAACGCAGTGCTGCACACTGCTGGCTGTAGACGTAACGCAGTGCTGCACACTGTGGCTGTAGACGTAACGCAGTGCTGCACACTGTTGGCTGTAGACGTAACACAGTGCTGCACACTGTTGGCTGTAGACGTAACGCAGTGCTGCACACTGCTGGCTGTAGACGTAACGCAGTGCTGCACACTGTTGGCTGTAGACGTAACGCAGTGCTGCACACTGTTGGCTGTAGACGTAACGCAGTGCTGCACACTGTTGGCTGTAGACGTAACACAGTGCTGCACACTGTTGGCTGTAGACGTAACGCAGTGCTGCACACTGCTGGCTGTAGACGTAACGCAGTGCTGCACACTGTTGGCTGTAGACGTAACGCAGTGCTGCACACTGCTTGGCTGTAGACGTAACGCAGTGCTGCACACTGCTGGCTGTAGACGTAACGCAGTGCTGCACACTGCTGGCTGTAGACGTAACGCAGTGCTGCACACTGCTGGCTGTAGACGTAACGCAGTGCTGCACACTGTTGGCTGTAGACGTAACGCAGTGCTGCATACTGCTGCATTTTACTGTTTTAACACGAATTTTGACAAATTTTTACGGATTTTATACTCTATTTTTCATATATACTTTAAATTCTGACTTTGGAAGTGACGTAACTTGTATACATAGAGATTGGACTAGTATAATGGCAGACGTAACATTGGGTGTGTAATGAACGTACTTTATGAACCCCCTGAAGATGGCCTTACATAAGACCGAAACATATGTAGGGGTTGATTAATACATAATAAGGTGCAAGTGAAGTGCGTTGTGTTGGTGTTTTAAACAGTGAGCTGTAAAACAATGCACGGTGAGACTAATATAAAATTTATTTTATTTCAATTAATTTTATTTCCATCCAACAAATGCTCTACACTTATTTTCAATGATTTATTGTCCCTACATATGTTTCGTCATACCTTGTGCCATCCTCAGGGGTGTCGTCGACAGTTCATATACTTTTATACATACAAAAGCTATGCCGAAACATACGTAGGGACAAGAAGTCACTGAAAATAGGTGTAGTGCATTTGTTGGATGGAAATAAAAGTAACTAATTATCAAAATGCACGGTATATATAATATATATATATATAATATATATATATATATATTGTTTCCGTTTCTGCACTTCATTAAAGCACAAACACAATCGTGATTGAATACTGCGTGCGGGTTTTAGTTTGAACGTGAATATAGTTGGCAGCTTGCTTCACAGAGGGCAGTGTTCCTCGCAATGTTCACCACTAGATGGCGAGTGTGTGCAGTTAAAGGCTACAGCCGTTTGGCTTGAGTAGCGTGTTGCAAAGTGTGTACCGCGAGGTGTCAATAGGTATTGCGTGATTACATTTGTACTTAGCGTATTAGATCGCAGTGTAAGATACTGTTGATATGAGACTTTATAAGAACCTTTCATTACTAACAGATATCGCTGCGCTGACATTTATTTGATAAATAGGGGGCCACAAAACATGTGTGTTCCGTAAATATTTACTTAGTTAAAATCTGTTACGTGACCAAAAAAGTCTGGAAACCCCCGGTCTAGGGTTTTATTAATCCTTTAATAATGTGTGTGTGTGTGGTTGATTGGTTCGATGTGGCTCTGTAGAGGTGAACAGGAAGTGACTTGACTATTTAGCCGTAATAACTTAACACTTGTAGTCTGCACAAACTATCATTAGAAGGGCGCTGAAATGGAAACTGCAGTTACGTGTATATGAGAAATGCTTACCGGATTTTAGCCGGAAATTCAAAAGACAAGAGACCACTTGGAAGATCTAGGCGAAGATAGGATCGTGGTACATATTAAATTTGATCATAAAGATGTAGGTATGTGCTGAATTCATGCGTTTCAGGATTCGTGATAACATGGCGATGATGGGTTTCCTTAGAACTGGAATTTATTTATTACGGAGGACTGCCAACTATAGACGGAAATGCGTAGTTGCTGCTGTGCATAGAGGGAGAATGACAGGACAGCGGATCTGAACGTGACGGAGGGGGAGGCCGTGGTCTGGATCAACGACGTAGTGGTGGGGTCTTGTGGCAAGCATAATGGTCTTGGGTTCTTCACAGGCGGGGAAGTGACTGAGCGCTCGTCAGCTTCAATGCAGTGCGGCTTGTAATGTGTGTGGCGCACGTCAACAGGTGCCGCTGCATGGGATTAATACTGCAGAGACTGAGACGAGCCGGAATTATATTAAAGATTCAGCTCGTACCGCACAGTAAACACACTCCGTCTCAGTTATACAAACCAGTCAGTTAATGTTGTACAGTGAAATAATCGCTGTTTGTTCTGAGATCCACACAAAACACATAAATACAGTCCGTACCGCGCAGTAAACACACTCCGTCTCAGTTATACAAACCAGTCAGTTAATGCTGTACAGTGAAATAATCGCTGTTTGTTCTGAGATCCACACAAAACACATAAATACAGTCCGTACCAACGCGCAGTAAACACACAATACCGTCATCAGGGTTATACAAACCAGTCAGTTAATGCTGTACAGTGAAATAATCGCTGTTTGTTCTGAGATCCACACAAAACACATAAATACAGTCCGTACCGCGCAGTAAACACACTCCGTCTCAGTTATACAAACCAGTCAGTTAATGTTGTACAGTGAAATAATCGCTGTTTGTTCTGAGATCCACACAAAACACATAAATACAGTCCGTACCGCGCAGTAAACACACTCCGTCTCAGTTAACAAACCAGTCAGTTAATGTTGTACAGTGAAATAATCGCTGTTTGTTCTGAGATCCCAACACAAAACACAGCGACAAGTGTCACGATTGTGTCCACACAGGAAGTGTCACTGGCGTCGTTATGAACTGCTCTGTTGATGCAGAAGCAGAACACAGCAACTCGATACATGTGGCAGTTCAGTACAGTCGCCAGTTTTAAGTCAGTCGCCTGTATGTACAGAACACAAAACATGTCGCCAGCTACACTGCAGATCCTCCCACAATTGTGTTTTTAAGGATTGCGCTCTTTTGTGACGTCACTCCGTGCAGTTCGTTACCGCTGTACAGACTGCAGAAATGTGACACTGTGTACTTGATACATGGTATTACAACAGTACACAGTTCATGTGCTGTAGCTTGCAGCACCGACCGACTGTTCAAACTGCAGTCTGCTGCACATGACGCTACGTAGACACGTGACTGACTGCGTGCATTAGTGTCCTTGAGAAGCTAACAGTTCCTCAACTGGCCAAGTAATTTCCAAAACTTTATTGGACCGTAAAGTTCAGTACCGTGTCTACAACAGCCCGTTCTTTGCCCCTTTCCTGAGGCAGTTTAATCCACTCCACCCCTTCACATAATATTTATGATCTTTTTTAATATTATCGTACCATCTACGTCTGAGTCTTCCAAAGTGTTTCTTTCCTCTAGCTTTCCCCACCAAAACCCTTTATGCGTTTCTCGTCTCCCATTCGTGCCACATGTCCCGCCCATTTAATCATCTTCGCTTTGTTAACCAGAATATTTGGTAAGGAATAAAAAAACATGATGGAATGTAAGTGTTGCTGCAAGCAATGTGGCGGTGAGTGAGGCAGCTTCACGCTCCGGCCGTTTCATCTCACATTCCCTGAAGCTGGAAGCTGCATGTTACCCAGAGCGTGTTTACACGCTGTAGTTGTGCAACACGTCGACAGGTGACGCACTGCACACGGCGGCTCGTATCTGCTGCTGGCGTAGGCACGTGACGAACGTTACGCGATAACGACACAAAGCAGCGGCAGAAACGTGACAGCGCCAACAGCAACAGTTGCGATTAGTTCTGAGCGTGACTTAACTGTGACTGTGACTGTGACTGTGACTGACTGGTCGTCTGCAGATTAGCGAGCGGTCGGTCACACAGCGATCTGCACAGAGCAGCTTGCAGTATCGGCGTCATTGCCGGCAAGCACAAGACTTGCTTGTTCCTCAAAACGTCCAGACTGGCTCTGGGGCCGCCCCCAGCCTCCTATTCAGTAGTTAAAGGGTTCTCTTCCCCCGGTGATAAAACGGCCGAGGCGTGAAGCTGACCACACCTCCATATAATGTAGTTTAAGGGTCAGTACAAACTGCATTGCATGGCTTGCACAGGGGTCAGTCCTTGAATTGAAAGAGTGAATGATGTAAACACTGCGGTGTGGTGTACTGGCCGGGTGTGGAACTTGGTGTTCACATTAACACTCTAAAGCCCAGTGGTTACTATATGTACCACCATGTTTAACATTCAACAATTCTACGTTCTGCCCACACAGTGTATTTATGTGTTTTGTGTGGATCTCAGAACAAACAGCGATTATTTCACTGTACAACATTAACTGACTGGTTTGTATAACTGAGACGGAGTGTGTTTACTGCGCGGTACGGACTGTATTTATGTGTTTTGTGTGGATCTCAGAACAAACAGCGATTATTTCACTGTACAACATTAACTGACTGGTTTGTATAACTGAGACGGAGTGTGTTTACTGCGCGGTACGGACTGTATTTATGTGTTTTGTGTGGATCTCAGAACAAACAGCGATTATTTCACTGTACAGCATTAACTGACTGGTTTGTATAACTGAGACGGAGTGTGTTTACTGCGCGGTACGGACTGTATTTATGTGTTTTGTGTGGATCTCAGAACAAACAGCGATTATTTCACTGTACAACATTAACTGACTGATTTGTATAACTGAGACGGAGTGTGTTTACTGCGCGGTACGGACTGTATTTATGTGTTTTGTGTGGATCTCAGAACAAACAGCGATTATTTCACTGTACAACATTAACTGACTGGTTTGTATAACTGAGACGGAGTGTGTTTACTGCGCGGTACGGACTGTGTCTTTATACGTAATTCACGCTAAGTTTCAAGTTCCTACTGCATGCTTCTTACTCAGCCCACCCAATTGAAATGTATTAAAATGCTTGAAAGTAACGCACAGTATTTTTCCAGAAATCGCAATTCCGCGTCCCTTGTTTCACGCAACTACTTTAACTCGGTGGCGCAGTTGGTTGAGGCACTGCGCTACAAGCCGGAAGGTCGCGGGTTCGATTCCCGATCGTGTCATTGGAATTCTTCATTGACATAATACTTTCGGTCGCACTATGGCCCTGGGGTCGACTCAGCCTCTAACAGAAATGACTACCAGGATTATTTCCTGGGGTTAAAGGCGGCCGGTGCGTAGGGCTGACAACTTTACCACCATGTGCCGATTGTCTGGAAATCTGGGAGCCTCAACCTAAGGCCTGTAATGGGATTGCTTTACCTTTATCTTTTTACTTTCACTACTCTGACGTCATCAGTTTCTCACTACTACTATCAGAAGGACGAGCGGGTGAAGCCTACGAACCTTCTAACAAAGTGATGCGCTTTCTCCCCCCAAACTGATGTGTCTGTCACTTTCTTCAGCGTTTTTACTGTATCGTACGCCTGTGTCTGTCTGTCTGTCTGTCTCATTCTCTTATTGGTTACGGAAAGACAGCAGTGAGGAGCGAACAGACAGGAGGATGGAGAAAACTGTAATGTGGAGCTGCATGGCTGGAGAAAACTGTAATGTGGAGCTGCATGGCTGGAGAAAACTGTAATGTGGAGCTGCATGGATGGAGAAAACTGTAATGTGGTGCTGCATGGATGGAGAAAACTGTAATGTGGAGCTGCATGGCTGGAGAAAACTGTAATGTGGAGCTGCATGGCTGGAGAAAACTGTAATGTGGAGCTGCATGGCTGGAGAAAACTGTAATGTGGAGCTGCATGGCTGGAGAAAACTGTAATGTGGAGCTGCATGGATGGAGAAAACTGTAATGTGGAGCTGCATGGCTGGAGAAAACTGTAATGTGGAGCTGCATGGCTGGAGAAAACTGTAATGTGGTGCTGCATGGCTGGAGAAAACTGTAATGTGGAGCTGCATGGCTGGAGAAAACTGTAATGTGGAGCTGCATGGCTGGGGAAAAACTGTAATGTGGAGCTGCATGGCTGGAGAAAACTGTAATGTGGAGCTGCATGGATGGAGAAAACTGTAATGTGGAGCTGCATGGCTGGAGAAAACTGTAATGTGGAGCTGCATGGCTGGAGAAAACTGTAATGTGGAGCTGCATGGCTGGGAAAACTGTAATGTGGAGCTGCATGGCTGGAGAAAACTGTAATGTGGAGCTGCATGGATGGAGAAAACTGTAATGTGGAGCTGCATGGATGGAGAAAACTGTAATGTGGAGCTGCATGGCTGGAGAAAACTGTAATGTGGAGCTGCATGGCTGGAGAAAACTGTAATGTGGAGCTGCATGGATGGAGAAAACTGTAATGTGGTGCTGCATGGATGGAGAAAACTGTAATGTGGAGCTGCATGGCTGGAGAAAACTGTAATGTGGAGCTGCATGGCTGGAGAAAACTGTAATGTGGAGCTGCATGGCTGGAGAAAACTGTAATGTGGAGCTGCATGGATGGAGAAAACTGTAATGTGGAGCTGCATGGCTGGAGAAAACTGTAATGTGGAGCTGCATGGCTGGAGAAAACTGTAATGTGGAGCTGCATGGCTGGAGAAAACTGTAATGTGGAGCTGCATGGCTGGAGAAAAACTGTAATGTGGAGCTGCATGGCTGGGAAAACTGTAATGTGGAGCTGCATGGCTGGAGAAAACTGTAATGTGGAGCTGCATGGATGGAGAAAACTGTAATGTGGAGCTGCATGGATGGAGAAAACTGTAATGTGGAGCTGCATGGCTGGAGAAAACTGTAATGTGGAGCTGCATGGCTGGAGAAAACTGTAATGTGGAGCTGCATGGCTGGAGAAAACTGTAATGTGGAGCTGCATGGATGGAGAAAACTGTAATGTGGAGCTGAATGGATGGAGAAAACTGTAATGTGGAGCTGCATGGCTGGAGAAAACTGTAATGTGGAGCTGCATGGCTGGAGAAAACTGTAATGTGGAGCTGCATGGCTGGAGAAAACTGTAATGTGGAGCTGCATGGCTGGAGAAAACTGTAATGTGGAGCTGCATGGCTGGGAAAACTGTAATGTGGAGCTGCAATGGCTGGAGAAAACTGTAATGTGGAGCTGCATGGATGGAGAAAACTGTAATGTGGAGCTGCATGGCTGGAGAAAACTGTAATGTGGAGCTGCATGGCTGGAGAAAACTGTAATGTGGAGCTGCATGGATGGAGAAAACTGTAATGTGGAGCTGCATGGCTGGAGAAAACTGTAATGTGGAGCTGCATGGCTGGAGAAAACTGTAATGTGGAGCTGCATGGATGGAGAAAACTGTAATGTGGAGCTGCATGGCTGGAGAAAACTGTAATGTGGAGCTGCATGGCTGGAGAAAACTGTAATGTGGAGCTGCATGGCTGGAGAAAACTGTAATGTGGAGCTGCATGGATGGAGAAAACTGTAATGTGGAGCTGCATGGCTGGAGAAAACTGTAATGTGGAGCTGCATGGATGGAGAAAACTGTAATGTGGAGCTGCATGGATGGAGAAAACTGTAATGTGGAGCTGCATGGATGGAGAAAA